>JAOTQQ010000003.1:36974241-37008553 GCA_026546715.1 Gallinago undulata
TTATTTTAAACACACCTAACTTGTTCTCATAAGAATTTATTTTAAGTACATGAAACATTGTAGACTACAACTGTGCACATGAATACCCATCTTCATCTCTTGTTTCTTTACGCAAAATTGACACTGTCATGGTTGTAAGGCAAAAAATCTGACCTATATTATGCAATAAGTTTACTATTTCAAAAACTTTGGGTTTTGTTTGTGTGTGTGAAGTTCATGTCTTGTGTGCATTTTTTTTTTCCTTTTTTTTTTTTTTTTTAATTAAATGTGCACTGGTTGTGCTTGTGGGTATGTGCCTCCAGTTAGGCTTTTATGTTTTCTACTTTGTGGGTCAGTTGCTGTCTGCAGGTGGGAAAAAGTTGTCAAAGCGCTGCTGTTTGAAAAAGAAAAAAGGGGAGAAATGTTAATTGAGAACTTACCTGATCAAAGCTGCAATTTTAAGCCATGACAGTCCAATTGTTTGGCTTGTCAACCTTGACGGTATCATTTCTATCTTTATGAAAATATTAAGGTATTTTAAAGCTGATAAAGTATCGGTCAGTGGGGGAGATGCATTTAGACATTGCTTGAGTGTGATCAGTTTTCCTTCAAAAAATAAACAAAATAGCACTTAGAAGTAAACTGCAGAATTTGTAGCCTGGGAAGGGAGAACTACAAGCAGTTCTTGGGATTTAAGGCATAGCTAAAAATTCATTTTCCTCAACTGGAAATAACTATAATATTTCAGTATTGGCAATAGTTGATTTGACATTGTCCTCTGAAAGTTTTGAAAAAAAAACAAAACCAAAAAAACTAGCTCACAAATTAATTCCTTCTGAAGAAAAAAGCATTAAACAAAAAAGCAAAAATCAAATAGCCAACAGTGTCCAGGTTTTCCCTGGTCAGTGAAATGCAGATCTGGGCTTTGCAGAGCATTTCTGTGGTGGTGCTGCAAGGAGGCAACCCACATGTGAGCAAGGGGGCAGCAGGGGAACATGGTACATCTCAACCAAGATACTGTACAAACCTTTTATAATGCTTCATATTTGTAATATATAGCATATGTAATAAATGGGGCTGTGCTGAAGTTTTCTTAATAGTACAGTAACTTCCCAAAGACTTGTTAACTGCAGATGTGTAACTAGCTTTGCCTTACATTTTTCCTGAGTGCTCAGAAGAGCTCAACGTGGGGGTGACTTTCATAGCCGGTAATTGGAAGAGTAGCCTGAAAAGCAGTGGCAGGTGAAGTGTTGCCAAAGGATGTGAAGCCAATAGTTTCAGTCCAATTTGAACTGCTCTGCCTGCTAATGGTGCTCTCAAACATGTGCTGCCATGACCATTGCCGTTCTCTTTGGTTAGACTTGAGCATAGGCGTGAGTCTAAGCATGTTTGTAGCTGCTTGAAGAGCTGTGGTCACCGGGCCAGCCCACAGCCTGGTCGTGTTCCTGTGTTAAATGTATTTCAATAGACTTTGGATTCACATAACACCGTATTCACAAATCAGGATTGTAGATTAGCTTGTATTGAAGTATGCTCCTTCGTAACACATGCTTTCATTAAAGTATAATTTGTACATCTTCTCTAAAGATGATCTATTCTCTCTTGCTGATACAATGTGTGTTAAATTTTTAATGTAATGGTTAATACTCTTTTTTTTCCCCAAGGTGATTTCTGGAGCATCTTCGAAGTATTCAGTAAGTGCCATTCACAGTATTGTTTTTTCACATTTTTTCAGATACATTGGGAAGTCGGATTCAATAACAATCAGTGTGTGGAATCACAAGAAAATTCATAAAAAGCAGGGAGCTGGTTTTCTGGGTTGTGTGAGACTTCTCTCAAATGCAATCAACCGCCTTAAAGACACTGGTTGTAAGTAAGCTAAAGACTAGTGCTTCTTCTCTTTCAGAACAAACTTTCATGCGCTTTTGAAGAGTGACAGTTAATTGATATTTTTGTTGGGTTTTTATAAATCTTGTATATTCCAATTAATTTGGTAGTTTGTAATGGTTTGTAATGGCTGAGGATAGGATGGGTAGGTTAAAGAATGTAACTCACCTTTGGCTTTTCAATTCCTTTGCCCCGTTACTGTAGTCAGTGCCGCAGCCTGCTTGTGGATTGTCAAGATTGAACTTAATGTGTTGGAATTTTAAAGGAAGACAGACTCTAATTACCTTCAAATTATCTTTTTATTGCCTTCAAAAATATGAGTCTTAAGGGATAAATGAAAGGGTAAATCTATCTTGAAGCCAATTTTGTTGTTAAACATTAATGGATCTTCAAAATTAAATAGTGAACTTTGTTATACGATATTAAGTGCTTTATAACTCATAGCACTTCATATTTACTTTTAAAAAAGTTAATTAACATGTAGATGCTGTTTTCCCATTACCTTAACGGATGCCATTTACTTCTGAATAAATTGGTGCAGTATTTGTGATGGAAAAGTAGTGCTTGGCTATACGGATAATTTAAAAAAAAAAAAGAAAAGTGATATAGTGGCAGAGAAGCATTGTCATTTTACCTTCAGTATTGGTGAGTACTAATCAGTATTCGTGATAAAGACATAACTGATGTTCTTAATTTTTAAATATTTGTCACTAGATCGGTGCTTCAGTGCATTGTGCTTTGCTCAATTTGAAGTTTTACCTATTTAGTGTGGAATACATGGATTGATGCTGCAGGTTAGCTCTGTGCTCTACTAATGAGTGTTGAGCTGGAAGTGCTTTACGACAATGGCTGGCCTTCACAAAGGAAAAGAGTTGAAAATACTTTATAATCACTTTATACATCCAGTAGGATAATATAGTTTCTTATTCATCAGAAGACCTTTGTGATGTAGGAAAAATGTTAAAGCAAAAGTACTCTGATTTTAAAATTATGAAAAATGAAGTCTTGGCTGAAGATTTTTAGTTTTGTTTCCCTTCCGCCATCTCTTGAAGTCTTAACTATCCTACACTAGGCTGAACGTTGTTCTGATGGTACTTCAGTGCACCTTTCAAAGGCAGCAAAATATTGTGTGACTTAGATTTTGCGTCCTTATTTCACAGATCAGAGATTGGATCTGTGCAAGCTTGGGCCAAATGACAATGATACTGTTAGAGGACAGATAGTAGGTAAGTAACAGTTTTTATCTAATAGTTCTCTTGGAGCTTAATAGTAGCTGTAGAAATACCCTGCCTAGATGTCAGTTTCCTGTGTTGAAATTTTTATATATTTTTTTAAAATTCAGTGTCTAGTGCTAGGGCCATTTGGACCTCAAGCTAGAAGTGTGTATGTAGAGAATTTAAAACCAAAACAAACAATAAAACGAAACACGCCACACCCCTCCCTCCCCCAAATATTATTATAAGCATTGGGACAGATAAGACCATATATAATACAAAATTTATTTGGAAAACTTTTAATTTCACTGTAAAGATTTATGACAGTTTGAGCCTGAACTCCCTGTGAAAAACTTGCCATAAATTTCTTGGCCTCTGAGAGTTCCAGCAAAGCTGTGCTTCCTATAGGTTCTGCAAAAGGGTAAAACATCTTGCTGTAACAGGAGTGAGCTGGTGTCTAGGATGACTTGATCAATTAATTTTGTGTTTTCATGGGTTATTAACAAGTCTGTCACCAATCTCAGTAACTGTACTTTGTCATTCTGCTAAATCATAAACCTTAAATAACTTAAGGAATTAAAAAGAAATTGGCAGATTGAAAAACAAGTATCCACAAACAACTTCATAACTCTTTCTGGTGCACTGTAAGTTGTTTTAGAAGGCGGTGTTTCTAGTAGGTCACTTAGGTCAAAAAAAAAATTTGATCAGAAGGAGGAGGTCTTTATTTTTATGGCAGGATGGTTATGATGGTATTCAGATATGGGGGAAATAAAAGTGAATTTGCGTGCTCAGTTTTATGTTCAAATCCTAGTTCAAATAATACCCAAGCAGCATTCTTGTTTTGCCAGCCAGGGAAAACTATTAAAATATCAGTCAGCAAATGAGGGCTTCATTGCATTTGTTTGCTTTACTCAAAGGGCTTTTTTGAATAATACCTATGACTTTTACCTCTTTATGTTGCTTTAACCATCTGCCTAGCATCTGATCTGCAAGTGTTTGCACAGTTATTAAGAGTGGGATGACACAGGAGAGTCAAATGATGGTAGAAACGTGGAATTGTCAGTGCATTGCTGACACTTCAGACCATTCTGGAATGTTAAATTTTACATGGGAGCTTGCACAGAAGAGTAAAGAATAAATCTGTAATTTTTCTAGGGTGCGTTATGTTATCAGTTTGGTTTGCTTTTTGGTTTTGTTCCAGTGTACGTGGTCCCCTGATCTTTCATGCTGTACATGTGCAGTTTTGTTTGTGGGGTTCCTTTTAAGAGGAAACTGAGCTCCGCTTGTACAGGCTCTGCTCTAAGCAGCAGAGATCGCCTCTGCCCACAGCAGTCCTTCAGAGGTGTCACCAGCAGGGACTGTACCCTCATGCCCTGATGTGCTCCCATGCTGCCCTCCAGAGTACACAACGTGCATCCTTGTCATCGTGACTTGAGAATGTGAGCATTAATTGAACAAGAAAAGAAAAAAAAACAAACATGGAAACCCCACCCCAAAGCAGAAAGATCTCAAGGCTATTGGGATGCCAGCGGGGAAGCCTGGGGCAAAGGCCATGGCAGATACACTTCAGAGATAACTAGTCAGCAGTGTGGGCATAAATTGGATTGACAAATTGGGTTAACCTGATGTGATCATGAGAAGTGGTATAACCAAAGCATCATTAGCTCTTTTGGCATGCTGTTGAGGCTGTCCCTAATTAGCAGGAGCTGCTGGATCATTCATTAAACCTAGAATATCACAGCTTGCCAGAGACTGAGAACAAATCTGTATTTTCTGCTTTCCACTGTTATCATCAGAAAGGTCAGGTTTCCTCCATTATGGCTATATTTTAATTTAATGCATCTCTGGTAAGATTCCAGAGACTTCTATCTTTATTTTCTTTGAATTGTTGTTATTTATCTCCTATTTTAATCTTCCTTCACTACTGCAATTTTATTGAACGGATGAATGAGTCTGAGTAGATAATTCCACTGCAGTAGTAACATGGTGGAAAAATCTTAATTAAAAGTAAGAAAGAAGATAGAATAAGTTATAAATATATTATCAATCTTCTAATGATAAACTGGCTTAAATCAAGAGGCTATGCGAGATTGGAAAGTGGTATTAAAACTTAATTGCTACCTTCAGCAGATGATGATCTTACAAATCAAGTGTGCAGTGGGTATGCCTTCATAATTTGGGACAAGGAGCGAGGGGATCTTTCTCTTAACTATCTGGGGTTATCTTCAAAGGGGGGAAGAGGAGGGGACACTTGTGAGTAGTGGATACAAAGGGCACCTGAACTGTGTCTTAATCTTGCAGCTCTCTTCTGTGCCACCATTTTATTTCTGATGTGGGGTGCAGAAAAAAATGAGTCCTTACTCATTACAAAATGAAGCCGTGCACAAATTTTGGTCCTCACATAGGCAAAGAGGAGGTAATTGCCTTTGTTTAGTTCCATTTTTGTCTGTGTGTTTTGCTTGCCAAACCTTGCCTCCATGCAGCAATGTGAACTTGTAATGTGTGGGTTTGTTGCAGAATAAATACGTCACCTAGTGTTCTTTTGGGTTGAAATTAAATTTAAGGTGCCTTTCACTCTTAAGAAGTTGCTTTGTGACATTACTGTTCATGGAAAACGAGGAGTTAATAGTGATTAGGAATAAAGCATGCAGGTACTGCAGGATTCCCTGAGTTGGTCTGTTGAAGGCCCAAAATCTTGAGCTTCAAACCATGTTGTTATTGAAAATCTGGACTTTCTGGCAAAAACTGTGTGTAATACTACATCTTTTTTAACTGTCATCTTGACAGAAGTTTGGTTTTGTCTAGCTTAGGGTCTGTAAGTTAATTTCACTGCGCACATAAATAGAACTCGAAGACAGTTGTCCAGAGATACAGTAGTGCCACCTCAAGAAATGTGTGCCACAGCACGTATTTAGCTTTTTAAGCAATTGTTTTATTGTTAAAGTGAAACAAACCATAAAAAAAAAAAAAAACCACAACCCCAACCCCACAGGAACACAAGTGTCATAAATTATCAGCCTGGACACTTGCAAATTATTATAGTGGGAACAAAAGCTGCTTAAAAAAATCTTGGTTTTCATAACTGTAGTATAAAAGCTTCAGGTGTAAATATTGATGACAATGAAACATGTAAAAAAAGTTAAAATACAGTTTTGCTGATGGTAGTAAGGGCTTTTCGTGGTATTGAGCACTGCTTTGAGTGAGAGTTGCAATTGACTTTTTATCACTGGAGTTTGAAAGTAGCCAGTAAACCAAACATCGAGTGCTCCTAGCAGTTACATTTTGCCTGATTTTGTGTGTGTTTATACACGTGTTTGTGTAGACAAAATATATAAGGAGTCAAAACCATACAGGAATTTCTTATTTTGGCCTTTTCTACTAGTACCTCTCCCGGTAGCAGTGCAAGTGTGGCACTAGCACTGTCCCCTTGCTGTCCCAGCTTTACGCAAGGTCAGTCACCCTGTTGGTGCCAGACCAGTGTCACAGTCCATCTCATACCAAGAAGAGTTAACTTCTTTTTCTGCTTTCACTTGCATTCATATTTTTAAGCTAACTTTTTTGAAGTAAGATGTGGAGAATTATGTGTATGAAAACGTGTGTTGTTTCTGTGTAACTCTTTGATTTGTGGGAAGGAAAAAATATCTAGAATATGTCTCAGCTTAGTCCTCCAAGTTGTACCATTTCTCTTTCAGATATAACTGTAGCTTGCATTCAGGTATCGTATCTTTAATAATTCTTCTGTTGTCTTAATAGTAAGTCTTCAGTCCAGGGACCGAATAGGGACAGGAGGACAAGTTGTGGATTGCAGCCGGTTATTTGATAATGATTTACCAGATGGGTAAGCGGACGTCACTGCAATGTAAACACAAATACAGCTTATACTACAGAGTTTTGCAGTAATGAGAAATCGGTGTACAAATAGGTTAATTTATTTTTACTCTTCATTCAGACTTCTACAGTTTTGAATTTAGGAGCAAGATATACAGAAAATAGTTAATAGTTTGACTCTTGTCTCTTCTTGAAAAATGGGAGATGGCATATATATGAGTAAATGCATTAAAAACTATACTTGTGTAAGAAAACATATGTATTTCAAATTACAGAACTGATGAACTAATACAATCTTAAATCACAGCCAGTAAACTGACTCCATATAGTAGTTGTGTAGCAAGGTAGTAAGCACGCAGGCCTGGCCACCTTTTGCAGTGTTGGGCAGAGCGATATACTACTATAAACATAGATCACTTTTTCTTCTATGTGAATTGTGATTGGAAAAGGTAATGGAGCCTGAGTTCTTGCTGTATTTACCTGCCAAAGGCTGGTTTAGGATTTTGATTTGTCCTTGTGAGAGTTAGTGACATCATTAACACCTAAACCAGTTTTGTGAATATAGAAAAATGCTCTGGTTTAGGCTCTGGTGCTGTCATCAACTTTTTCAGAGCAAGCACAAACCTTCTGAATGTGATTCTTGGCAGGTAAAGACAGGAGAAACTGATTTTTCAGATGATGAATTTCAAAACATAAATTACCATCTAAGTCCTAAACAGCATTCTTTTGTTAATTTGGAGTCTGGAGAAGTCAAAAAAAATTTTTAAATGTTTCTAATATGTCACTTCAAAATGTTCCTTGTATAAACATCGCTTACTTAATTGTGTGACTGCAAAGCTGGCTGTATAGCCTTGTGTATTTTGGAGTGCAAAAGTAATAAAAATTAAAAAATCATGTTAATTGAAGGTGACTTTCTAATGAAAGCAAGTAGTGTCTGAAGATTCTTTGAAAGCACTTACTAGAATTGGTGGTCAAAAGATGTTATATGTGTTATTAAACATGATGTTTTCAAGAAGTTTCTTTATATGGCTATTTGGATTTACAAATAGTTATTGAACATGAAGGTGTGATATTGTTAATGATATGCCTGGTTCCAAGAAAAGAATATGTAAAATGAATTCTGAGTTGCACTTCCAGTTGTTTCCTGTTACCTTGTTCAGCTAACATGATTCATAATAGCGTAGGTCTTCCTGAGTTGGCATTTATGTTGGAAACGTTTTGTGCCCTGGTTTCCTGGAAATACTACTCATTGCCTTATCTCTCAATGTCTGAATTCTAGGTGGGAGGAACGGAGGACTGCTTCTGGGAGGATCCAATATTTAAATCATATTACACGAACAACTCAGTGGGAGCGACCAACACGGTAAAAATTATTTAGGAGACTGTTTATGATGGTTTGCTTGCTGACCAGGAGTGCTGAGCACAAGCAAGTCTAAGTGGCTCTAACGGGGTATTCATCACTCCTTTAAGTCACTCTACAAATGCTGTATGCTTTTCTTCTCTAGCATCTCACTCCTTCAGTCTGCCTAATATTTAACTCAGAAGAATCATTGTGATTAGACCAGCATCTTTGCTTTCATGTGGAGCTGCTATGGTAGAACTTTATAAATACAGATATTACAATATGCAGACATAATAAGGAATGAAGAAAAGAGATCATGGCTAGCTGACAGACATTGTCTATGTACATACTATGACCATAATTATCACCAGTAATCCAAAAATTTTAAAGTTGATTGTTACAGAGCATGCTTCGAAATCATCACCATGGCCTTTTTCAATAACCTTAAATTTGTGTTGTGAAGCTGTTCATCAAACCAGATTTGCCGTTACCTGAACTGTAGACAGTGTCATTGCATATTTTTCAGACTGTTCTGCAGACAGTCTGTGTCTGCAAACTGTCTCTTCCCTCCTCTGTAAATATTATTGAAAAAAAATATATATCCATATATATATTTGGATGGATATATTTGACTTAAAATAATCTGTACTGTTAATGCTGCCAGGTCTGATACGTATTTGCAGTTTTCAAGTGAGTTAAAGTACTGAACAGCTTTTTAATTTACGTATTTGTATTTTTCCTGGTATGTTAAAATACTTATTCTAAGCTCCAGATGCATTTACAGTAGAAAACAAATGCAAAATTTATAATCTGTTTGGGGAGTTTCCTGTGGCCTCATCAATTCCCCTTGAACCCATTTTAAATGCTTTTGAAAGCAGCATTGAGATATGAAAACACATAATTCAATGTTTCCTCTTGTGGTCGAGCTCTCAAGAACAACTTTTTTTTATCTTAGGTAGCCCTTTATCACCATCCTCACCTAATAACCTTAAATTAGAAAGAATAACAAGGCCTGATTGCTTCCTCAGCCATAGGAAGGCAAGGTGGGAAAGTCTGGGCTGTATGCTTCCTGCTCATTGAAAAAAAAAAACAACCAACCAACCAAAAAAAACCCCAACACCTGTAAATATTTTTTCTCTCAGCACTCTGTTTAAGGTGGGAACTGCTCATGTGAGCGTTTGGTACGATCTTGATACTGCAACATCATATATTAAATGTCAGGTCAGACCCTTAGGTGAGGAGGTTTATTAATTACTCTGGGGTGAACTAGTGAGTGCCGAATGGAAGCTTTCTGCCTGTTGTCGAGGTATCCTGCTCCACAAGTCAACTGCACAGTTCTGCTATCCACAGAGACTTCCTGAGAGCCCCTAGATGAAGCTTCTATCCACAAAGATTCCCAGAGAGTTTCCATCAAGTGCGTTATGTAGCCCTGTCCAGTCAGCAATGCAATTTTTCACGTTTTTTTTTCCCCAGGCCAGCATCTGAATACTCCAGTCCGGGCAGGCCACTGAGCTGTTTTGTGGACGAGAACACTCCGATTACGGGAACAAATGGTGCGACCTGCGGGCAGTCGTCAGATCCTCGGCTGGCAGAGAGGAGAGTCAGGTCACAGAGGCACAGAAATTACATGAGCAGGACACACTTGCACACTCCTCCTGATTTACCTGAAGGTTACGGTATGCAATTTTAAATATTTGAATTGTAGGTTTCCCAAGAAACTGAGAAAATGGCTTGTGTTTTCTCATACATAAAATACTTTTGATTCCTTGGTTTGGGGAAATCAGTCTTTGTGAGTTTTTGTATTGCACTTCTTGTTCTTATAGTTATTAATTTATCTTTATTTCACAGAGCAACGGACGACTCAGCAAGGTCAGGTCTATTTCCTTCATACTCAGACTGGTGTTAGCACATGGCACGATCCGAGAGTACCTAGGTAAGAAACAGTGAAAGTATCTTTAAGGTGTCAAATCAAAATAGTTTAAGCAGTACTCTCCTCAGAGTTTTCTCTAATATTATATTTCTGACTCTTGGCCCCAGTATACCATTTTAAGAAGTCATTAATCTAAATAGATTAGTCTCCCAGTTCTTCAATTTTTTTGTTTATTTATTTATTATTTTAATGCAAAGATGGAGAATCAAGAAGTAAATTCCTGTGGTAGTTTGAAATAGTTAATTGCTTCTAGATCTTGCATGTGAATTATAGCCAAGTCCATATTTTATTACTCTGCAAAATAATGAAACAGAAAGTAGGATCTGAGCCCTCCCAAATACCTAGGTTTATTGAGATACTTCAGTGAAAATTGAGTTGGGTTTGGTTTTTAATTCAGGCTCTGGAAGTTAACGAGACCTGAGAAATTGTCAACATAAATTTATGAAGAACTAACTTTGTGACAAATAGGCAAGACAAATGTGGTCATTTTTGATCGAGGAGCAATCAAAGGTGAAAATCTGGAAAATCTAGAAGATGCCCCTTCTATGTTTAAACACAGTATTTGTAGTGAACTACAGTCTCAGCATTGAATTAGCTTAAATTTACTTGTCTGTGAGAATTATTATCCCATGTTCAAACTACCAAATGTAATTTATTCAAGGAATTGGAAACTTGGTACGTTTTAAACTAATTGGAGACACTGCGTCATAAAAAGCCTGGAAGCTAAAATAGTGAGCTGTGTTTGAAGAGCCAGGATTTTGGGCCTTTTTAAAAAAAGGAAAGTTTTCCATTTGAGTATAGTAGCAAATATCTAAAAAAACACAAGGAAACACAGCAGGTTTCCTGTTACAGAGCAGAAATAAATATTTATTTTCTTTATTAATGCTCTTAACTAATAGTGCTAGAGCAATCGTATATGCTTTCAAGCACCTTGTTAGCAGCATATAGTGAGAAATAATTTGGGGGAGAGTGGCAAACGGGTAGAGAAGCTGAAAGAGACTGACCTGTGATTAAAATACTCGAACTGCTGTTTCCGTTGTGGCTGTCTCAATGCTTAGGAGAAAATAAATCAGAAGTTAGTGTCCTTTTTAGTTCAGTGTCCTTACTTACACGATACAAATGTGTACGTACTGTGCATGTGATTATTTCTGATGTGTTTGAAAGGAAAGAAGGATAACAGGAAAACTATTGCTAGCATTTAATTGTTCTTAAAAAAGAAAAATAAAAGAAATTCTGTTGAAAATTATTGCCCCCAGAAGTGTGGGGATGGTGTTGTAAAACAGTGTGTGCAGTTTGAAATTGGCAGCCAGCGTTGGCGTTTAGGAGAATTGTAGCAACTTTGTCAGTTGCTGCTGGTGTTCATTGCCATGGAAATGGATTTTGGATATCCCGTGAAGGATAAAGTGTCTCATGACCATAACTACATTGCATTTACCAGTGATTATTTTATTTTTGTTACTACTTTTGTGTTACAAGAATATATTGGTGCCTTATCTGTAGGCTTGAGGGTGTGATACAGCAGGCAGTTGGGCATTAGGAAGTCCATGACTTGTGTATTATACAAAACTAGAAACTAGACTTACAAAAAAAAAAATTACACGAGATCTAATCCTTAAATTTGCAGTGTAACAGTTTTGTATGAAATCCAAGTTAGCAGTAGCCTTAGGTGTGGCAGCAGAAACTGCATGAGCATCACTGAGAAAAAAAATTTGGCTGTTTGCATGAAGATAGAGTTTATGTCATTTCTAAGGAATATTGTATTTTTATGCTAGTATACCACAGTCGTTTAGTTAATAAAAATGCACCCTGCAGTTCAGCAGCAGTGTGTATATGGGTAATATCAGCAGAAGTTCAATTCTAGACTCTTGTATTTCCATTAGTGGCTTCTCAGCCTTTTGGGTCCCTGAAGATGACATCTTTTTAGCCATTCTGGCCCTCAGCTCTTTCCTCACGTCAACTCACATGATACTGGGAGATATGGTGAGATACACCTCACACTGTCAAGTGCAGTTCTTTTTAAATGTATCTGAGGTGTGGATTATATACATGAAAAATGAATAAATTTACATTTTTGAAGACTAGTGTTTGTATTCAGTGAACCTCCAGAAAGAATCAATGTCTTCCTGACTTCAGCAGAATTTTTTCAAGACCCATTAAGTGATGTCTTCTCTGCTATATAGTTCTGTTTTGTAGGAGTTTTTAAAGTGAGATTCAGAGTCCCTTACATGACTAATGTTGGTTTAAAAATGTTTTCTGTCAGAATTGGTGTAGAACTGCAGTTCCATTTTGGCAAATATGGTTTTTATTTTTGTTTTAAGCCTGTATTAAGGTAACATCTGAAGTTAGTTTGTAGAAATGAAGGTTATTTGATAAGAATTTTTTTTTCCCGTGGCATGTGTTCTGGGATGTGTGTTTTTTCTTTGGTGGGCTTGTACCTTGGGAGTAGAGATTCCAGCTGAACAGATCAAATTTCTGAAACAATACATTTTCTCAGACTTCACGGAATTGTTCTGTTACATTTACGCTTGTTTGGCTCAGAGGCCAAACGCTGAGGTATTTTTCATTTTATATTTGTTTTCACAGGGATCTTAGCAACATCAATTGTGAAGAGCTTGGTCCACTGCCTCCTGGATGGGAGATCCGAAATACAGCAACAGGCAGAGTTTATTTTGTTGACCATAACAACAGGACAACGCAGTTTACAGATCCACGGCTATCTGCTAACTTGCATTTAGTCTTAAAGTAAGTTTTAAGTCTCTGACACATGTTGAAGGTTATAGAGGAAAGAAAGTGACTCCTGAGGTGTGCTAGATTTTATATCAAGATGTATTCTGCCATTCAGTGGTGTAGTGGTGTTTTTTAGCATACTATCAACTTACTCTGTCACACAGCGAAGAAAACAGGTTTGATTGTTCTTGGGAAAAAAAAAAGTCTCTAGCAGCATTTAGGCAGGAATGTGGCTGTTGTGATTATGGGAGCTGGGGGCACGGCGGGAGGTGGGGGGGGAGGGAAGGGAAGCAAGTGCTGTTTCGTGGAAAAGACTGGCCAGTAGAATTTTTTTTTTTCTCACAGCAAGAGAGACACTTTCTTTCCTCTTTCTTATATGTCATACTAATTTTGGTTATGGAGTGCTTGTCTTAAAATGCCAGGTTACATTCAATGGGCAGTGGTGAAATACTGATGAGTTAATCCTGGGTGCTCAAGTGCCCAGCTATTCTCCTGGAATAAAGGAGAAATAATTCAGCTCCTACCTTCAGTTTTAGAGTAGGACTAGTTGAGATGTTATCAAAATAAGACCCTAATAATTTAACTCAGATTAAAGAAAAATAAAAATCAAATAGGAACTGTATTTTTTTCTGCCTTAGTGTTTTGATATCTCATTTTCTTATTGCAGTTTCTAAGAGAAGGGGAAACTCAAAAGAATTCTGGCTCTTGTTTTTATTCCCTAGACACTCATTTCTCACTGGGGGTTTTTCTACTCAAAATGGAACCCAAATAAGCAAACAAACATTTCTCTTTTTTTGGTGTAGACATAGCTATCGCTTTGCCCAAGCTATTCGGTAGTTTGACTCTATTGTTTTTCCTACTAATACCTTTTAATACTCTTGGGAAACACCTGTAAAGTATTGAGTAGGTGTTAAGTGGAAGAAACAATGAAGAGCTGGTTAGATGGAAAGCCCTGCAGCCCTGGGCAAGGAGTAAGTAAAGGAATGGTCCTTTTAAGGAAGTGAATCATTGGGAAGAAAAGCTGAAGGAAAGAATAATGGGAACAACCACTAAAAAGACAAAACCGAGGAATGGAAAGTAATATTCGGGAGGTCAACATATCTTTTGTGTAATACATAAAAGCTGGTTAGCCTTGTCTGCCCGGTATACACCTGAATTTAACAGTTGAAGGGGGAGAAAAGCCTAAATATTGACAAATATGTATACAGTTACACTGGTGATACCTTTTTTTTTTTTTTTTAATTTAAAGCAAAAAAAAAATCACTACTAATTTTATCTGAATTTCGATTGGTAGCTTCAAATGGACATAGTCTTGAAAAACAGCTTACTAGTGGAGGAGCATGTTTGTGTTTGAAACATGGAAAAGTTCATTAAATTAATTTAGATTTAGATGTTTTAGCTGAATAAAAACTTCAGACCCTCTTAGTTACAACAGCGCAAAAAAAAACTGTAGAAAATTCCATCAACTGGACTATATTTGAAATACTGACTTTCACAGGTAGGTTTATTTTCAAACGGTAGATCTGGTGGCTAGTCCTGCATGTACGATGGAGGGTAAATAGCTTTGTTATCTGGAAAATCCAATTTGACTTCCAAGTTCCAGAATCATAGAACCATTTTGCTTTTCTTTAAACTGAAAGTACTACTAAGCATGCTTCAGTTTTTTCATTTGTACATCTGTCTTTCATTAGGGAGGGATTTCAGAAATTCAACCAACAGTGTCATCAGCAAAGTCTGCTGCCTGATAAATCTTTTCTGGTGTTTATTCTTTTACTGCACCAAACAGGATATGTGAAAACTTACTCTTTTTCTCTTTTTTTTTTTTTTTTCCTTCCCCTGCCTTCCCTTAAGTCCATCTTTTTGATTGATCTTAAAAAAAAAAAAAAAAGTAAAGCAGTTTGCCTTGGGGCCTGTCATTTTTTAAATTATCTGAAAAATAAGTTTAGTATTTGGGTGGGATGGGTGTGATAGTGTGTTAGGTTCAAAGGCATAAGAAAATGTTTACTCTCAGTGATACTGACTTTTCTAATCAAGCCGAGTAAAGCAGTTTGTTCTTCCAGTGATGATGTTATAAGCTATGAAAATAATCAAACTTGTTACCCAGTTCTGTTTGGAAATAGTGGCCAAGAGTTTGTGTTAGCTTTTGATAGTTATGGCACCTGAAAAGTACTTAGCTATATCCTTAAAGCACTGTACAGAAACAAACACAGTCATTCAGCTGTAAAAACAAACAAAGAAATTAGATTTAATTACTTTAAGCACTGCAGATGGTTTAGCTAATGCTGCACTGACTATTTGTAGTCTAATATGGAGGATGGCATTTTATTTTTCTCTTCCTAGTAGTGCCCTATTTTAGATTGGTTTAATTTGATGCATAGATCTCAAGTTCGTGCTCATTTCAGAGATGACATTTTGTTAAAGACTGACACTTTATGTTCAGGGGACTGTCTCTCTTCTACTACTAAAGGTAGTATGAACAAATGCTCACTTCAATATATAGTTACGACCTTCTCTGGTAGGCATATACAAGGAATATTTTCATGTTTGTCCCCATGGAATTAGAAAGTTCAGAAGACAGAACAAGGATTTTGCTTTAATTTGTGTATCAAGTAAATACAGTTTAAGTGGAACTCATTTAAAACTAGTCACAAGTGAAAAGAAACGACCATGCACGTAGTGCAAGTGACATAGAGCCATATTCTAGAACCATGTTGAGTGTGTGTCTCTAAATTATTGTAATGGAATTACAATGGAATTATTGTTTTTTCTGGAATGACTTAAAATAACTGTAGTTTACTGTAAGACCAGTGTGATCAGCCTGAGAATAAAGTTTGGGTGGCCTTATCTTAGTAAAGGGAACTAGACGCACACAACAGAATCACAGAATGATATGGGGTTTGAAGGGACCTCTGGAGATCATCTAGTCCACCTCCCCCACCCCCCCATCCCTGCCAAAGTAAGGTCCACCTAGAGCAGGTTGCATAGGAATGTGTCCAGGTGGGTTTTGAGTGTCTCCAGAGACAGAGACTCCACCACCTTCCTGGGCAGCCTGTTCCAGGGCTCTGCCACCCTCAAAGTAAAGAAGTTCATGTTTAGATGGAACTTCTTATGGTCAATTTGTGCCCATTTCCTTTTGTCCTGTCACGGGGCACCACTGAAAAAAGACTGGCCCCATCCTCTTGCTACCCACCCAACAAACCACAGTGAGACCAACAAAATGGATTGAGCTGTCTCCTGCAGTTCTGTGTCCTAGGGCATAGCACAAAGTAGGATTTCTATGTATGATTTCCTCTTTAGGGCGCAGGAGCAAAGAGGTATTACTATTAATACTAAGTTTTGAGTTACTGCTGAAGTGATCTATAATGTGTGCCATTGCAGTGGTTTCTAAATGTTAGGCTTGTAAGACTACTGATAAACGTTTCCTGGTCACCTAGTGTTAGTTTCCCTTCAGAGTGGTTTGTGCAAAATTGCTTTAAATAGAAGGTATGGAAATAACAGAATAGCTGTCAGAACCACAAAGCAAACTGGGAATACCTCTCTCCGCGTACTTTAATTGCCAATTCTGAGTGTTCCTGTGGAAAGCCTGCTGGAGTTGGTTGGCCAGGAGAGTTTTCTAGTAGATCTTGTTTCAAAACAGACAATAGGCTGAAATTTTAAAATATATTAAAACAAGGTCACTGCCAGGCTGCCAGTACAAACAGCTTTTTGTGAGCTTACTCTTTTTCAGACAAGGTATTTAAAACAGGTGATGGTATTGAGTGCAGATTAGAGGCACAGTGTTTGGCAGGGCCCTGAATCTTTAAATGGAGTAAAGCAAAACACGCAAAGAAAATACAGCAACAGTATCTGAGAAATTAATTGTCAGCAGCTTAGTACTAAAATTGTATGGATAATACCTTATTATATAGTGCTGTAACCTTTTACATACTTTGTAGAGTAGTACTAATAGAAATAACAACCCCTAAAAATAACTGATAGTTGCCAATAAAGACAGAAGCCTATGTCTTTAGTTGGGATAAAATCTCTCTGAAGTTATTTTTTTACTGGACCTGGACGTTTTTAACATAATCACAGTAATAATCGTAGTAAATTGAAAGTAGGTTAGTCACAAAGACTTAACCTTTAAGTAACATCTGAAGAGAATTGGGGACATATAATGTCAATGTCCGCAAACAACTGTGTGTGTTGCTAGTCGCCAGAATCAACTTAAGGACCAGCAGCACCAGCAGCAGCAGCAGGTGGTGTCCCTGTGCCAGCTCCCCGACGAGGCTGAGTGTCTCACCGTGCCACGCTACAAGCGAGACCTCGTGCAGAAACTCAAGATCCTCAGGCAAGAGCTGTCACAGCAGCAACCTCAAGCCGGCCATTGTCGTATTGAGGTCTCCAGGGAAGAGATTTTTGAGGTAATTTGGGAGTTTGACCAATTTCTTAACACTGAGGGGAGGGGAGGAGGGTTCTTCATAACTGTCTAAAGAAGTCATTCAGTCAAATGAAATCTTGAAGTCTGGAATTAAAGCTGGAATTTTACAGGTGGTGAATGGGAAGAGGAAGCATTTTAGGGGAATGTTCAAGAGTTTCATAATTAAAATAGATTTATTTACCCTGTAGCGAAGAAAAGCAAGGTGGCTTGAGATGTAGAGTGTGTCAGGAACTGAGGAGGGGTTCCAAGCACTTCATGTATTTCAAGATAGTATCTCACTTATTCCTTGAGTGTAAGAACGCTAGCATCTGTTACAGAGGGAATGCTACAAATTGAAATGATTAGTAATCTTTGATCTATTGTAACTTATGTAAGATTACTATTGAATAGCATTCATCTTTTCAGTTTGGATTGCTCAGAATCTATCTCGATTTCAGTTGATTCCCCACAATCCCAAATCAGACCAATTTTATGAATCATCTAGGCTTTTGAATGACCTGGGATATCTGCATTTTATTTTGTGACATTACTCAGCAGAATAATTCCACTAAATGGATTAAACACAGTTATAATTAATTGGCTTTTTCTACAGAACAGTCTGTCTTCTTGAGAGCTTTATCACCCATCCCACCCATGCCTTTTGCATTTTTACCCCTCCCACAAACTTGATAGTCCCACTGTGTTGTCACAGTTTTTTCCCAGCCAGGAAAGATTTGTGTTGGTCTTCCCTTTGGAGACAATCAAATTGCTTCATAATCTGCTAAAACAGAAGGGAGGAAAGGCTGCTGTACTACAAAAATCTATGTTCTCCTGAAAACTAAGTTGAGCGTGTTGGGTCCTGGACACACCTCCCTCTTCTCTTCTGCAAAGCTGAAGATTAGGCAGCAATACTGGACATAAATAAAAACTGGACTTTTTTGCTTTAGTTGCTTTTTTAAAATTAGCATTAGTTTTTCCTCTTTCAGCTTTCTTTTTATGTTTTCTTGGTGAAGCCTTACTGATAGAGGAATAATTCTGTAAATCTACTGAGGTGGCATTGATGCTTCTGTTCTTAAGATGCTTGCTGAAGGTTTGCACATGCATTTTATACCCAGAGTAGAAGCTCTTGTTGGCTCTTCACACTGCAAAAATCGTGAGCCTTTAGGCAAAACAAAAGGAGTTTACTGAAGCAGATTTCAATTTTTTGTAAGTTATGTGAGAATGAGAGAGATATAATTCTGATCATTGGACATCTCTGGAAATTTAATGGAAGGTGGTTCTTCTCACGTATCAATTTTATTTAACAAGTGTTATCACATTTGTAGAAAACTAAGTAACGGGTCGTGATTTGAGAAACTGGTTAATATCTAGGAAAATAATATCCCCTTTAATAGTATCCCCTTTGGAATCAGAGTCTGAGATTCCATTTCTAATAAACAGTAGTAGCTTCTTACCTTAAATAGCAGTTAGTAAAAGGAAGTGTTATGTGTTTTACAGGAATCCTACAGGCAAGTCATGAAGATGAGGCCAAAAGACCTATGGAAACGATTAATGATAAAATTTCGTGGGGAGGAAGGCCTTGATTATGGAGGTGTTGCCAGGTAAACATTGTGTCTTCTGTCTCTTCCTCCGCACCATCCTAAACCAGCCTTGTATCGTCCCTGTTCCTCTTTACGTTATCCTTACTTATATTTATTTCTGTAACAGAGTGTATGTCTGAAGAATATATTTTCAGAGAGTCTTTTAAAGGAAAAACTGCATCAAAAAAAAGAAGTAATTTATTGCAAATAAATCAAAGCGCATGTTACAGATCTCATCAGACATCTGTCATATATGCAGGATGGGCTTTTGGTATCTATTGAAATGACTGTATTTTTCTTTGGTTAGTAAAGCTTGGGTATCTGAGAATTTATACCACTAAATACTCGGCTTGTGGCATAAGTTTGATCAAAAAATATGCTTTATTGAAAATTGTCACTACTCTTTGAAGCAAAATGTTAAAAACTAGGAAGTTAGTAGGGAACTAAAGTCTGTCAGGAGTCTATGAGATTATTTTTCACCTGCTCGTAAAAAGTGACATTTCTTGATTGTATGAAGATATTCTTCATGTGTTAAAACAGTGTTAGGAATTTTACTGGCTAATTGCACACATGCTGGTTTTACTTCAGTGAAAATATTCCCCACCTCTGGTGTGTGGAGCTGTTCTTAACTAGTGTTGACTCATTTAGGAGTATTCATTGTTTATGTTGCACTGTGGTTTTTTACCATTAGTATTTATTGCAAAGTGCAGATAATGCTCCCTAACAGCCTTTCCCCTACTTCTGCTGCTGGTGGACAGCAAGTGACCGCTGGCACCCAGGCTGTTGTGCTGCCCATGTCTTCATGGGTTTCAAAAGTTTTGACTCAAAAGTTTGAGTGCCTGTAGTACTGTCAGTAGAACACCTGGTGTCTTTCTTGTCCCAGTTTGCAATGGATGAAGGATAATCACAGTCAGAAACTCTCTTGGAAATAAGTAACCTGGAGAAAGATCTTGGAAAGCTGGGAATTATGTCAGTTATCAGGGGCTGTGCGGTTACTGAACCAATAAAAAAAAATTCTAATTTCAGCTTTCTTTAAGCATGTTCGGAGATACCTTCTTTCACATTTATGTTTAATGCTAAGATTTGATAAAATCATACTATTTTGAAAATATCTTCACTGTAGGAATGCATTTGTCTAAACTAAACAATGAATTATTTTTTTTCTTCAGGGAGTGGCTCTACCTATTGTCCCATGAAATGCTGAATCCATATTACGGTCTCTTCCAATATTCCCGAGATGATATCTATACACTGCAAATCAACCCAGACTCTGCAGTCAACCCGGTATGACTTGCAGCAGGAGTTCTGTAAATGATTATTTTGTGACTAGAATTTAAATACGTCTGGAGGGTGAGGAACATAATTCTCACATTAGTATTGCTAGAGACTGAGCAGTACTAAAAAGAATTTGTCATATTATTGCACAAATTCAAAGAAACTTCTCAAATATGTTCTTAGTTTTCTGTAAGATGTCAGTTTATGTTTCCTTTGGGAGAAATTAAGTTTATTTTGATTCTAAGTAGTAAGACTTCTGGCCTGGAAGCAGTATACTCAATGTGCTCTGTATAAACAAACAAAACAAAAAGATCTGGATGTGTTGGGGATTTTCTTTGTATTGACATTTTATTTAATATTCATGAGATATAACCTGGAGGTCTTATTTAGCTGAATGGCTTAGTCTCTTCTTTCAATTCTAGGAACACTTATCATATTTCCATTTTGTTGGCCGGATAATGGGGATGGCTGTGTTTCACGGACACTATATTGACGGGGGCTTCACATTGCCTTTCTATAAGCAGTTGCTGGGGAAGCCAATTACTCTGGATGATATGGAATTGGTTGACCCTGATCTTCATAACAGCTTAGTTTGGATCCTGTACGTACTGTGTATTCTGTGTTACAGTGTTAGAATTCTGTCTCCGTTAACATGTAATAATGTTCCTAAATCCAATTGAAATAAAATGAAGTATATTTTGATCTCCTGCTCAAGCAGACTTAAGAAACAGCTTTCTTGCACAGTTTGGCTTCTTCTTTGAAGGCTTAATATGCTCAAGGTATTCAAATTTGAGGGTTGGGGGACACATAATTACTGAGCTGTAAAGTGTTCAGATCATAGATTTTAATTTATTAATTTTGTCTATTATTAACAGTTCTTTGTTATGAAAATATAACATTGAAACTTTGATAATGGTTTTAAAATACAGCAAAAATGTATGTTCATCTTTTGCTTCCAAGCAGTAATTTGAATTGCTATTGAAAAACTGAATTGTGATGTCTGTCCGATATATTATCGGTGTAATATATTTGCAGAATGTCTTCACTGACTCACATGATTATTTCTTTCCATCAGTGAGAATGATATCACAGGGGTCTTGGATCATACGTTTTGTGTAGAACACAATGCATACGGGGAAATTATTCAACATGAACTGAAACCCAATGGCAAAAGCATCCCTGTGACAGAGGAAAACAAAAAGGAATACGTCAGGTACATCAATATCTATTCCAAGGTTTTTGTATTTCCTGTGGTGGGAAGGAACTTTTACTTATTTGAAGTAATTAACAGTGTTATGTTGTTGTTTCCCCCAATGTGGTAGTGGTGTGTGTATTTCTGTTGGTACGGTCATGTTTTTTGGCCGGATAAACTGCAGGTTTATTGTATCTGAATACATCTTTCACAAAACCAATTTGCACTTTCTTGCAGACTGTATGTAAACTGGCGGTTTTTACGAGGAATTGAAGCTCAGTTTCTGGCTCTACAGAAGGGTTTTAATGAAGTAATCCCACAACATCTGCTGAAGACATTTGATGAGAAAGAGTTAGAGGTCAGTCCACTAACGTTATGTTACATCGTCAAGTATAACAGCGAAAGCCCAAGGCATTTTTCTGAGGCTGAGTAACAGGCAGAGCTGTGTCCCCAGTGCTTTAGGGGTTTGCAGGTGTGCTGCTTCAAGAAATACAGTTACTGTAAGGGGTGATCAGGTCACACAGTCACCGAGACTGCCTGTGCCTTCCATTCAGAGCCAGGAGGGTGTTTCTCAAGGTGGCATTTCGTAGCAACAGCTACAGCAACAGACCCTCTCCTATGTCCAAAGACCCAGCTGAACCTACAGAGAAGCACCTGCAGTGAGCTCAGATCCTTTCAGAGAACACTACTCCAGCAGAGGTAGTGGGGCATGTTTCTCATGGTGCAGTTTCATGATACTAAATTCAGTGCTGCCAGGAAAATAGTCTGTCGCTCCCTTCAACCTCCTGCCACATGTTCCCGGCCCTTACTCTGGTGTCAGGCAGCTCTGTGTTTTGCAGAGCTAAATTATGCCAGACTAAAATGGCCTTGTAAATACAGCATAAAGAAAGGTGCTCTCTGGTGATGTCTTCGACAAATGGGCTACAAAATGTCAATATCAGCATCCAAACAATATTCTGTCAAGGTGAATCCCATAGATCCCAAGTTTGTTTGAAAACTGAATTCTAATATACCGTCTGTTAGCTGCGGAGCTGAGGTTTTTGCGATATAAAACGGTCACAAGGTAAATTATTCATGCCTTTTTCAGTTACAGTGTCAGTGATTGCTTTTCTTTTAGCATCAATATTCTCATTTAACAGCAGTGTGAGCCATCGATACTGTTAACCCAGAATAACTTTGCAGATGCAGAATAAGACAGGGGATGATCCAGTGTTCTTAATCACTAGAAAATGTCTTCATAATCACATTCTCGTTGAGCTTAAGTGGATCCATTGTGGAACTCTATTTTAGAAGTGCTGAAAGCTTTTCATCAGAAGAGGAGTTTCATTTGTATTGCATACGTGGTGTGACAAGAACAAGATTACTTTTGAGGATCCATAGTTGGACTGGCCAAAGTGTACTCTCAGCTACACTCTGGAAAGAAATACCGAGGTCAAACATGAATGGTGTGTGCACTTCACAGATGTAGAATTTGTGCTTCTATTATTTAATTGTCAGGTCAAGACACTTAACGTATAAGCTTATGAAATGGTTGATTTTTTTTTTTCTTAAATTTGAATTGAGGCCATTTAAGAAATGGATTGTGCACAAAGATAACACTAAAAAATAGAAAAGTTATATTTCTGCATTAGTGAGAGGTTATAATTTGCATTGGGTATAAAATCTGACGATTTTCCAGTATCATTTATTATTTGGCTAGCTTCAAAACCATTTTTATATTGATAAATAATGAAATATTTAATTCTAAATTTTAATTTATAGCTCATCATTTGTGGACTGGGAAAAATTGATGTTAACGACTGGAAGGCAAATACTAGGTTAAAACACTGTACCCCAGACAGCAACATTGTGAAATGGTTCTGGAAAGCTGTGGAGTTTTTTGATGAAGAGAGGAGAGCGCGACTCCTCCAGTTTGTGACTGGTTCCTCCCGAGTGCCTCTGCAGGGCTTCAAGGCACTACAAGGTGAGACTCCTCCAGAAGGGACTGCGAATCTGTACTGGGAGGGGGCTGTAGGACACATCGCAGGAGCCTGACCTGCTGCAGTGGGACTTCTTAAGAGTGGTTTTTAATGGGTCTGATGGAGAACAATTACAAATAGTCTTTTTTGTGTGTTTATTACATTGTTACTCAGCTGTAAATAGCTCTTATGTTTAAATTACACACTTCCTTCTCTGGTAAGAAGCTCTGAGCAGAAGAGATCTGAGTGCGGTTCTCCTTATGTTTTCTCTGGAAGCCTGTTTTTTAATTTCTGTATTTCACAAGCACTCATCACCTGTATGGCTCTGGGACCAGAAAACACCAACATGCAGCATTCTGTGATTCTGACAGCAAAGGCACTTCCTAACACTGACTGCTTTTATTGTGAGAGCCACTTAATCACAAGGATTGGAAACAATCACCTTAATTAGCGACCTGTCTTCTGAACTTCAGTCAAAGCTCTGGGTCTGTTGTCGCAGTTCTGGCCACAGCCCATACTGCTCTGTTAACGCAAGTTATCCTATTTTACCCTCTCACAAGACAAGAGAAAAATGCCCAGGGGAAACGTAAACCATTTTAACAGATAGAAGATTCCATCAGAACACAAATGCTATCATAACAGCTGCCACACAGAAAAGCCAGTTGCTCTAGAAATCTGTTTTTCTTTATTATCAGACAGAAGTCCTTGTTTGTTTTTTTTCCTCTATTCTTGACCTCTAAAATATTCAGGTGTGTTAGAAGCTCCAGAATATGGAGTTTTTTAAGACCCCAGTTACTTTAAGCAAAGTATAGTACTTTAAATGGTAAATGTGTAACACTGCAGAAGGTGGAGGCAAACCATGTAACTGGTAACCACCCCAGAACAGCTACAAGTTAACTTTACCCCTACTGTACATAGGGGATCTCTATGCTCAGATTAATTTAACAAAGTTACAAGTTGGTATTTTGACTCGTATCGAATTTGTATGGAATCGGCCACTACTTCCTGTTATAAAACGACAGTAACAGTTGTGTGCTCTATGAAGGGTGAGAGAAGTTAAATTAAAAACTGTTTGAAATATATAGCGCACTGTGTAAAGCAAGTATTTTATTAGTCGTTTATCTTCTTTATAACTGGACAGTTATCCTGTGTGGGTGGAGAGGAGGAATCTGTCTGATAAGCAGAGTGAGGTTTCTTTTATCCTGCCTGTTCATGACTTCTCCTTTCTTTCTGCACAGCTTCTCTCTTTTTATGGTTTTAGTTACTTTGTTGTTGTTGAGTGCAACAAAGAAATTTCCTATTATGCCATACAGTAGTAGTACAGATCTTTTCTGGATTTTCAGGTGCTGCAGGCCCACGACTATTTACAATACACCAGATCGATGCCAGCACTAACAACTTGCCGAAAGCTCACACTTGGTAAGACTTTTTCAGGCCTCTGTTGTGGTCTATAGAATAAGGTCAATTTGCTATCTCTATATTTTGAGCAGTCTTTTTTTTGTTGTGTTTCTTTTTCCCCTCTCCTTTTCTGACATAATAAACACTATCCGTTACAGAGTAGTAAAGGTGTGAAAACTAGAGATTGCTTTTATATCTGTGAAGTTCTGTTGGCCTTGTTTAAGTATTGCTTTGTCATTGTTTCAAGCATGATAAATGAAGTGTAACAGAACTTTGCTGGGTGATGCCTGACATTCTGGGGAGCTGAGACTGTTCTGCCTTCTTCCCACAGCTTTAACCGAATAGACATTCCTCCTTACGAGAGCTACGAGAAGCTCTACGAGAAGCTGCTAACTGCCATTGAAGAAACGTGTGGGTTTGCTGTGGAATGACCCTTCACAGCCTTCCCCAAGACTCTATTTATACTCCTGTCAGCCAGAAAGCCCTTCCCTCAGCCAAGACTCAAGAAATGCTTGAAATACAGGAAACTTTCCCTTTTCTACACTAGGACACTGGGAGGGAAAGGACAACTTTGGAAATTTTTTTTTTTATTTCAAGAAAATAGGTTCTGTGGCTTCTGCCAGAGGATCATTCAGCTGCTATTAAAAACTAGTATCTTGAACATACAGAATGCTGACTTTTCCTACATTTCAACAGTTAAGCAGTATTCTATACTTAAAGACTACTACTATTTTTGTAATAGGTAATCTGTTATATTTGCCTACCTGATTTCTATTCTCAGATACCAAGACACAACTTCAGCAGTCGGTACAAGTCATGTTTCAGCCTGTTTTAGTTGTATGATACTGAACAGCATCTATTCCTGATATTTTTGGAAAAAATATTTTGGATTATTCTAACTTTACATAAAATTGGCTGAAAAAATCATTAATCTTTTTAATTAAAGCCACTTACATGTTAACTGTGTTTTCTTATAGTAAAACATTATATTCTGCAATGTAAATTCAAACTTAAATGTTACCACAGGGGGCTTTTTTATATTTTTCAGGCATGAATTACAAATACGATGTTTTGGGATCCTATTTATATCACTTGTCAGATTCCTTAAATTTCTAGTGTGAGTGACACATACTGTATTTGGTACAGTACTTGTGTTGACATGTAGAATAGACCTTTTTTAATGAACAGTAGACATTTTGATTTTTTTAAAACGGCATTTTTCTAACAAGTGTGTCAAGAGTATTTTTTGTTGCTTTTGACTTTAAACACTGCATTTTCCAACTCTTTAAGCGTGCTGATAAGGTGACATTTGACAGCAGAAGCCTCTCAGCAGTTCATTTCAGAAACCATTCTGTCCAGTCAACCAAAGTGTGTTTGAATGCAGCCAAATCACATTCTGTATTTGTTGATGCTAAAGATCTATCAGGTAAAACATGTTGTAATCTTTGTCCAGCTGCTCATGACATGTGGGTTTCAGTTACAACTAAGGAAAAACGGTGTATGAGCTGAAATATGTGTAATGTGCTTTGAAAATGTGGTTTTAAAAGCACATAATTTATTGATTGTAGGGATGGAAGTAAGTATATATATATGAATTATAACATGGGTTGATCTCTTCAAAGGGGAAATAAAATGCACTACCAGTAGAGGGAACTGAACTTCAAAGTTAGTTTGACAGCTCTCAGTTACGGTCTGTCTGATCTGCTCGTGGTGGGTAGATAAATCAGTCTGCTTTAGAGATGGTGGCATTCTCTTGGTGGTGTGAACATTTGGAATAAGTAGCTGTTTTTTTCTAATCAGTGCTGCGTTTTGTTAACTTACGTTACGATTAGTCATCAAATCTGCACTATTTTTACACTGCCAATGAGAAGAAAGTCAGGGGTATTGAAAATGCTGAAAGAATGGGATGTAAAGAGCCGTTCCATCTTTGCAGTGTAAGTCTCACAGTAAACTGGCTAATTTTCTGTCTGTTCTGTGGAGCCTGAACTTAATTTTGTTCTGCCAAATCTGACTGCCACAGTGAGTAAACTACTGCTGGATGTTGTGCATTAGAATAGCGGGCAATGGACTGCTTTTGTAGAATTGTGGTAAGAATCTGGTGAGCCAAATCCACATGGTCCTTTGATTATTTTTTTTAAGTTTTTTTTTTTTGTACAGCTGTTGCTGGAAAGTTTGTTCTAAGAGACGCTTCCCATTCGGGGCTGGCTGCAGGGATGAAGCTACTTAAGGATGTTAACATAAAGCCAAGAAACTTGCTTTGACAACCAGGTTTGAAATATGTCAGACCCTTTTTTTTCTTCATTTCAAGGGCTGATTACACTCATGTACAACAGCCGTTATTTTTGCATCTCCAGCTGGGATCCCCAGCGCACAGCTTTCAGGTAGTCCTCTTACCAGAGAAGCCACCACCACATCTGGCCAGGTTGCCTGGGAGAGCGAAGTAGATCATTGGCCAGCGTTTTGTACTCAGTTCTGCTGCCTGTGTCTGGGACCACTGCTTCAGACACTCTGAAGCCTTTTCTCACACACACCCCCCCTCCAAGTCTTGAGGTGTGACGTTAATTCCTGCGTACAGACACTTCACAGGGACAGGTTCTTTTGACCCCTCTTGACAGAATAGACACTCCAGTGTTGGATAAGTGATTTTTTTATTTTTTTTTTTTTTTCCCCTTGCTCTTGCTCAGGCTCTGGCTGCAGCCTCCCTGGTCATGAAGCATGAAAAGTGTAAAATGCAGCTTTATCCAGTCTTTGGGAGAAGCCAGTACTCTGGTAGGTGATCGGAGAGGAGAGGACACTGCTGTCCCCTCTGCACCAGGCAGCCCCCTCAGCAGTAGCTAAAAGACTGTCTCTGTTGTGGCTCCTGACCAAAGCATCCACACCTGCCTCCCAGCAACCTTCTCCCCATCAGTCCGCTTGGGCTGGTAGATTTTAGAAGGCACAGTTATGGCCACCCTTATATCATAAAAGCTTTTTTGAGGAGGCGGAAGAGGAGATGAGCTCTGCAGAATATAGACTCTGACTCAGCTGATAACTACCATTCAATTTCACAGCAGACTTAGCAGTACATCTGTTCTGCCAAGTGTTTTGGCAGGGCATAGAGAATTTTTTTTAACTGCCACAGATAAATATTTTAAATTTAATATATTATAGGCCAAAGTAGACAAATCTACATTTGAATTTCCATAGCTGACAGATGAGGCTGAATATACCAAGTATTTGAGTGCCTTTCTACCTTCCTAATGACTGAGAACTTTAACTAAAGCACCTCATCAGATGTTTATCTGAAAATGTTAAAGGGTTGATTCCTTTCCAAAATTTTGTTTCAAGATCATGTCAGCTACTTTCCCCTCAAAAAGGTGCTAAGCCTAACATTGCATTTTAACCTTGGACTTTTCACCCCATGATTAATGTGAATATTTATTTCAATGTGTCCCTCTTACTGGGTTTTACTTTATCCAGTCTTTAGTTGTTTTAGAGAGATGTCACGTCATGGTTTTATGCTGTTGCTTTTCATTATGAATGTTTAATTATGGACAGTGACTTTTGTAGATTTCAATATACAGTACACAGTTGAGTTTCAGAGGATTTAATTTCTCGGTGTAAAGAGTTTTGTAATGGTGCTTTGTACAGTATGTATTCTAATTTTTTTTTTTGCACATAGTTTCAGTTTCCTTAAACTGATTTATTTGTACCAAATTTTTGTGTTGTACTAAAGTCCAGAGCACACAAGCCGTTTTTTAAATTCTTATTCTACAACACTACATCTGTATTGAATTTCTGGTGCATTTAAACTGGCTGCATTGATGGAAGTAAAAGCTTTGCTTCTATATCCCAAGTCTGCATCATACAGATTAATGTAGCATGCTCTGACTGCTTCAGATCTTAAACAGCGCCACACAGTTATCAGGTGCCATCTATTGGACTTCACACTATGTAGTAGGTTTCTGGCTCTGCCACATCCTCAGAGCTCTGTCTGTAGTTGTAATTAGTTTATACAAGTGTAATTACTCTTCCACAAACTGACAGTTCTTAGTTTATCATTTCCATTGTATTTATTACAGAGTGTTTTAGCATTGGTATAATTGTATTTTCACCCAGCTGTTACATGAGCTTTAACAAAAAAAAAATCTGTATAAAGTGGTTTTTAAATACTTAATGTATGTACCCATGCAGAAGTTGAGCAATAAATTGTATGCTGTTTGCACTGTCACAGCATCAATGGTTTTAAAAATTTTAAGTTTTTCTTAATTAAATATTTCCTTTACAATGTAACAATATCATTTTTAAGTAACTCTGTTTAAGGAGAAAATGCTCAAAATTTTGTGTCTTTCTGTTACCTAGAATAAGGATTGTGTTAAATGTTCTAGTAATGGTGTTTCAGCATTCGTGAATGGATATCTCCTCTCAAAATTCAGCAAAGCTAAACTGTCTTCCTGATGGGAAGAAAAAAGGTAAACAGTAAATACTTGTTAAATTTGATCAACCTAACTGGTAAATATTGTTTCTTATGTAAAGACTTTCAATTAGCCTGGCTTGAGCGGCTCCCTGGAAAGGGTTGTTAAGAAAGGCAGGGTTTGGGTTTCTCATTTTGTAGAGGTTTTTTAGGGGGTGTGTGTTTTGAGGTTTGGTTTTGTTTTTTTGTTGTGGTTTTTTTGTGTGTGCGTGAGGCGTATCATGCTCTAACTGCTGTTTTGTTTAATCTGTAAAGGAAACATCTCTAGCTGCTGGGGGCTTTCTTGTCTGCTTAGCTCTCTTTTCTTCCCAATGCATGAGTCTTAATTCATTGAGTGTGATGTCAGTTCCACAAGTGCCACCATCTCGTGGCAAGCTTTAAATATTGTATATGCAATGCAATTAATTCCAGTATTTTATATCACTTTTCACACATGCAATTTTAAGCAAGTGCTCTTCTATGGGAGCCTGTTTAAAATGACACTTTAGTTCATCCTCATTACCAAGATAAACTATTTTAAAATTGCAGTTTTGTCAAGCAGAGAATATATCAGTACCAATCTTCACTAATTATTAGCTTGGTTTAGTGTGATCTGTTCCCAGTTAAAAGTATTCATCCCTCTGTGTTTGCATCTCGTAGGGCCCATAACGTGTGGCTGCTGAAACTTGCATTTTCTACTAAACAAAGTACTGTTTATAGCACATAATGATTCTATAAGAAAAAGATATAATGCCTTTTGTCAGCTCCTACTCTGCCTACAATCAGACCTTACACCCTAAAATAAGGTTAAAGCTGAATGTTGGAATTTTTAATCATTATTTACTCAACCTTCACACTGACAGAATTAGAACTAATCTGCTTCTCTGTAAAATAACTAAACGGGGTACTAAATACAAGCAGCCTTGCAAAACATCTGTCCAAATAATCTACTTTTAAGATCAAACATGCTAAACTACTCTGGTTGTTATTGCTTGTCTGTTTCTATGTGGGTGGCATTGCTGTGACTTCCGTTTGAAACAGTCAGTCAGTGGAAACAAAATTTTGCTTGTTTACACATGGGCTACTTTTGAAAACCCTGTGTGAAATCCAACAATTGAAATACCTACAGAAACACCTACAGCACATACACATATTAGTACACTCCTAAAATAATTAGGAATGCTGGCCACAGGTCCTTCCCAGGTTTCAGTTCTTGCAGCAGCTTATATTTTATTGCTTTAGAAGAATTTACATTGTTTCCTACTTCAAGATACTTTTTTTCAGCTACATCACTACCATAGGAAGTAGTACTTTCTATGTTTTGCCGTTAACAAGCCAGCAACCCAAAACTGCAAACATCGAATAAGTAGCCAATCTCTAACTTTTCCTGTCACATGAAACTTGAACCACAGATGTTCTTTCAAAGATCTTCTTGTTCTGAGTTTCCCAATGCAGTAATTTCTGGCTAATGGTGTTAGTGTGGCTTTTCGACTCCAGCAACACCAGCACAGGCATAGGGGAGGCTTAGCACTCGATGTTCCACTAAGATAACTCCAGTAATCATCCCGCTTCCTTTGTGTGCAGCTCAACGTTATCTCAGCCTTGCTAAGAAGGTAGAAAGTAGTTTAAAAACTTTATTGGTGAGCAATAAAAGTGCTGTAGAGATCCCAGCAGCTACACCTCGGCTGTCAAAGTGGCAGACCAGGTATTTTAGAGGAAAACACAGTCACACATCATCTTCCTGTTCGAGCAGCTGTCAAAGACTCATAGTCCTGGCCAGAGAGAGCATTGCAGTGATACTTACTATGAGTCTTACAAGAAATGGCTTTTGCTGTACTGGAAGGAAGCCATCTGAAGTCTGGATTTCAGTCTGTCTGCTTCCAGTTCTTGAAAAAAGGTGTCAACATCGCTTTGCATTATTGCTGCCTGCAGTTTCTCTATTTCCTTTTGCATCCTTGACCTCAATTCTCTTTTTGTTTTCTGTAGCATCTAAAGGAAATAAAGACATTAGTCATAGCACATAAAAAGAAAATACACTTACAGAAAATTACAAATACTTACTTGTGCTTGTGCTTTCTCTCTGGTTTGGATTTCTTGGCGTTCTTGAGATAGAGCTTCTGCTAGCATGGAAAACTAAGCATAACACGTGTTTGAGTTGAACCAATTAAAAAAAGGAAGGACTTCTAGCAGGAAAAAAACTGAAAAAACTTTCTTTGCAGATTAAGCTTTACCTGATCTTTGTAATAGTTCTCCATAGACTCCAGCTCATTCTGATGCTCTCTCCTTTGCTCAGCTCGCTTCTCTTGAGCATACGCTCTCAGGTCCTTCAGTCTTTGCTTCTGAATTTCTAAGCCTTCTTCAAATAAGTTTTTAAATATCTGCCAGCAATTAAAAAAAGCAAACCTAAAGCCTTCCCAGAAGCTTTTAAGTATACATTTACATTTTTTAGCTGCTTAGTCTGCTGATGGAATGGTGATTACATGAAGAGAGTCATTTCCCATGAAAAAGTAGAGTTATGTATCTGGTAGTAGTGGTAGATACAGCTGAGCTGTATTTGTATTACTCAGCTGAAATTCTGATAAAGTAAATTTTCCATGTCAGTTTAGTCATTTGACTAAGAAAGGAGCAAGAACAGCAAATGTATATTATGTTTTTAAGATTACTTAGATAACCTGACAATGCAAGCCAGAGCCTCTGCACACGTGCTGTGATTGGGGGGGTTGGAACTCGATGATCTTTAAGGTCCCTTTCCAACCCAAATGATTCTATGATTTACAGCCCACCTTGCATTCTGTTGTCAAACCTCAGGAGCTTCATCCAGATTTCCAGCAGCAGGAAATCCAGCCTGTGCTCAGGCTTTCCATTTATACAAAGGAACACTTACTAGCTACAGTGCTGCACAGCTGCAGGCAAACACTTCTCAACAGTGGATTATGCACTAAACATCTAGTCTTGTTTTAAAAGGTGAGAATTGCGTTTCTGCTCTTGCAAAGTGTAATAACTCTACTTGCCTTCCTTAGCTCTGATGTCCAGCCCTAATTAGAGATCGTATCTGTCAAAAAAGACCACTTTGTTTAACAAATATATCTGAATAACAAAGCTGTCTTTTTGATAAATTTTCTTAAGATTTAGATTGTTTTCTTTGGATAGTAACTATAGGAACAACCTCTTAAACCTACGGTTACTGAAAACTCATTTCCCCAATTTCTCATGTTACCAGTCCTGTTTTTCCATACTTATATTCACCCTTTCTCTCCATCTCTTAACGCCCTAAAGCACCCTTTCTTGTTTTACAGTGGTTTGCCCTAAACTGTATCAGCATTCCCAAAAAAGGAACCTTTTCTTCTGAGGCCTCGACTGACTTACCATTTAATGCTAGCTCCTACGCTCTGTTCACTTAACGTGCTCTCTGTCTGCTTGTACCAGTATTTGCACTACCAGAGTTTGGGTCCTCAGTGCTGGGCTCCAAAAAGAACAATTCCATGTTGCAGAGCAAGATGTCTTGTACTTACCCTTTCTTCTTGTGTCCTAGCCTGCATCATCTTGGCACGCAGCTGAACGCGGTAATCTTCATAATATTTCCTGGCTCGAGCAATCTGCTGGCGTTTCTCTCTCACTTTACTCTGAGCCCATTTCTGTCGGCAGATACGTTGCTTAAATTCTTGCTAAATGGAGAACAGTAGCTGTCAGACCACCAAGCTTCCAATAGATACTGCCTCAGGCACAGCAAATAAATAGGGTCCTTTACTAAGGACCTTCTCTCTACCCCAATTTTACGCTGCATTTATGGTTTAAAGCTTTAGATGCCACTGATTTAGAAAAATGATGCCAACCAGAGCACTATATAGTTAAGGAGTCAGCATTGCCAAGGTAGCTGGTGTTTTCACCCGCAACACCAGAAGCCTGAAGTGTCTCCTCCTGGCACATTCTGAGAATTTGTTTGCACTTTTGAAGCAACAGTGCAGTGTAATAATAATGTTCGTTCCCATGACCTCTGTAGCCACACAGCAAACAGATTACATGGCATTTGAGCCCACAGCTACAAAAGGCATAAAATTGTTGTAAGATAAAACACCACTTTGATGGACCGGGGGATATGCATTCAAGCTAGTTCAACATGTAACTTTTGTCTTATATAACAAATATCCTTCAAAGAACATACCAGTCTGTTGTTATGATCTTGATCTTTTTTAATAATCGCAAGAAGCAGCTCATGCTTCTTAAGGGCTTGTTGAACCTGGAAGTTTTTTAAAAAAAAACACAAAAACCTAATTACTTCTATCATTTTGCAGGACAGGCAGTTATGTGTAGCATTTTAATCATTGTCCCATAGTTATGTTTTGGTTTTTATGTTGAGAGTTAATCAATTTCTGTATCTGATAACTAATTCTTAAACTAAAAGACTGTTCAGAACAAGCATTTAAAAGTACAAAACGCTTTCAAAAAAGCAATAGCAATCCTAGGCAGTACTAGATAAACTAGTATAAAAAATGAACATTATATTCAAGTGGGTGCTAAAAAGTTGAACCCACTTGTGTAGATGCGTACATCCCTATTTAACTAACCAAGCTTATGTACACATCTTATACTGTGCTTTGGGTGTGCACGTACCCTATCTATGCTGCAGACAAAGAGTCAGGATGATTTTATTACTACTTTATTATGCAATACGAACTAATGTCTGTTAACTATTCTGTGAGGGGTACTATCCCTACTGGTACTTAAAATATAAGAATAAGAATGCTCACTTCATTTTGGAGTTCTGGTCTAGTTCTGCCAGAAGCTGTTGTAAGTTGCTTAGTGTGTGCAAGCTGCCGCCGCCACATTTTATTCATGGAATGGTGGGAAATATGCAGGTGGGGAAACTCTTCCAGTAGCTGAAATAGGAGGTCATCATCTCTCACTTTCACTACAAGGTAAAGACAGATGTAAGCAATAAACTCCTGGAGAATACATTTAGTGGTAAATTTTTCCAGACAGTGTCAGCCTATGTTATGAAATACTTTAGATTGAACGCTATATACAACTGCCATGCTGTTGTTATAATTGTTGCCTGTCGTTGGCGTGGCGACCTGGTTCAGGAACGGCACGGCAGCCAACCCCAGGCCGCTCGGTCCATCAGCTCGCTGACACCAACGTGGTGGATGGCAAATGGCGTTTATTAGTGGGTA
>JAOTQQ010000003.1:37008653-37062719 GCA_026546715.1 Gallinago undulata
AGCTGATGGACCGAGCGGCCTGGGGTTGGCTGCCGTGCCGTTCCTGAACCAGGTCGCCACGCCAACGACAGGCAACATATAATGTCAGCCTAAACCCAGCAGGACATAACATCACTCTGTCAGTGCAGCAGCAGAGAAAATAATCTCAAGTTTTTGTTGGTGGTTTTTTTGGTTTGTTTTGAGGTTTGTTTAGGTTTTTTTTTTTCTTGCTGAAGAATTGCTTTTATATCTCAGCCATTATTTCCCTACCACGACCACATGCAACTAAGACAAGTGTCCCCTTCTTTCTTCAAATGGTTCTGAACATCACTAATCAGCAATTTCTTTACCTGGCTCTCTCACTGGTTGCTGCAACTAATACAGCAGTAGTAGTCACAGATCCAGGTCAAGTAAAAAGATGTAAAATAAACTGGTTTGCAACCAGCTCATTTCCATTACCTATTTGATCTTTCTGGCCAGAAAAGATGATGGGGAGATGAAACAAATGGGTATTAACCAAGTATATGCCCCTTAAACTGAAATAAAAATAAAAATAAAAAAGGCAGTGTACCTGGGCAATCTTCAGTTTCATAGGGGATTATACGATGATCATGAGCATGGACAATACTGTTTACCAAAACTGAGCCTGTGGTTTGCGTCCTAAGCAAAACCAGTGACAGTGTTGGCTCCACAATGGCAGGGGCATGAAAGGAAGATGGTAGCAATTGACAGTCAGCTCTGTTACCTGAATATGGCTCAGCACCAGCCCACTCAAGCTACAGACAATTTTAAATCTGATAGATGCTCAGAAAAGAAAAAGGAAAAGAGTGAGCTCAGACTATAGTAGAGAAAGCACAGGAGTAGCAGTAATGGAAACAACCCTTGAAAATAATCCAAGGGATTTTAAGGAGGTAGCAAATAGTTCAGTTTTGATTGTGCATTGGTGGTTTACATTTACTTAAAGCATTATCTTCCGTAACAAAACTCCAGACATATAGAGGTCAGAAGAAGGGAAAAATGCTACAGCTGACTGGTATATGTTGGACTGATGCCTTTATTCTTGGAGTTCAACACATGCTTTCAAAAGATGCCAGTTTTCCACCAAGTATATTTTTGCAGTTCTTACTTGGAGCTGCTTTCTTTGGCTTCACAGTCCCTTGTTTTGGAATCCACTGGCTGTATTTGGGATTCCGAGGTGTGGTTTTTCTAGAATAAACTTGCACTGGCCGAGGCATTTTTGGAGGTTCTTTAAAGATGTTTTCTTTGTATTCTTGTTCCTTAGGAGCAGATGTAAAACAGATGGAGAACAGGTATGAGAAGGGAAAGGCTGATAGGTCACGTAGTTTGGATATCAGAACTTAATTGTCTTTGAAACTTTAGAATGAGAATTTGGACATACTGAATTGGATGCTCTAGAAGGCCAGAATTTACCAAATGCAGGTCAAGGTTCAAGTCAAGGTTAAGTCTCACTGGTGCATAACCTCAGCTCTTGTGCAGCGCGTAACTGCAGCAGCCTTTGGACTGATGCTGCAAAGCTGGTGAAATGGGACAGTGCAGCTGACATTATTAGGACATCGTTATTATTATTAGGTTCTTTGCTGTTCCAGTAGTATGTAAGAAAGTAGCAAAACCCCATATGGATATTTGCCATATTCATAACATTAGAGAATCATCCTTGCACAAACCCAACTTATAGAGTACTTAAAAAAGACTATGACAATATTAAACAGATTGTATACAGAGGCTCCAACCTTATGAACCTAGTTGTTTGGGATATATGTCTGTGTGTGAAGTGCCTGTGTGTGGAGTTTCAGCCAATCTATCAAAGCTATCTACTTGCTCACTCAGCTTTAATTCTTTAAATCTGAGTGTCTTGAGTGCCTTGAAGTTACCACCTCGTAAAAAGCATGGTGGTTGTTCTTAATTATTATAGGAATTATTCTTAATACATGGAAGTGCTGAAGCTTCTAAAACGACATGTCTCTTGGTTCTACCCGTGTCAGGAAAAGATGTTGTTCTTTTAGTAGCATACAGTGCTGTAACTATGCCCAAAATTTGGTTTTGTACCCAAAAGACATACCCAGCATCTGGACAGATCATCTAGACAAATTTAGAACAAAACCCAAACAGCAATAACCACAGCACATCACATAACATTTCCCTGTTGACTTCTCTGAGCTTGGAAAGTCTAAGCCTCTCCTGAGCTTCATAAATTCTTAGTTCATCTTCATAAACTTTAGTGAGTATCTAGAAAATAAAAATATGAGGACTTTTCAGACAAAATAACCATTCCATATGAGCACCTCAATAACTTGCTCAGTGTATGGGTCAAAGTAGCTTCTTCCACTTTAATTTTTTTTTTTTTTTCAAAATTTGGGGTTTAAGTCTCTTTCTCTGCAATCTACAGAAACAAGAGCACGGGATTACTAAAGTAGGCCAGATGCTCCCATTAAGTAAAAGCATTCTGTTCTAATGCTTTCAGTATAGCTGTTGGTAAGAATAACCAAAAGGCCTAACCTAGAAATTACCTTTGCTTTTTTTGTTCTTTCATCCCTTTCTTTTTGCGACTGGCTGTGTATTTTTCTTCTTTGGCCTGTTCTGTTACTGCAAAGTTTATCTTCCAACTCAGAAAAGAGCTGATGCTGAGATGAGGGTGAGGTTGGAGAAAGGGATCGTGGCCTGTTTGGGAACCTTAGAGGTGCTGTGTCTGTAAGGAAAGGCAATTCACTGAGTATCTAACTTGAAAAAAAAAAAAAAACCCTCCAGTCAAACATTAAGGAAAAAAAGCCCCCAAAACCCCTACAGCGTAAGAATCAAAAAGTTTAGCACAAATTATGTCATAAAAAGCTAAAGCCCTTTCCTTTAGAATTATCCTTGCCCCAGACCACAAATTTTTGGCTTATGTAAATAATAGCAAAGGTGCCAGGAGATATTTAAGATGAGAAAGGAAAAAGCAGCAAAGACAATTGAAGATGGCTCAAGGCGAGAGGTTGTCGATATGCCAGGGTGACAAACAGCTCCATCTTGCAGTATAATTTTGTGCGTGTGGGTTAGATCAAGCTATGTGATAGTTTTATAGCCTGGTGTGCATATAGGGTGGTTATTAATTCATATTGCTACCAGCACACATACTGCACGGTATGCGTAAAAGATACTTTGATGTAGATGCTGTGTCCAGCAGAGCAGTCTGCAGTGAAGTGTTTTGTGAACAGGCCCTCACTTCAGAATCACAGTCCTATCACTGTGCTTGTAGTCTGTCCTTCGCCCCACTTTCTGTACGTTTGTTACTACAGTTGTGATTACCTTGTATTTTTAGTGAAGTTTGACCATAGTTATTTATGTGTGAAATGGGAACTTAATTGTAATTCTGTTACTGTTGCTCAGGTTTGGATCCAAGACAAAATATAAGTGAACTAACAATACAAAACTTACACCGAACTACTCATAGTTAGTTACTATCAGCTTTATGCGAGAAGGATATTTTTTTTAATATTCCTTTCCATCTTAATACTTAACTAGCCTAAGAATTGTTACCTCGCTCAGCTTTCCTTTGGTGATAGTCCATGACACTGTCACTGTGCTGAGACAGGCTGTCTTCATCTGCCAGCTCTTCCTCTCTGATGTGTCCACCCAAAGCTCTCTTCAACATCTATTGGATAGATTTTTTTTGGGGGGATTAGGTTCAATAGTTCATTTAAAATTTAGAATTGTCTTAAGTCAGGTGTTAATTGCAGGTGTCCTTTTCATCAATATTAAATCTGTATTCTTGTTCTCTTCACTCTCATTACTAAGGCTAAATTTCTCAGATACAACAATGATTTCACTTACTGAATCTAGTTCATTTAACCTGCAAGAGAGTTTTTCTGACACTTCATGAAGCTCTTGCTCAGATAGCCTTTCTTTTGTTCTGTGGGAAAGAGACTCCTCAAGTCTATCTGTGGTAGAATTTTCATACCTGCTTAAAAAAAAAAAAAAAAAAAAGACAGATTTCATTTCTATTCTAAAAAGGTTGAAGATGAGCATTACCTTGTACAATTCCAGTTTACTTTTTGCATCAGCATGTTTTTATAGCATTGAGTAGAAGCTGAAAGTGGAAATGCCTATAACTGTGTTTAAGAAAATGCATCTATATCAGGAGAAAGGATATCTTTGTTAAAATAAATCTTTCACTGTCACACAGCCAAAGAGGGAGAAATCTTATTTTAAAGGTGAAGGATGCCTGGGTGGCCATGTATATGGAAGTGCTATCAAAAAACTGAACTTGCCTTTCCTTTCTAGGCAGATATCTAGAATCAGATCTTGGAGTCTGTGTCACTTGTTCAGCACATAGTAAGAGTTTTTGCTGTAAAGAGGAAGCAGATGAAGTCCCATATACCCAGGGAACCTAGAAAATGAGTAAGTTAAGATTTTATTAAGATCTTCCCAGTAAAGCTTTGAAATACCATAGATCAGGAGAGCAGAGAGATCCTACAACAGTTTTCATTGGAGAACCATCTCAAACCCTATGATTTATATATAAAGTACTTTTTTGTATATGCAAAAGTAGTTTTTTGTCCAGATCCCTGATGAAAATAGCATGCTTTAGAAAATTAGATGTTTAAAGAAACAGAGTAGCAAAATTATAGATGATTAGTAAGAATCATCTACAGCTAAACCACTGTATCAGAAGAACAAGCTCTAGGTTGTTATATGAGTATCCCTACATACATCTCTTCAACCTGGGGCCAATGCAAAGCAATGCAAGTGAGCTGAGCCTCAGTATAGACTAAGCTGCAATTCACAGCAAACTAATAACACTTCTGTTCTTATGCCATTTAGTTACACTGGTTTAGTACTGGTAACTTATCTGTTCAAACTGGAGTGATTCAGGGTTGGCATGTACATACTTGCAAGTACACCAATGGAAAATGAGTTTTAAACAGAGACAAGGTTTTAAACAGGCAATGTAGAAGTAAAGGCTATTGAAATGCTTGGAACAAATGAGGTCTGTGAGTACCTCTTGTGGTTGCAGAAGGCAAAAAAAAAGTGTTTTCAAGAGCAAGGAATTTCCTACACAGACATATTTCTAAGAGCATGGAATGGCATCTGCTGATCAATTTGTGGGTTTTGCGTTGTTCAGGTTTTGAAAAGCAAGAGACAATGAAACGAAATAAGATGAAATAATACAGCCAGGCAGTTTGGTGACCTTCAAGAAGGGAGCAAAATATTAATTTTATTTGAGTCTGAACAACCCCAGAAAATAAAAATTCTTACTAATTTAGGATACTGATACGCTTCAGAGAAAGGACATGACCGTACCTTTTGTTTTATACATCTTTGATTAAAACTAAAGTAACTAGTAACTGGTTGATTGTGATAAATTAGAACCCTATAGGTACTGGTGCTTACAGTTCTTGGGGCAAACACCTCCAGAAAGAACTGACATGATTTAGAAACTGTACATAGTCATAGTCTAACAACTTTGCATCACTGATTGTATATTGAAGCAAGCAAGCTGAAAGCAGGTTTGAAAAAAGCCCAGAAGTGCCACAAGATATGAGGAGAATTAAGCAGACATCCAGAAGTAGTGACTGAACTTCCACAAATAAGGTAAAGATGCAACATCTACCTTTGCCATGTTGTCCTCAGCATCATTTGATACCACCTTGTCTCCCGCTGCAGAAGCATATGACAGGTAAGTGTTACTTGATGGTACAGACTGCACTGTGCCTACTACTGTGGGGAACAAGTAAAAAAAAAATATGTGATCTGTGGCCTTTGGAACCAAATTATTCAGAGAGAACAGAATGATAAAGCAACTGTGGTTACACAGTTGTGACATTCATTTTGGTAATTTCTCAAGTTTGAATGTTCAGTGTCATAGGAATGCTATGGAAACTAGAAAGGTAAGCAGTGTTTCCCAGGCAACAGGGAAAATAAGCACAGAAAACTGGCGTCTAAGCCTGTTCTACAATAGCAGTTAATGGCTTTTTCCTAGAGTTCAAACTGGCTTGTTTGGTCCATGTTTCTCTGCTCAGAATAAGCTCAGCCATGGAAATTAGCTGGTAGGAGATATTTCTATAGGACAGGCATTTTTTACCTGGAGTTGAACTGAGGACACAAATTATTTTTCTCCAACTCAGCGAACAACTTAGAAGTAACCTATGTTTGTGTCTCTATAAGACAGAGACAGAAATATGAACTTGTGGCTAAATAAAAAAAAAAAAAAGCACTAGTAGCTTCAAGACCATATTTCTTGTACTGTCAATAAAAATAAATGCAACATTTGATGCTTAAGAGTTAGACTATAGGTAGCAAAATTCTCTCTCACCACTGATTTTACTTGATAAAAGACGACTACAAGAAACATCTTCAGGTTTTTGTGTAAGTGACCTTTCAAGCTGAAATAAAAAAGCAATATGTTTTCTGTAAATTCACAGGAGAATGCTGGCAAGAAGGTCATACATCAGGTTTGCATATGGAAATCAATGCTGATTTTATAGATAAATAAAAATATGCTATCATAATTTTATTTACTATATTGTGAACTGTGGGGTTACATTGATTATGGAGATGTGTTATGTGTTTAAAATAAACACATCCCTCAAATTAACTTCCTCTCTGGACACTCAGTGAAGAATGAATCCACAATCCAAAATTCTTTGAACTGAAGATAAAAATCAAAGGATAGGTTTTTACTTACTGTAGGGATTTTTACTCCTTGACTGCTAGCCAAAGCTGTTGACTGGCTGGCTGAGCTGTGATAATGTCTCCATCCAGGATAATGGCACCTGGCCTCTGAAGACTGAAATGGTGGTCGCAGAGGAATAGCCTGCTGTATAGGCTCCCTAAGTTCTGTAGCACTGGCTTTCAAACTCTTTTTTTGAGGTTCAGTAGTATGAACAGACTCCATTGATCCTTAAGAGACAAATATGAAGAAGCTAATATTTTATGTGTGAAAGCAGAATGTTAGTTTTCTCTATTCTCCATATATAGCACATGGAAGTGTCTAAATATCTAAGGTTAGCTAGCTACCATGTTTGTTTGATTGGATAGAAGTGTATTGTAACATTTTATGCCTTACCACAATACTTTTCTTCTGTTTTCAGAGATGCGTTCTACAGCCACTCCCTCTCTCACTACTTTTCTAAGCGCACCAAGTTTTTCATGTCTGTATACAGGTATGTATAGATATGTATATGAATATACTAGTCATACCGCATGGGTGTAGCTATGCATATACACAGTAAATAACTTTCGATTTGCTGTTACTTTCCCTGTAGTTATTTTAGATACATGCTGGGAAAAGCCAGCAGGTGTGCAGGAATTCTAAGCAACAACACAGCCGTAACCAGCAGAGATCAGGGACAATTGCTGAAGATTGCTGAAGAAGATGGCTGCCCCCTGTCAGAGTGATTCACCCCATACACAATCTATCCATCTCTGCCCTTAAGAACAGCATGAAAGCCTCCTTGAGAACATGATTTTGGATGCTAGAGTCTTCCCGCAAGGACGTTTTGCTTTTAGTATTTTGCTTATTGAAACACAAAGGAAAAAACCTAGCTAAAGCTGAATCTTAGCTAAGCAGAAATACCCCAGATAATGGATTTTGCATACTCTGGGATACAAAATTTCTGAAAAGGACTTAGTTCTTTCAAAATATAGCTAAAAAGCATGTCCATCCACGACTAAGGTTCTCCTGTAGTACCTTACACCCCTTAGTCAAAATTCAGGTAGATTAGCTATCAGAATAATGATTAGTCACCATCTTCCTTTTCCTTTACAATGGCCATTTCAGTTTCAGAGAACTATCTAGGTAATGTTGCAATAGCCTCTGAGTTTTTAAATTTTTCTATCCCCTTGTCCTTTTCTGTTGGTAACAATTTGAGGAACTGGAATTCTAGAAGTGGCATTAAATTAAGAACTATAAAGCATCTTGCTATGAACTGTTCAGATGGAAAATTTTAATTTTTGGTATCTTAGTAACATGGTGTTAGCAATCAATGCTATGATCAAAATAGGTCTGTTAAATTCTTACTTGTAATTCTATTCAAATGCATAATATTTCTTTATGTCTCTATTTGGAGAGATTAATCACCAATAAGAATAGAAATATTCTTACAAGAAAGAGGAATGGACTCCATTTAAGTAGTGTGCACATTATTTGTTCAAGTGGCACCTACACCTAACAAGTCTTCTTTAAAGAATGAACTTACTAGTCTTTTTATAGTCTTAAACAATACATTTTACACTGCAATAAATGAAATAATTTAAAAGCTTCAGAAATCTCTTGTTCTACTGAACAAAAATGCCTTTGTAAGGAGAATGAATTAGAAGACAAACATCAAACCTTTATCCAAATAATGTAGCTCAAGAGTCATGAAAAGCAGTGTCTGGAATACTTTTAAGAAACGTTAGCTTCAGCAAGATCACCTACAAGTATGTTTGCTGGTTGTGGGCTTTTTTTGTAAAATAAAGAGTTTAAAACAAAGTCTTTGTCTGAAGGAAATTAAAAAAAACGAAAACACCCAAACAAAAAAGACTAGAAACATTACTACAGAGTAGTCAATTTTTTTTTCCACCCAAACTCACCTTCCTCTCTCTTGGAAAATGAATAAGCAGTATCTCCAAGTCTAATTACTTCACTGGTAGATTCTGATCCATCTGCATCACAAGATGGAGCAAAGACTTCTGAATGGAGCCTAAGAGGAACATAAAGCCATAAAATATTAACTCTAAAAGTCCTTGTCCCTTCAGTCCACCAGATGGAGCTGGTGGAGTGAACAACTGGACCAACACACCAGCTTCTACAAAACCAACCAATGTAGAAGTCACAAAGATATATTGGATGCAGTTTAACTAAAATAATTTAAAACTGTGACAACGTTTTCAATGCATTTCATTCCATATGTAGAGTAAACTTCATGGAAATAAAAATACCATCGGCACTCTTCAAGAGCAAAAAAAGTTCTGGATCTAATTTTAGCCCTCTTGCTGCTGGATTAAAGGAGAAAGTTACCTCACATTCCATTTTGACATATGTAATCAATATGTTTCCTACTTGCAAGCTATTAAAACCCTATTGGTTTCTCTACAGATGCACCAAAAAAAAAAAAGATTGTCAATCGCTATGTCAATGCAAATATTCAGAATTGTCTTACCCTTCAACTGGTAAGAATATTGAAGGTTGCCTAAATTGACCAGCATTGCTCTCCAGTTGCTCTTGAGACACAATTTGAATTTCATTCCTGGATAGCCTATTTGTCTCATCTGTTAATAACAAAGAGGCAATTATTTTCAGGAAAATTACTTCTACCTATTAGCTAACAGGTATTATTGCCACTAACATCAAAACAGTTTAAATGTAACAAAATATTATAATGATGGTGTCTAAAATGATGATATGTAATGCCCACCCCCCAAGGGGGCAGCAACTTTTATAGTAAATTTTGAAAAGCGATACAATTATCATATATCCTATTGTTTCAATTATAAACAACCTCTTTCTTCTTCCCCTAAAGAATTAAATCCCGTACTTCTAACTAGGAAATTGGCGTCACTAACATCAATTGGGTAGCAGCACTGGCAGTCTGAGAGCAGGGAAAAGCAGTACAGACACTGAAAAATGCTGCTGCCCTCTTTCTGCCATTCCCAGTGAACAAGGACAGGAGGCAACTGTCTCAACCATGGAGTGCTCTCCCCTTTACCCACAGGGTGCAACAGCCAGTGATGACAGTTCTTACCAGCTTTGAGATGGTAAGAGCGATACTCAGTCTGCAGTAACAATGGTGCCTCTGAAGGGCTGAGTAGCTTCTCTTCCCCTGTTTAGCATTTTCCTCAAAATAGCCCCTGCTACGGATCTGCTCCCAAGACCCATTTCAGAGGAAAGTTTCAGTCATCCCTCTGTTTGCCTCTTAGTAAGTAAATGCAATGTTTGCTCACTGTTCCAATTGAAGTCAACATTTCCCTCCCTGAATTCTAACCATAAATCATTTGACTTACAAGTTGAAAAGCAACATACTAACAGAGGATGAATCATGTGAAGTAGGTTTCGGTCACAAGAATGAAGCAGAAAGATTACGTTTGCCAATTCTTGCGTTTTAACAGGTTTTGGGGGAAAAATTATCTATTTTATCATTGTTGTTTATGAAAATAAGAAATGTAAATACTCAAGTTTGGCCACTGAAATTTCCTCCGCCCATGGTCAGTTTAAATCTTTCTCCTCTTCTGCATTGTCAAGGTTATAAATAAGGCAAAAATCACCAAATAAATCTTTGCTACATTGGAAACACGATGGGTATCCCAAACCAAGGTTTCACAGAGCTTACATCTTCCAATGGATTCTTTCCCCAGAGCTGCTAGTGAGAAGAACAGCCAAGAAACTGTTTTTACTCATTATAGGTGCTGTGTTCCATTCATGAATGCCAAGAACTGTGGCCATGAGAACCTAACAAAGCCCTCGGCAAGCTAGCTTGCTAGCAGGCAAACAGAAAAAGTAAGCTGTCCATAACATAGTAGTAGCAGAACATAATGCCTTGAACATCTGTCTACTTACCTCCATTCTGAGAAGATGATTCACTGGCTTCTTCTGTAAGATACTCTAACAAGCCATGAAATATTTCAAGGAGGTTTCTGATAGATTCCCTTTCTCCTTTCACAATGTTCTCACCTTAAGAGAAGGTACTGCCACATATTAATAATTAATACTTCACAGAAGAAAAATTCTCAAAAGCAGGTGTCTTCCGGAGAAGAATGCTTGGAAAGTCTTGTGATAGTGTCAGCTCAGAAGACAACTGGTCACTCATTTATGGTTACGTATGTAAGCTTAAGGTATCTTAAAAGTTTTCTAAAGTTGTGTATTTTCAGTTCTAATAATTGAAAGTTTATTGATGCTATACCTGCTTCCATAAAAAAAATAGTAAAAAATCAGGGATATTTTCAGAGATAGTTGGTATTTAATATTTTCTTATACATATTAGCTATAGCATAAACCAAGTCTACAGACTGGCAGGCAGGATTACAAATACCAGCCATACTGTACCAAATTAGAAAGAGATACTTCATATCAGGCATGCAGTTTTCATTCTCTGCAGGCTGTGTTATGTGAGAATATACAAATGCATACCCAATGAAAGTATGATCTGTGTACGAAGGACAGATACAACATGGTTCCAGTCTTTACTTATTGACTTCTTAAAATTCAAGGCTGGTGTTTTAAAACCTAGTCTCCAAGATTTAACTGCATACAGAAAAATACTGAGCCAGTAACAGACTTCAGGTAACACTTTAGCAGGCAAGTGAAGTAGGACTGACTGCTAACTTTAACATTCCTTACAAGTCTGTGTCATACATGACGGCTCTTATTTATTCCCTGCTTGGTGTTTAAATTTATAACCTAATGTCCAAGGCAAGGGTTCAGTGTTTTGATTACATTCACTACAGGAAAAAGACCTTTCATGTAAGTATGAAAGTATGCTTCATAGCATATGGTTCTTGTAAAAAAAAAAACCACACAGATATTCAACTGGTGTTTGTCTACATTACAGTAAGTACTCACCAGTGATGTGTGACAAGCTGACTTGCAAATAGTCCAACGCCAGGGAATCTATTACTGCTTGTACATTATGTGCATGATCCTCTTGGCTTCTAGGAGTAGCTATGAAATCTATTTAAAATAAATAATATATTTTGGGCTATCTAAATGGATAGCTTATTGCAGATGTTTTGACTAAACTACTTGAAGTTTCACTTCCAAGTTAGTATTTTTTCAATACCTCGCGTACTTGGTGAAAAGCACAAATATCATAGGGTCATATGAAATCTTTTATAAATACAAGCTTAGAAGAGCTACTGGAAGATGTGAGGATTCTATCAAGTGAAGTATTAAATTCAAGAATAGAGACTACTAAACTATTTTTTCCTCCTTCACTCCCAGCACACACATCTAGTTCGGATTGTCAAATTGGAACTGCACTTTGTCTTAAGGTCTCTTCTTCCCCTGTCAGCAGCTAGTTGGACTGCAATGCATTCTACTTCACTGGGAGCAACATTATTTTTAATTCTTGGCTTATATTTAACGGGACTCCTACCACCAATACCTGCCAGTTACCACTTACAATTATCTTCTGCAAGTAGAATAACACTTCCCAAATACAACAGTTTACCATAAAGCAAATAAATACGTAATTGTATAGCCCTTTCCTATTGTTGTCACTGAAGTCAAATGGAGTTGGGTTAAACCAGAGTTAAATCACAGCTTAGCTCATAGTAGACTCTAAGTACTAAGCATTTTATGAGAACAGGCTTCAGTATTAACACTTCTTTAAGAGAAATGAGCCAATTCACACCCTTCAAAAGTGTTGTGCCTACGTCTGGCTTTCAAGACCTAATTTACAATAGGAAAAGTTTTGCTGTGGCAGTAAAAAATAATTTTTTATTACTGTAGTAGTAAAAAAAAAAAAAAGGCCAATATTAATTACATCTTCCTAAAGAATGATACTCTTATGTGTTTGTCCTTGGAAGGACACAAACACTGAAAAAAAAACCACCCTAAATCTGTAATAAGTTTCGCAAACTTTAATTTGTTCATCACAAAATATAGAGAAGAAAAAAGAAAGCAGGCTTAGAAATTATTGTTCCCACCTGGTACTTTTTCTCCTAAGATTGACTCGTAAAGATGAACAAACACATAAGCACCACAGTCAGAGAGATGCTCTACATGCTGTTGTATGTGACAGCTCCTTAAAAGATCATTGGCAACATCAACCCAATCTATTAAGAAGTAAAACATATTAATATCAGAACTGAAAGACACAGAAATAAAGACACGGTTAGTTGCAGTGAAAAATCGAATCCATTTAAGTAGCTTTGCCTCCACCATAAGTGGTCGATTCCACTCATGCTCTCCCAGACATCCAAAAATGTTGTATGCTTTCTGCTCCATGCCTACTCCAGATGGAAACACGGACAGAGTGAAAATGATACAAGCCAGTATCTTGTTCTGAGTAGTCACAGCACACAGACTTGAGAACTGTCTGTGTGCTCTCAAGGGCGCTGACGTACCACAGGCCGGGCAGCTACATTTTTCTCCCACATAATCATAGAATGGTTTGGATTGGAAGGGACCTTAAAGATCATTCAGTTCCAACCCCCCTGCCATGGGCAGGGACACCTCCCCCTAGAGCAGGTTGCTCAAAGCCCAATCCAGCCTTGGCCTTGAGCACTTCCAGGGATGGGGCTTCCACGACCTCCCTGGGCAACCTGCTCCAGTGCCTCGCTACCCTCACTGTAAAGAATTTCTTTCTAGTGTCTAATCTAAATCTCCCCTCTTCCAATTTAAAACCGTTACCCCTTGTCCTGTCACTACACTTCCTGACAAAGAGTCCCTCTCTGGCTCTCCTGTAGGCTCCTTTCAGATATTGCGAGGATGTTATAAGGTTTCCCTGGAGCCTTCTCTTCTCCAGGCTGAACAACCCCAGCTCCCTCAGCCTGTCCTCACGGGAGAGGTGCTCCATCCCTCTGATCATCTTCATGGCCCTCTGCTGGACCCATTCCAACAGGTCCATGTCCTTCCTGTGTTGAGGACTCCAAAGCTGGACACAGTATTCCAGGTGGGGTCTCACGAGTGCAGAGGGGTAGAATCACCTCCCAAGACCTGCTGGCCACACTTCTCTTGATGCAGCCCAGGATGCGGTTGGCTTTCTGAGAGCTGTGAATAAACAGCCTTATTTTCCCAAAACTGAGTTTAAAGTGCTGAATTCAAAGTGCTTTGGTATATATGTATCCTTTACAGACTTCCTTGTCAGCCCATTCAAGTATCAGCTTGGAAGAAAAAAAAGTCTTTGTCTCTATTAGTCTGATCTCTTAAGGTTGAATTTCCCCACCCATATGTCGCTTTTGTGAACAAAACAGAGTTTTAACAAGTATTATCAAGGACTGTAAAGTAATGGAGAAGGGGTGCCATCTTTAGAAGAAGTAGTATATAACTACTACACCAGAAACTAATTTCCACAGTTTTTACTCTTCTGTAGAGAGGCAGTGTTGCTTTTCCATCACTCTTCAGTTCCAGAAATCACTTTGCCCTAACATTTTAATAATTTCAGGTGCAAACGGTTCAAGTAGCACCTCGTATTTCAGAGTGATATCTCTTAGAAAGGTTCAGTTACTGTTAATCTCTAACTTTATCAATTTAAGAGCATCACCGGGGAGGGGCAAAGACAAGAGAGGGGAAGGGGGGTTTAACTTAAAGAGCAGCGCATTCCCGAGAGAGCAGCGGCCCGGGGACAGTGGCTCTCCGCAGGGTGCGCGGCCGCCCCTACCTCTCTCCTCAGCGCTGCCCATGGCGCGGCGCCTCACGTCGCAACGGACACCGGAGACCATTCCCCCCCCCCGCGGGATTTAAATAGCCCTTCCGCGCTGATTGGGCAGGCTGCGCCGGAAGGAGCGATGTTCCACGCCTGCCCGCACCGCCCGCCGGGTGTTACCGTTGTGGGTTGCGGAAGAGCCGGTCGTCATGGAAACGCGGGAAGGGAGCTTGTGCCTCAGAGCCACGCCGCAGCGCGAGTCACGTGGCCTCCCTCTCTTCTCGCCCCTCCCCGTCGTCCCCCCTTCCCCCCCGCCTCCTGTACAGCCAGCGGCCGGGTGCGGCTTGAAATGGCGGTGCGACAAGCTCAGTGTTGTGCGGCAGCGGTGGAGGGGGTTTGCCCGGGGTGGTTCTGCCTCCATCAGCCTGAAAGGGGGGCGACTGTTGACGTTTTCACAAGCACAATGTGGTGGGGAGAGGGCTGGCCTCGGTGGGGCGGGGAAGGTTCTAGCACTTGACCTTGTAGGCCCGGTTTGAGGCGGCGCTTACATTAACGGGACTGTGGAAGACGGCAGAGCGTGGGTCTGCTTGGAAAAGGCGGGGTAACATGGCGGCTTCTGTGCGTAATAGGGGTGTTGGAACTAATGAAACTTACTGTACTATTAGCTGCTTGTGTACAGGTTTTTGGAGAAAACGTATGGTGAAAGTGCATGATCTTCCTTACTGAGCAACAGTACTCCATGCTCCTTAGGAATTCTGGCATTTCCATGTTGCATCAAGTCATGCAAAACTAGAAATAATTGTGCCGCTTTCCCTTAAATTCCTGGGGCGTGACAGAAGCAGCTGAGATCCGAATTAGGCTGTGAGAATAATGAATGGCAGCAAGTAAACATAAGTGAGAATGTTTGCTGCAGACATAACTTTTAGATATATAACCCAAACACAGTGCTTTACTAAACACAAGAGTTTCTGTGCATATAAGCAAATGCACATTGATGCTATCAAAATTAATACTAGAGCATGGATTTCAGTTTTAATACATACACAGCTCTGCAAAGCCCTGTTGATTTCTTTTGCGTATGTTGGCTCTAAGTAAGAGAAGAACAGGAAAATAAATAAAGGGGTGAACCACAAAAACGAAGAAGTGTTTTTCAAAGGAAGTGAAAAGGAGGAGTTACTTGCAGACTAACTGGGGGGGCAAGATAGGTGAGGTTTTGTGTTTAGTCTTTTAAATTTTTTTAACCCTTGGCAAGGTTAAGCAGCACAGTAACAGGAATCACTAAGTTATATACAAACAAAAACTATGTTAAGCTAAATGTAATATGCAGGAACAAGAAAAGATTGAACAGTTTGCTATTTTCACAGCCTTTGCAGAAATCTTTCTCAGACTTTCCGGGAGCAGTAAGCCTATAGGGTTCAGAGGTACAGAGCCCTAAAAGGAGTAATTTGGTGAGAAAAATCTTTGGCAAGCTATATTAAATTAGTGACTCTTACTGGAAAAAAAAAAAAAAAAACCAAACAGGGAGGATCCTTTATTAGAAATTTGCAGAGGGTATTATTAAAGAATCTAGTCAAATTGAAGTGCTACTGCAGGACAAATTAAGTGGTTGATCGAGGTGGTAGTCCAAATTGTTGAGGCGCAAACAGCAATAGTCAAAGATAAGCCTAACTTAGGTATTACTTTTGAGGAAGAGATTGTGGAAACATACTATTCTTTGAAAAATGTGCTCCATTTTTGGCAACCATCAAGAAAAAAAAAAGGAAAAAAATCACTAGGAAATAATCCACAACAGATCAAAACCATCTTGTTGCTTTCACTTTGTAAATCTGTATGGGGTCTTGAATACTGTGTGCATTTCACTGCATTTCACTGAATTTTTAGAGTTGGAAGGGACCAATGAAGAGAAAATGGCAAGGATAATCAGAAGCATGGAATTGTTTTTAAAGGAAAAAGAATTAGATAGACTGAAGCTTTGGTCTACAAAGGAGGTGACTTAGAAGAGGTTAACGTCCACAAAGGGTATAAATAAATAGAAAGTTTCAAAAAAATAATTTTGTTTCGTGCCTCTTGTTCTTAGCAGGCAATGTTTTGAAAATGAAAGGAAATGTTTTTCAGGTAGTGACGAATTAAACTGTGACATACTGTCATGGTATCTTAGAAGCTAATAGCATAAACAGAACAAAAAATGGGAAGAAATGGCCATCGACTACAGCGGGGTTATTTCTGTCTCAGGAAAGCCTGAAAGCACGGATTGCACGACGGTGGATGTAAACAGAGTGTTGTTACCACACTTCTTCCTTATGTTGTTTTCATTTGCAATGGCCACTGCGTGAAGCAGGTGGTGTGGCACTGCGGCTGCTTGCATTTACGCTTCAAGCTTCACCTTTTCCTGTGCGTGCCTGAAGTCTCAGGTAGCAAAATATTCTTGGTTTTCCCTAAGCTTGCAAAGCAAAACAGATAGGCGACACGGTACTCGCTTCAGGTATTTTATGTTTATTACATGTGCTTTCTGAACAACCCTATCCTCCAGTGCACTTCTTGTGACCTTTGAATTGCTTTATTAGCTATGCAATGGAAGTTGAAAAGAGAAAAAGTCTGTTTCTCATCACGTGTATTTGGTACTAGTTATAAAAGCACCCAGCAAACGAGTAACTGTTTAAAAGCACTGCTTAAAGTAGCATTTAATTATCTATCTGCTATGGTTATCTGTGTCCAACCTGTAACCATGCGCACACTTTAACTCCTTTAGTCTTTCAAAACTCCCAGGTGGGCGTGTGGCTGTATCTGACATTCCTTCAATTTAACGGGTATTAGTTAAAACGTGGCAACTCCACTTGAGTTTCATCTGCCAGAGCACTTGCATGAAGCTTCCCATAGACAGCTCACCACACTCTAAGTGATAAAATCCCAGTACCCCGCGGGCCAAGGCGGATCTGCGGCCGAGCAGCGGGATAGGCCTCGGCTGGGGTCGAACCGGAGCCACCAGGCTCCAGCCCACCACTTGCCCGCGCATGCGTGGCCGCTCGCGCCCTTCCTTGCGTGGGCGGCGGGCGCGCGGGCCCCTCAGGGCAGGGCGCTGCAGGCGGTGACGTGTCCAGAAGCCACGCCCCAACGAGGGGGGGGGGAACTTCCGCCCGCCAGTACAGAAGCCGGTCAGTCGGCTGAGCGGCGGCCCCGCCCAGGCGTGAGGGGGCAGGGATTCCGGCAAGCTCGGGCCCTTACATAAGCGAAGGGGCGGGGTCTGCGGTTGCGTCAGCAGCCAGTTCCCGGCAGCCCCTGCGGCGCCCCTTATATAGCCGGCATCTAGGCGGCGGGGCGCTCTACATTCAGTGGCCCCCATCAACGGAGCCGGAGCCTGCTTAGCCTTTCACCACCCACTTTAAGTGACCGGGATCGTCTCGCCCACCGTCACCATGCCCGGGTATTCCAGCGACAGGGATAGAGGGTGAGTCCGGGGGCCCGGCCGGCGCTAGCCGCCGCCAGCGTCCGGACTCTGTAGACCGACTCTGGGGTTATTTCCTCAGCCGCTTAAAATGGCGGCGAGTCGCGACGGTTGGGCCCTGGAGCCCTTCTCCTCTGCGCTTGCCGCTTCGAGGTCTCCGGAGCTTGGTGAGGGGAGGCTGGGGGAGGGGAGCTGGCGTTAGGAGCACTTGGCGCCGGCGGAGACGGCCATTGTGCGTGGGCGGCAGCACAATCTGAGACGGGGCTAGATCCATCCGCCTCAGCGCAGCCCCCGCGGCCGTGTGAAGGCTTACGAGGGGCTCGGGCGGGTTGTGGGTTTTTTGGGGGGGGAGGGGAGGGAAGGGAGGAGAGAAAGGGACTCGCTCCCCACCCTACCCGAGAACGGATGGTCCACGCAGAGCTCGCTTCTCACGTTTTTCCCCCGTCACTGGGGGTGGGCAGGGGAGCGGCGGGCTGGTGGAGGTTTGTGGGTCAGTGGGTTGGCTGGGCGCTTCGTCGATGGCGAAGCCTTGGGGAGCTCTTGGCAGGGCGGTTCCCTCTTCCTCCCTTCCCCCCCTCGCAAGGGACGGTGGCTCTGGCTGTTGCTGGCAGAAGCCGGCCGGCTCCCGCTTTGTGTTGTGTAAGCGGATGTTAATGGCCGGCCCCGCCATGCGGTGACTGAGGGGAAATCAAAATGCCGGCTGCTGCCTTTGTTCCTCCTCCTCCCCCCGCCCAGCTCAGACTCTAAAATGGCAGCGGCTGGAAAATGTGGCGTAGACAGAAATGAGAGACAAAGGAAACAGCGCTGGCAGGAAGCAGCGGCCGCGCAGCCAGGTCCCCTCTGGGAGCGCTGTGTTGTGCTGGGAAGGATCATTCCAGCGCCCGCCCGCCCGATTGGGGAGCAGTCGGGGCGCGGGAGGGAGCCTCGCGCTCGGATCCAGTTCAGCGGTGCTTAGTGTGGGGCTGAGCGCCTCAGGGTTGCGGGGACAGGCGTTCGAGATAAGCCTTTTCTAAGGAACGCTAACATAAAACGCGTGGCTTCATAAAACATCGTTATCGAGAGACAGTTATCTTTCGGGATACAAGAAAACCGTTTACGGGGAAGTTATCCCAAGGTTTTGTAACTCCTGCCCGTGTTCTGCAGGCTAACACACAATGGGACTGTCAGTTGGGTGGGAAACCATTTTGTTAATGCCCTTACTTTGCTTATGTTGCAACTTGCTGTAGGCCTTTCAATTTCATTTTATGGAAGCTGCAAAGATATGTGTTTCTCTAGCTTCTGAATACGAGTTGTAGATTGTGGCATTTGCAACTTAAGTATGTATTTTGAAGTTTCAGTATTCTGTAGGTGGAGTATATAAATCTGAATTATAAGGTTTTAGGGTAGATCGCAAAGTTGGTGATTAAGTTGTATAAGAGGACTAAAATGTTTCTCTTTGATTCTGTGTTATGATCTTCTCCAGGTTTGGAGCCCCCCGTTTTGGAGGAAGTAGAGGTGGACCTCTCTCTGGAAAGAAATTTGGAAACCCTGGGGAAAAACTTACAAAAAAGAAATGGAATTTAGATGAGCTGCCCAAATTTGAGAAGAACTTCTATCAAGAACATCCTGATGTAGTTAGACGTACTGTGGTATGTACCCTGCCCAGCTCATGCACAAGTAAACAAAGAAGTGCAAATATGCTGAGGGTCATGGGGCCCAACAGGCATGGATGGGATAAAATAAAAGATAACTTTGGTATCAAAGCTTATTTCCAATAATGGGTTTTCTAATCTTGCAGCAAGAAGTTGAACAGTACAGAGCAAGCAAAGAAGTTACAGTTAGGGGCCATAACTGTCCAAAACCAATTATAAACTTCTATGAAGCTAACTTTCCTGGTAAGTGAAGACTAGTGTACTGGTCGTTCTTCCAGGCTCGATTAAGACAAAGTGCAAGCTAATAAATTTCAATTTTCTTTTTTCCTCAAGCAAATGTTATGGAAGTAATTCAGAGGCAGAACTTCACTGAACCAACTGCTATTCAAGCGCAAGGTTGGCCTGTTGCATTGAGTGGATTGGATATGGTCGGTGTGGCACAGACTGGATCAGGGAAAACACTGTCTGTAAGTTTTGATTATAGCCTGGAATACTGCTGGATATCAGAAGTGAAAGTATGGCCTGACTTAGTGTGGGCTGAATGATTCTGGAAAGAGATGGTAATGAGACTCTTCTTTCTTCCAAACAGTACTTGCTGCCGGCTATTGTGCATATAAATCATCAGCCATTCCTGGAGCGAGGAGATGGACCTATTGTGAGTTTCCTTAAATGAAAAGAGAACTAGAATTCCAGAGAATTTTCTTTTTTTACAGTCCCAATTGTCCATGCTCATGAGAGTGCATAGCTGCATTGTGTTTATCTGTATGACTAAAATGTTTCCATGTTCTGGTAGTTACCCAAGCTCCAGTTGGATTGTCCTTAAAATTGTGCAGAACAGGACTGGATGTCCCATTTTGTAAATTGCCATCTCCTGGAAGCTAGTGAATTTCAGGTATCGTAGCACACAGCATAGGTCAGCATTTGGTGGTAACTGAGAAACTAGGTGATTTAGTTTGCTGGTTTGGGCTACTTAAATCCACTTTAGTCATTCCGGCACTGAAGTAATTAGTATGGTTACCTTTCTATTTAAAACTAGTGTCAGAATAGAAGCTTCAAATAGGTATTGAACTAAAAGCTGGGCATCTTGTTCCTAGTGTCTTGTGCTGGCACCAACTCGTGAACTGGCTCAACAAGTGCAGCAGGTCGCTGCTGAATATAGCAGGGCATGCCGTTTGAAGTCTACATGTATTTATGGAGGTGCTCCGAAGGGACCACAAATTCGTGACTTGGAGAGAGGTACGGATAAGCCTCGATGCATCTCTGTGTGAGGCAGTGGGAAAACTACTTCAGCTGACTTTACTGCTTGGTTTTTAGGTGTGGAAATCTGCATTGCTACACCTGGGAGACTGATAGACTTCTTAGAAGCCGGAAAGACCAATCTCAGGAGGTGTACTTACCTTGTTCTTGATGAAGCTGACAGGATGCTTGACATGGGTTTTGAACCTCAGATCAGAAAAATTGTGGATCAGATAAGAGTGAGTATAACTGGTTGAGGCACTTAACACTATTACAGAAACAAATGCCACTATGCTTATTAAGCAAGGGCAGTGCAATAAACTCTTTCAGACTTGTCTGGGTAGGTGTGTGTGTGGTGTGTTTTTTTTTTTTTTAGGGCATTTGACTATGTTGATTTTGTACTGATCTAGTCTTCCTTCTTCAGCCTGACAGGCAAACTCTCATGTGGAGTGCTACATGGCCAAAGGAAGTAAGGCAGCTGGCTGAAGACTTCTTAAAAGAATATGTACACATCAACATTGGTGCATTAGAACTAAGTGCAAACCACAACATTCTTCAGATTGTGGATGTGTGTCATGATGTAGAGAAAGATGACAAGTAAGTCAGTGGGGGCATAGCATTTTTTTAATGGTGAACTGTTAAATTAATTTGTCATCAGTCTGAGACCACTAAAAAAAAAGTTTCAAAATAATAAATTGGGCTGTTAAAACTAAACTTGCACAGTACAAATCGATCCTAGCTCTATTCATCGTCTCTTCATAATAGGCTTATTCGTTTGATGGAAGAAATAATGAGTGAGAAGGAAAATAAAACAATTGTTTTTGTGGAAACCAAAAGACGGTGTGATGATCTTACCAGGAAAATGAGGAGAGATGGGTGAGTCCAATAGCTTGAACGTCAGCGATACACTCTATAATCTGAGATTTGCTTTTGATTCTTCATGAGCGACCATTTAACTATGGTGCCAAAACTGTCAAATACAGCAACACCAGGTGGTGGTTAAAATGTTAAAACTAATTCTGAGCTACTTGCGTGTTGCCAGTAGCCCTGTCTTTGATTAATGAAACTACTCAAGGAATGTTTTAAGCCAAATCAAGTTGTGTATTTTCAGGTGGCCAGCAATGGGTATTCATGGTGATAAAAGTCAGCAGGAGAGAGACTGGGTTCTAAATGGTGAGTATTTTGGCAATTTTTGTAAGTCATATGATCTGTGTTAATCAATAAAGAAACTGATGAGTTGCTTGTGTTACAGAATTCAAACATGGAAAAGCACCAATCCTGATTGCTACAGATGTTGCATCCAGAGGTCTAGGTTAGTACAACTTGTAATGGCAGTTGCCCAAAGCTTTTTAAAGAAAGTCTATTGCTTTCTTTAACCTCTGCATTTTTCTAAGTTTTCTTCACATAAAGGTGCAGTCTTTGTGGCAAGGCCTAGGCATGACAATCGGAGGACTCGAGGGGGATGGAGGACTAGTGGAAGTGATCGGCTGGCTGCTTCCAGTCAAATAGAGAGGTGAAAGCTGAGAGCATTGTGTGCCAGTAATCTTCAAAAGGCAAAGATCATCCTTTAAACTACTACCCCATAAACTGTTCTCTCATGAAATAAGCAGTTTCATTCACAGTTCACTTTGCCCTGGTATTTCTCTCCTCTCCATGCTTTGCATGATTTGCCATGGTGCAGTACTGTTAGTTTTGTGCATACTGTCTGCTGTGATCTGTGGGTCTTTGAATTTCAGTGAGTTTGCTGAAATGTTGAAGAAAATAATTACAAACTTCAGTGAAAATTTTTTTCAACCATGAAATGGAGAGAGCAGCTTTAAAATGTACTAAGCCTTGTACAAATTGGTGAGTACTGGCACATGAAATCTGAGAAAAAGGCCACCTCTCACTTTAGCAAGTGGGGCAGGAAAGCAATGGCTTTTCAAATGCCTTTGAAAGTCGAAGTTCCTCCACCTATACATAGTCGTCATGTCGAGACCTGCCAGAGAGAGACACATTCTCAAGTGAACCCTGGCTTCTTGGAAGCGCTTGCCTAGACGAGACACAGTGCATAAAAACAACTTGGTGACTTTGGGGGGACAGGTATGTTTTTCTTGCAGCTGCGGTTCAAAGGTCTTGGCAAGACAAGCAGTGTGGCCCCTTTTTTTTGAGCTTCTAATGAGTGTGTATATGAAGGACCTTGTATGTTTTTACTCTAAGGTCCTCAAATGAGCACATGAAGAGGCTGCTGTGAGCTTTAGTGGCCCTACTGCAAGAAGCATTCAGATGTCACTTGATGATTTGTAAAGGGGACTCTTGAGTTGGGAATGACAAGCAAATGCATACTCCTTTATGGTAAGGTTTTGGATCACAGGGTGGGTGATGAGACGGGAACAGACGGAGTGTGCATTACTGTCCCTTCCACGATACTCATGCAGAAATGGATAATTCTAACATTGTTCTTTGCAGCCATTATTTTCTTTAAAGTACTATTGTCTAATGTTTATCTTCGATTTGGCTGTTGTGGTGTGCAAAACTTTGTACCTTGCTTTTTGCCACACTGCAACACTTTACAGATGTGGAAGATGTGAAATTTGTCATCAATTATGACTACCCTAACTCCTCAGAGGACTATATCCACCGAATTGGACGAACTGCCCGCAGTACCAAAACAGGCACAGCATACACATTCTTTACTCCTAACAATATTAAGCAAGTAAATGACCTCATCTCTGTGCTTCGGGAGGCTAATCAAGCCATCAACCCCAAATTGCTTCAGTTGATCGAAGACAGAGGTTCAGGTAAGTACTGTTCTTATCACAGTGCCTAGCTTTCCTCTGGGAACAAAATGGAAACTCAAATTCCACTTCCAACCTCGCTACAAAATGAACTTTGAAGGTGGTTTAGCTACCAGTTATGGTGACCCGAAAAGGTATTTATGAACACCAATAACAAAAAGCAACACTTCTTCCTTCTGAATACTCCACACCCATGATGTGGCCAAAGATGATGCGTTTCTCAGTATTTGCTCTGAAATAAAAGACTTCAGAGCTCAGTTTTATGGCCTTTTCTCATATTGCTAAAACAGATGGATGTAAGTGTCCTGTTGGCAAAGTGATAGTGACTTTTTGCCTTGAGGCCACCGCTTGTATTACAGGGGAGAGTAATACGATTGTCCTCATAGGTTTGGCAGCTTTATTAAAATAGTCTTCATCTAAACTAGAGGCCAGTTAGCAACTGGAAAGCTTCTATAGGAAACTGGCCTTGCTGGGGCAGAAAGGGAATGATTTTCTCTTATTGGCTGAACTCATTAGGAGGCTTCTAAAATGCAGCCTTTGATATATATAACTATGTGTTGTCTCTTTTTATAATAGGTCGTTCCCGAGGCGATCGACGTGACAGATACTCTGCGGGCAAAAGGGGTGGATTTAGTAGTTTTAGAGAGAGGGAGAACTTTGAGAGAACCTATGGTGCACTAGGAAAGAGAGACTTCGGAGCAAAAACTCAAAATGGGGCTTACAGTGCCCAAAGTTTCAGTAATGGAACACCTTTTGGAAATGGCTTTGCAGCCGCAGGCATGCAGGCTGGCTTCAGGGCTGGTAATCCTGCTGCAGGAGCTTACCAGAACGGCTATGAGCAGCAGTATGGCAGTAATATTGCAAATATGCACAATGGCATGAACCAGCAGCAGTATGCATATCCTGCCACTGGTGCTGCTCCCATGATAGGTTACCCAATGCCGACAAGTTATTCTCAATAACTTAGTGTATTTAAATGTCTCAGTTTTTCATAATTGCTCTTTATATTGTGTGTTATCGAAACAGGATAGTTATTTAAGAAATGAGAAATGCAGAAATGACTGCAGTGCAGCAGTAATTATGGTGCACTTTTTCGCTATTTAAGTTGACTATTTCTCTACATTCCTGAAACAATTTTTAGTTTTTTGTACTAGAAAATGCAGACAGTGTTTTCAAAGTAAATGTACAGTGATTTGAAATACGGTAACAGAAGGCAGTGCATGGCCTTCCAATAAAGATATTTGAAGACCGAATTTTCTTTCAGATGGCAATTTTCTCAACATGTGCACAACTTTACATTAATGGAATGTCAAATGTTTTTATATTAAATTCTAGAAAGGTTTCTCAACTGTGTCTGATTAAAAATTTAAGCTTATAAAAAAAACCAACCAAACCAGCCTTGCCTTGATTGGGCTAGATTGCTTAGCATGGCAGGCTCTGCTTTGATGGGGAAGAAAACTAAAGCTGGCTTCTGCGTAACTGTTGGAAACAGTGCTTTTCCTTGTCTCAATAGAATAGGGCCAGTTGTTGGAAAAGATCCACTGGAGTAATGGTGTAGCTAAAAAAAAAAAGTGTCTTGCTAACCAAAACTCTGCAATGGTGTTGCTAATGAGCTGCTACAAGTGTAGGAAGCTTTTGCAGCACCGTAACTGTTGCCTTCACAGGAGCATATGTGCAGACCAGGCTTGAGTGTAATGTATCTACAGCTGTCAGGCCTTGTGAGTTAGCATGCGGGCATACTATGAGCTTCAGAGAAATGGGAAGATCTTAGTATTAAAACTTCAAATTATACTTAAACTGGTATTGAGCAGTGATTTCTTTATGGAAGTGGGGGGCGGGGAGGGATGTGGGCTGTTGATCTGCCAACATACTTCATGGATATTATTTTTTCAAGATATGCAAGTGATTCATCTCAAAACATGGACCATGCTGAGCAAAGCAACAGCATTTCCTTGAGTAGGCACATAGCTGGAATAATATTTGATCCTGGGGTTAAAGTACATCACTTTAAAATGCAGTCCATTCAGATTGCATTTAATACTAACTTTCAGTACTTTACTGACGTTTATCAGTAATGGTGATTAGTTTGAAGTTTAATGGTGCTTAACTAACAGCTTAATGCGTTCTAGGTTCTGTCTGCAAGAATCAAGGCAAGATTTCTACCTAGGTTAGTTTGAACCCAAGTCAGACAATTTATTTTACACTTCAGACCTTTTTGCTAGTCTGTGCTCAGCTCTTGGAGATCTGAGGCTCAGCTTGTGATGTTCTTAACTAACTTCTTTATTAAGTATTTCTTTGTTTTCTGTGGTATTCTATGTGTTGTCAGTTCTCTTGCAATCAATCAGTGTTGCTATGAGGACTTCAGCTGGTGATGGGGAAATAGGTTTTTAATTAGCTGTGCAACATTCCCCTTGCTCAGTGCTGAAGACAAGGTGGTAGATAGTTACTTATCTTAGCCATTAACATGTAATATTCAAAAGTTTCCAGGTCAGGTGCCTGAAACAAAAGGCATGGGAAGCATGTTTTTGTTTAAAAACTTGATACCAAAAAAGGTACATAGAGAAAAATTGCAGTTTGTGCATTGACAGACTGGGGCCTTTATTAACATCACTTTTTTAGCAGTGATGCAAAGGTGGGAGATAGCACCAACCACATCTGTTAAAGTGAAACCCAGATAGGTAGTGGCAAGTCGTAGTGGTTGAAAATGTGCTTGGGAGACTTAATCAGGAAATTGTGCAGAGAGATCCAGCTTGTGACAGAATTAGTACAGAATTTTCAAGGTTGCAGGTTCCTGTTGGGCTTTGTGGCCAAGTTGGCTACTTTAAGAAGTTGAAGTAATAGACTAGACAGTTCTGTCTTGCTTGTAGAGAGGTGTCGGTTGTGGGGTTTTTGTTGTTGTTTTGTGTGTGGGTTTTTTTTTTTTTAATCAGTAAGGCACAACCTGAAATACAGAAGAATGTCTTAATTTTTTTTTTTTTGCTTTGTGGTGTTTCCAAATGACCTTCACCTAGGGGAACTGTTCCCTGAGGGCTACAGGGTCTTATTCAGTGTAAACTGGGCTCGCTTCACATTTTCACATAAAATGAAGAATCATAGAATCGTTTGAGTTGGGAGGGACCTTAAAGATCATCAAGTTCCAACCGCCCTGCCAGGGGCAAGGATTTTTTTTTTTTTTTTATTTCTGGCTGGAAGAGCTCTGTAGAGGGGCTCTACCTCATAATGCTGATAGTATCAGATATGCTGATAGAATTGAGCTCTTTACAAATTCAAAAATATAACTATACCTGGCAGTACCTTTGCACCCAGGAACAGCACCTCCTCCAGCTGACCCACTGGCCGATTGACGATTTGTCTGTCCCTCAGGGTTGTGCAGTAAAGAACCAAGGCCAGTGTTATTCTGACGGATTGGGATTTGACGTATGTGAGTTTCTCTAACAGCAACTCGCCGAATGGTTCCTCTCTTGAGCTCCACCTTCTGGCACTGGTACAAACCCGTGATTAAGCACGTCTGGAAATTTCCACTGCTCGGCTGAGGCCTTGGGCTCCTGCCCGCCCTGCCGCGACACGTAACTTGGAACTGTGCTTTGTGCTGTTTTAGACCAAAGTAACGTATCAGATCAAAGCGGGTCTGATGGAATCTGTGCGGGCTTTTCACATAAAATGCTCCTATGCAGTGGTGGTATGTTCCCAAGACGGAGAAGGGTAGGGTCCTCGCACACACCCCACCAGCCCCCAGGCTCGCCTCCGCGCCAGGGAGCTCGGGCCTGCCGTGTCCGGAGTGGGAAGGCATATACTATCGCCTCAGCCGGGGTCGGGCTGGAGGGCACGAAACGCCGGCGGCGCAGAGAAAGAAGCGTGGTCGGCGGAAAGGATCCCGCCCCCGGCGTGTCAACCCGCATGCGCAGCCGCTGTGTCCCCGCTCGCTCCTGAGTGAACGTGGCGCACGCGCAGTGCGCGCTCCGTCCGACCTCGTCTCCTCCCCCTTCGCTCCCTCCGCCATGAGGGAGGGAGGACGCGAGAAAGATGGCGCTGGGCTGCAGCCAGGGTGGCCGGTGGTGCGGCCGCGCTCCCTGGGGGCGGTCTATGCTGCTGCTGTGGCGGCGGTGGCCGCCCGCCGCTCGGATGGCGGAGGGGGTGGAGGCAGGGTCCCCATCGCGGCCCTACGCGGTGGCACCGGCTAGCAGCGGTGAGGCGGAGGGTGGGGAGGAGCTGCTGGAGGTGTGCTGGCGGCGGCATTTCCTGCGGGGCGGTGCGGAGCCGCAGCCGGCGCTGGCATGGCGAGACTACCTCAGCGGCTGCCACCCGGGCTTCGGGCCGCTGGGCGCTGCGCTGCGGGGCAACCTGGCGGCCCAGTGGTGGGACTCGGCGCTGGCGCTACGGGAGCAGGTGTTGGCGGTGGATGCCCCGGTTCACGGCTCGCCCGCCGCCGGCGCTCCACCGGCCGCGCAGGGGCTCCAGCTGCTGCACTCAGAGACGCTGCGCGAAGCCCTCCGGAACGGGGGCTGTAGTAACCAGGAGCCCGGTGGTCCTTCTGTGGAAGAAGTGCTGGGGAGCGCCGGGGTGCTTCGTGAGAGCCTGCTCCCCGGTACGTTCCTCGGCCGAGCCCCATCCCCTCGGAGTGAGGTGGGTCTCCGGAGGACTCTGGGCGCCCGTTCGCCTGTTTCTTGCTGGGAGCGAAGCAGCTGCGTTTACGGGAATTTTCCAGTTGGCGTTAGAGCGCTGGGAAAGTTTCATCTGCGTGCTGAGGGCTCGTGTCCTTTTTAAGGACCTGAGCAGCTCATGCCGAAGTGCGCATCGGATGTTTTCTCGTGTAATTAGAGGAAAGGCGTGTAAAAATTGCAGTTGCCGAAGTTCCTGGAGGAATTGGGCTACAGACCGCTTAGCTAATCTTTGGAAAACAGTGGGACTGTGCATGTAAACATATGTACCATATGTGCTACATTCACTCTCAGTAGAATTACTTTTTTTTTTTTTTTTCCTGTGGCTACTAGAATTAGCGATTTGTCTTTTGACAGGTGCTCTGGCACAATATGTTAGCTGCTTAGAACTGGTGAACAAAAGACTGCCTTGTGGCCTCGCTCAAGTTGGAGTATGTTTTCATTCTATTCCAGAAACGGAACAGCACACCAGAACCCCTATAAGGTAGAGTAACAGAGGGATTAATCCCTTTCCTTGCTTAAACCAACTGTTTGCACTTGTTTTGCTTTTGAATTATTTTTGAATATTCTCTCTTGCTTTTTTCCTGTTATTTTTGAAGGAGTTAACTTGCTGCCCTTGCTATTGTTTAAAGAATAGGAGAAAGGACCACGTCTTTGCTTGCATGGTTTAGCTCTCCCAGAACTGCAGGACAGTGGCTCGATTACTGGTTACGCCAGAGGCTCCAATGGTGGAGGAAGGTAACAACCCATGGGAAATGTTGGCTGCTCCTTTATATCTCAAATAGGGTGTGGAATAGACACACTGATCACTTTTAAGTGTGTTATATTGCTAGCCAATTCTTGTAACTGAAATACATGTATTTCTTGTAAGAAACGGAAAAACTACCAAAGTTTGTGACAGACCTGTTAAGTAGGGCTGCAATTTATAAAAATGTTTTGCTGAGGATCATGGATTTCAGCTTGCATTACAGACTTGGTTTTTGTAGTTGATACAGCACGCACAGTAGTGATCACCTCTTACATCTTTAATTTTCAGTTTGCAGTAGGCCCATCTAACTTCAGCACCAGCGACTTTCAGGATGAAGGAGGAAGAAGAGGATTTAATTTACATTACAGCTTTCCTTGGGGGACAGAAACAATAGAAACATTGAAGAACCTTGGTGATACTGAGCTGTTACAGATGTATGCTGGAGATAGTTCAAAATTACTTGTAAGCTTTACTATATTAATTTTTTTTTTTTTAATAAAGATTACGTGAGAGAAGTGGTTTCTTTGCTGTTCCAGTTGCTTACTGTGTGACTGTCTTTGTTCTTTTGTTGTAAGAACAGTACAATTGCTACTCTACAGTCAGGCCTTCATTTTCAAAAGCAGATAAAGTAGTATTCTGGGGTGGGTTGGTTTTGTTGTTTTTTGGGTTTGTTTTTTTTTTTGGAAAGAGTTAATTCTTCAAAGTTAGAAATGAGCTATTGTGACAAGACAGCTGTTGTCGGTTGTGTATTCTTTACCTGAATCTGTGAGTAGATGTCAAGACAAGCTCGGTCTGTATTCTGCAGTGTTAAGTTCGCATCAGAAAGAACCTGTAAATGTTTTTTCTTTCTGTAGCTTGTCCAATTCCACATGTGGAAAGAAGTGTATGTGGATCAATGGACAATAAACACTGCAAATGGCATTACAGAAGTAATGTAACCTACGCAACTGTGGGTTGCGTAGTGGTTTCTCAGAATGTGGGGGCAGATCCTTGCGGTCACTGGGAAGTAATCAACAAACTTCCAAGAGAAAATGCAGAGTTTTGAGTGTATTGGCCATATCTTTGAATTTATAATCAGAGAGGCAGGACCAGAAAACAACCCCATTCTGCTCTGATATGCTTTCCCCAGTATTACAATCTTACCTAGTTATTGTTACACTTTTAAGATTATTGGTAACTTTTAAAAAATATGTCTGATTGTATTTTAAATGTAATGAGGGTGCTTCAGCTCAATGTCTTTTAAAGTAAACAAAAGGTCCTTTGAGACAGTAGTTGAGGTATCTCTGTGATTTTTTTTTTTTCCTCTTCAGGGCCGAGATGGAAGGAAGAATGTTATTCCTCATGTTCTGTCTGTGAGTGGAAATCTGGACCGAGGAGCGTTAGCATACCTCTTTGATTCTCTACAGCTAGCTGAGAATCCATTAACTAAAAAGAAAAGTTCACAGAGAAAGGTAACTTTCTGTAGAAAGTGTAAGGAAGAATAGATGATGGAAGGCGAGGGCAGGTCTAAGTACAAACCCCACAGACAATGAGGTAATTTCAAGTGTGGAAATGTTTCTTTTTTCCACATCTCCATTGTCCGTTCCCTTCCCCAAGACCTGCAGACGGAACGCTTTTCACTGATAGCAATACGCTGGCCCCATGCCACTGCAGTCCTTTTCACCAGCATAAGCAATTTTTCTGTCATTCAGAGGTCACCTTTCCCGTTCTACCTCCTCTCTGAAAAGGTATGCTCTTGCCATGCAAGCAATGAAGGACTTAAGAGAAGTTGGAATGTAGCTGCTGTTCGTGAGGACTTTGTTTCTTCCAGCAGCATTTGAAGGTTGCTGAGAAGAGTAGAAAAAGTGGGTCACAGGTGGTAGTGGGGCATTTCCCCAAGGACCATCGTTATTCCACTTTTCCCCTGATTTTCTGGAGTTAGGGCTCACTTTGAGACAGCACTTGTTAATCAAACAGCTGTTTGGTCTTTAAGAACAGGCAGTAGATTGGTAACTACAGGGCTGTCTCTGATCACTGGCTCCATTGAAGACAATGGAGCTTTGCTAACAGAACTACAGGTCTTTTCTGGGGCTCAGCCAAAAGGGGCTAATTTCTGCCACGCCGACCTAGATGGCATGTGTGCTAGTTATATGAAGTACAGCTTGCTTATAATTCAGGATTTGGTGCTATGAGAAATTTTTTGCATATTTAGAACCTTATTTTCAGTGTAAAAAATTCTATTTCCTAGCTCTGTTTAGAATTTCACAATAAGCACATTTAGTAATCTGTTGCTTTTGTACAATTATTAGGTACTGAAGCTTCATCCTTGTTTAGCGCCCCTTAAAGTGGCCTTGGATGTAGGAAAAGGTCCAACAATAGAGCTGAGACAGGTACGTTGTAAGAAAGCTTTTAAATTTTGAGGACTGACTGTCCATGTAACCTTCTGGTACAATTCAGACACTGTTTGTGATGGGGAAAATCATGCTGCTGCTTTGATTCTCGGAGATTCATGGTTGCACAGATTTCACTGTGATTCTGCTGTGCAGCTTGTACTCCTTTGGCTGCGACTTACATGGCAGACAGTAGGTAGTAGATGCCATCCTTGTGTCCGCACCTTGCTTTTAGTACTGTTAATAGACCTGATATTTCTTCCACGCAAAATTAAGGAAAACAATTAAAAAATGCCTCTCACCTCCTCAATCTTTCAGGATTATTTTAAGACATGGGTCACATAAGGATTTTTTTTTAGAGTTTTTATGTAAGTCAGTCATAGAATCGTAGAATGGTTTGGGTTGGAAGGGACCTTAGAGATCATCTAGTTCCAACCCCCCTGCTATAGGCAGGGACACCTCCCACAAGAGCAGGTTGCTCAAAGCCTCTGATCATTAACTCAATCCTCACAGAAGGGAGGAAAATTGCACTGGCATGTTTTTAAATAGAAATGGAGATTTGATTGCCAGGCTGCTTTCTACTTTGAGATCCTTTTAGCCAGAAAATTAACACCAGCTAGGAATGCTAATACCGCACATGCTAGAGTTGTAATGGTTTCTTTTTAAAGGATTTCAATCCCTGGAAGTCTGTCTTTAACTTTTGTTTTTAAATAAACACAGGTTTGTCAAGGATTGTTCAATGAACTGTCAGAAAACAGAATTTCTGTATGGCCGGGTTATCTCGAAACCATGCAGGTATCTCTGGAACAGCTTTATGCAAAGTAAGGAGAAACAGTCTTTTGTAAATTAAACTATGAAAGTGAAGGATGACTTTCTGTGGACTGGCGAAAATATGCCTGTTTTCAGTAAGAAGTCATCGAGTGCAGTAACTGCATGATTGAAGGCATGTATCCCAAACTATAAACTTGGATTCAGTTAGTTTGATTACAAAGAGCAATGTCAGTTCATTTTTAAAAGTAAGTGGAGTATAAGCCTTTCTCGTTTGTTTCTCGGGAACTATGGAGTGCCTTTTAGAGACTCTCCTATTGAAAATAAATTTCTCCAGATGACTCATAAGCTCGCAGAACTGTTTCCCACCCTCAGCCCCCATTCTCGTGTCAGGGCTGGTTCTGTGTTTCATTCTTAAGTACCGTTTCAAATAGCACGCTGTATCTGGTCTTGAACTTACAAGTTCTTCCAAATCTGGAACATTACCATTAGTGTACGTGATGGAATTACTTGTGCAGATAAAAACTGCTGTTCCCTTTGAGGGCTTCATATATGATTTGTTGATCAGGACTGAATTTTGAGCATATGGCCGCTCATGTCAGCGGATCTTGAGATCATTGCTGAGTATGTATTTCCCCCGAGAGAAAAATAAATGCAACAGTTTGTTCATATACAGTAGTCTCCAAAGTAAGACTATTAAGTAACAGAAAAAAAGATATATTCTGCTTCTACAAAAATACCCTTGTAATATGGTACTAGATAACATTTTTATGTGCTAAAGTAACTAATTTAAAGAAATGTAATCAGGAAAGCAGTGTATAGTAACAAGGAAACTGTTGCCTTCACACTGAACTTAGTGTAGTATAGCAGAATAAATATTTACAGCTTATAGTCATTTGTATTTATCTGAATTTTTTGTACACCAAAAGCAGTAACAGGCATGCTCTTTTCTTTGGAGGTACGATGAGATGAGTGTTCTCTTCACGATCTTGATAACTGATGCCACCCTAGAGAATGGAGTGGTCCAGCTGAGAAGCAGAGACACCACCTTGAAGGAAATGATGCACATTTCTAGGCTGAAGGACTTTTTAAGTAAATACATAACAGCAGCCAAAAATATGTAAACTTAAATTCATTGAATAAAAGAAATTTCTTAAACCTCTGTGCCCGAACTGACTTCTACAGTGTCATGGACTCGGTAGTTTCTCGGCAAATAGTTCCGCTAACACTTGGTGGTGCATCTGTTTTCTGTCAAATCTAGACCATCTACCTCTCCCAGGTTACCTTGTAAAGAGGGAAGAGACAACTTGTCCCTCGTTAACAGAGCTAATTGTGTTCTCTTTCATGTCTTCAGTTTTACTCTTATTAAAATTGCTCCATCCTAATATAAAAATTAATCTTCCATATGTGTATTGCTGACACAATTATGGTCTCTTCTGGAAAAAGGTATTTTATGTTAAAGACTTTCAAATCTTAAATGTTTTAATAACATCGGTAAGTATCTTTCTACTATCTGTAGGAATGTATTTTAATCACATGGCCTCAGTTCTTCAACATTTAAGCTATTTCATCGTGGACTTGATAAACATAAGAATCAGAAATATTTTTAGCCAGAGTTACAGGAAAAAATAGGAAATAAATTGTAAGCATTTTTAACAAGCATTTTTGTGGACAAAAAATATCTGTACATAGAAAATGGTGGAAAAGGACTAATATGTGATCATATTTATCCTATACTGGAGTGTTGTAGTCAAAATCGGATACCAGAGTTTGCGTAGATGCAAAATTGATTCTGATCTGTAGATTTACTGTGCTGTAGAGCTTGTTAAGTCGCTGTATGAAATTCCTTTAAATTGTATGCAACGAGGTGTGCGGCCAGTGATAGTCATCAATGTCATGAACCACAGAAACTTGCCTTAAAAATTTCTTCTGTTAATGCGATGCTTATTCAACCATAAACAGGTTATTTGTAACTGCTGTACGCTAAATAATTGCCGCATAGTGTATTTACGCTAGATACAATGCAAGGTGAGCATAGTGTGGCCGTGCAACTTCCTGAACTCGTGCAACTCCACATAAGCTGGCTATGGAATGACATTAAAACAACCCAGAAACATCTTAAGAAACAGCCTATAGCAGAATACAGCATTTGTTTTGGAGTTAACTCTCCCAAAAGTTATTTTTAGCTTCCTGTCCTTATCACATCTGAGAACTGAAAGATTCTTTAAAAATACACCATTAAGTTAATCACAAAAGAGATCTTACCTTGTACTCAGTCTCTGACGAGGACCTTTGAATAGACTGTAGCTGGTGCCGCCTTCTCTGCTGAAAGCCAGAATAACATAATTCATGGTTCCTCTTTTTGGTACAGATACACAACAGAAAAATTAACACACCATCAGCAACTTGGTCGCTAATAACATTTCCTGCATGGTTTCGTAATGAAGCTGTTGAATTTTTGGGTCATAGGATGGTGATAGGCTTTTCCCCTCAAAAAAAGTCTTAAAGTTATTTTAAGTTCTCTGTAGAAAGTAAGCAGTTTCAGTATCTAACCGCTACAATCTAAACCCGGTCTCCCCTCTGCAAAATTCCCCCAAACCATATTTCAGTGTATCAGATGTTACAAGATTCTAGCTTGAGGTTTTCACCTTTTCCATCTTCTCTTCTTATAACAGAAAAGTTGATGTATTCTTCTCCTGGTTTAACAGGCTCTGGATTAAAGATGGTGAACAGCAATTCATTACAAAAGACTGACCAGATTTTCGTGGGTTTTTTTTTTTTTTTTAATAATCTTGATATAAAGCAGCAAGACTCTGTATTGAATGTAAGTCTACCATGCTTTAGTGTTCATGGGTCTTATCAGAGCTATTGTCGCTGTCCTTGCAGGGTACGTGGGTAAAAAAACCTCATTGGTATCTGGCATAAGCAGCTATACTGAGCTAACAGCAGAGCAGCGACAGCCCTACCTGTCTCCTAAAAGAATAGGAAGGCATATTTGTTTGGAGAGAATGATCCCCTTTCTGATATTTAGACACGGGAAACATAGTGTCTTTGCTGGTGGTTTGTTTTGGTTTATTTCTTTTGGTTTTGGTTTGGTTTTTGGTTATTTTGTTTTGGTTATTATGTTTTTGGTTTATTGCTTTTGAAAGTCTTGATGTTAACGTATACGGCAAGTGCAGAAAACCACAAGTTAATGGCATTGTGGCTTTCATGCAATGTCTTCATTATTGTGTATTTTCTGCAACTGAACTAGTATAATGTCTTAGCATAGGTCAGTTGATTTGTCGTCGAGCATTATTTCATAATTTCAGTTTGAACTGACAGTCTTGTTAAGAAACGTGGAGAAAAGAACTGTTGTGTACTGAACAATTTTGAACACAATGCAGGAGCTCTGTAAGTTTTATTTGCTACAACTTGCATATGGCCCACTGTTGTCTCTTGGTAAATGGGAGTTGCATCTCTGATCTACTTGCTGCCTTGCTGCCTCTGTAATGGCTATTTCAGTCCTCACCATGAGTTGCCAAATGCAAGTCTTCATTTTACTTCTGTTACAGTAGATTTTTGTGTAGAATTTCAGTTCATTTAGGTAATTATAGTTTTGGTTGCGTGGGTTACAGGTAGTACCAAATATGGATCCTGAGGAACTTCAAATAACGCCTCTGCCAGACACGGTCAGTGTGTGTATTATTGCTTACTGAGTGGTAGTAGGTGTCCTCTTCCACTGCTTTTGCAGTACCTGAAGAAATTTGCTCATCCTCACTACAAATAGTATAATAGCATTCTTCAACTGAACTCCCACAAGTAAGTTTTGTGACTGCACGGTGAGTAACATGAACTTACCAATCTCTGTGTATATGATGTAGTTTTCAGAGTCTTCTGCATTCACTGGTGAAGTAAGGCCAGTTGAGGACCTAGTAGACTTAATTTTTTCTGCAAATTGTAAAAGAAAAACACATGCCTACAAACATATCTAATTTTTTTTTCTAAGAGGTAAACAAACATATACATGATATTTTTTAATACTTGGAGACCTCAGATAACGTTATTTTCATTATAAAAAATTACTCCTCAACCAAAGTTATTGTTAATAGAATTTCCTCTCTTTACTAAGACCAATGAGGTCCAATTCATTCCAATATTGACGTGTATTAGATTAGATGCTGCTTTGCTTCCCCAGACCTGTCACAGCCCAAAAACACAGCTCAGAGGTTTTGCCTTGGCATTGTATTGCCAAGTTGCCTATGCTGGTCAAGAGGAGGCTTAAAATACCAAGAGTATAAGTCTACTTGTACCATGACGTTCACACACTGAAATGTATTGACAACATAAATGGGGTAAATGAAACAGACGTTCCTATAACTCACTTGCTTTATATGAGGGAATTATGAAAAATGGAATCACCAGAGCAAATCCTATTACGAATAGTAGCAAGATCAGTCCAAGAGAAATTATCAGGGGTTGAGAATGGTTTCTCTCTTCTGCCAAAAAGAAAAAAAAAAAATGTATGCAATGAAACATTGTTTCAGTTTTAAGTATTTACTGTAAATTAAAATCCAGACTTTGCATTTCTTTAAGCTTTTGAGTTAACTGTGGTTAACGTAACTATTCAGGAGTCCCAAGCACACACTGCCACAGCAGAAAGAAGGGAGCTTGTTGGTGCCACTAGACTCTCACAGAACTAGAGAGAAAAATAAAACAATAGACTCCCCTCCAGGTGGACAGGGGGTCTTTTGTGAAAGTGAGTCAACCTTCTTGGTCATTTCAACTTTTCCTACTTCTAGGCTGCATGGAATTCTATCTTTTTGCATTAACTTTAAAAACTAAGTATTTTTTAAATTGTAAAAAATTGTATTTTGAGCATTACTTTGCAGGAACAAAATTTCTGGCTAAAAAAGTTGCATTGTTACAGCATTCTGAATTTTTGTGGTCACTGTTTACTGACCATGATAAACTTTCACTTATGCACACCTGCTAATGTAAAGTTGAAACCGTTGCTGTATTTTGTACTGTTGTGAAAGCTACTTTCAGCTCTGCATTTATAGGTTCCAAAGTCACTAGAGGAATTGATATATAGAAAAATCACAGCTGCTTTCCTCTTGTGCATCTTCAGTGGGGGAGAGATGTTTCGTTTTCCTTTGAAGAAGATGTATGTGATAGGAAGAGAGCCATTCTCCGAGAGGCAAGACAGGGTCACATTCTGGCCTTTCTTTGCTTGAGAGGTGGTTGAGCTCAGCACTGGTTTGGAAATTGGCTCTGTAAAAAGAAAACTGAAAGGACTGCATCACTGAGTACAGGACGAGCTCCAAAGCAAGACTTGGAGTTAAGTGGCAACACTGACAAATGAAATTGGCTTCAAGGAATGGAGGGCTCAGTGAGCCAGATCAGGGTAGCACTGCCAATTCCTAGCGAAATAATAGGCTTTTGCCATAAAGTTCAGCTCTGCTATCAAGGCAGGTGCACACCGTAGTCCAAAACAGTGCCTGCTGTAAACAAAACTGACTGACGCCTGCTGTTGCAGATACGTCATGTGGCTATGTGCCCCTAAAATAAAATGAGCTGAGACGGCATTCAGCCAGACATACCTATAAGAGTGAAGTTGAGACTGTTGCTGTATTTTCCACCACTGGACATTTTATTCTCAGCTTTGCATTTGTATTCTCCCACATCACTGGCAGAGTTGATAGTCAAGTTAAAAAAAGCGGGGGTCGAGTCTGGCCTATTTAAAGTGGATACCTTACGATTGTGTTTAAACAATGTGTATTTGAGAGGTGGAAATCCAGAGTCCAAGTGGCAGGAGAGGCTTACGTTCTGGTTCATCACTACATTCAAAGTCCTCTGAACAGGCATGAGCCTGGGATTGGACAGCATCTCTGTAAAGAAGAAACCTCCGAGTGAGTTCGCTGCATCTATCATCCAAGAAACCCTCAGATTGCTCCCAAAACATGCTGAGGACCAGGCTATCCTTATTTCTGTTGGAACAGGGGGTTGTATTTTTTTCCACCTTCAATAGCAGGCAACACAACTTGATATTTTTCAAAAACAGTATGCAGCCTCAAACACTTGATGAAAAATGCATGTCTTTATGCAAAATAGAGGATATAGACACAAAGCTAACTGATGTATCTAGATGAACTAACAAAAATACTTTTGAAAGTAATGAAAATAATAGAAGTATAAAAGACAAACATAAATATTATGGGACTGTAATTGTAGGAGAAAGTAATCTTATATGCCAGTTGAGAGGTAACACATGAACCTGAAAGTAAAAGCAGTATTTTATTTGTGGCCATATGTAAAAAGGCAGAATTTGAATTTTGAATAGTAGCAGCAGGAGTCTGGATAGTCTGTTAAATTAGCTTGCTTTTACAAGATTATACAAATAAATTTGTGATAAAAACATTTAATGTATTTCCATATAAAATGGTAATAAACTAGTCATGACTAAGATAAATTATGACACTTAGAGGGAAAAAAATACGTTTTAACAACTTAAAGCAATTTTGGCTGTACATACAGGTCAGCAAAGAGACAGTTGACTTTGTATAGAAACTTGTAAACTGCCTTTTGCCACCACACAGGGCAAAAGATTTCATTTTACATGAAGGTTCTGTACATTTTTAAATCCCTTCCCCATTTCTTTTTGTTAAGTCAATTTCAACTCATAACTCAAAGCCAAAAAAAAAATGGAGAACCTACCTTTGCCATTTGCAGTAGTTTTCTGAATCTGCTGAGACATTTGAACTAAGAGGAGAAAATAAAGCTTTCAGATAAGAAACAAAGGTTCTTGTTTAGAAAGATTTGTAACATGCAAGAAATATGTCTTTGGCTTACGGTAGCAAAACAGCAGAATTGTGAGAAAAAACATTTTCGTGGTACTGAGCAGGACAGCTGGTGACATTACACTAGTGAGATCTTCGAGGAGTGGCTCCAGGGGTTGAGGAAGCCCTAAATATGGTAACAGTGTTGATCTTTACTGGTGTTTGCGTAAAGACTTTTGTAATATTCCACTTACATTTAGCTTATGGCAGACAGAGCAGTGGGCAGGAGGAAAAGCTGTGGAGTGAGGAACAGCAGTTTGGGATACGAAATGTTACACAGAGTTGCTATAAAATGTAGCAGACGTAATCAGGAGTTTTCCTGTGGTACAGTGCTGTGTGGTAGAACAGACTACGGCTGAGATTAAGGGAGTATGTACCACTGTTTTTATTTTTAGCAGCAATGTGATTAAAAAAAAAATTGGCCCCAAAATAAATCTATAGAAGTTCTAAGATGCTAATAAGTATTTATAGCTAGCCAACTTGATAGGGAACTATTTTGGTCAAACTTCGATTATTAAGCTGGGAGGAAGTCAGATCTTGTACTAGAAGGTACAAATCTCATCAGGAACTTGAGTTCAACACCACTGCAGAAACTAATTTGATGACTAATTTGGTCATCTAATCAGTAATACAAAGCGATATAATTATCATTACAGCAAGTAGATGACCTCTGTGTATCCTCTGGATGAAGTAAACTATAGATGGGCAATGCCTTCTGAAGAACCGTAGGCCCTGTTGTATGTGAAAATGCCTTAAAAGTGTTGTTGTGGTCCTTGCCTTATTACTTGTTTCCAATTTCTGAAGGTAACAAGATGAGGCTCTACAGTTTCTCCTCTTTGGCATAATACAAAATCCCTCCCAAGGCCTGATCTGTTTCCTCACAGAATTTTGTGTGCAGCTTCTTTCCTGCTCGTTTTGCTTTTTTTTGTTTATTTTAGGATAACTTCTACCCTTCTCTCACAAATGTTTCTTATGTGGAAATGCTGACAACTAACCACAAGACCGGAATATTTTTCTTTTTTGGCAGCTGGCAGGAAACATGCGTGAAAATGAAGCTATCAGGATAAGAACTGAGAGCGCTTGTGCATTTTCCTGTTGTGGGAGCCTGTTTTTGTGGGAAAAAAAAAAAAAATGGAAAAAAAAAAAAGCCCTTAAGATGCTTGCAGCTGTGTGATGAGAGAGCTGTTCTGAAAGCTGTGGAAGGAGCCAGGGGTCTTGCCCTCCTGTCATGAGAAATGGGTGGCCAGCCCAGGGCAGATGCCTGGAGGCCGATGATGGCTGTGGCGAGGAGGGCCTGTGGCCACCTCCCTCAGTACCAGAATTCCTCTACTGTCTTTTCTGCTATTTTGCTTTATGATGCTGAACTACAATTGGGCAGTCTTTTCTTTTTTTTTTTTTTTTTTTTCAGATGCCTCGTTATATGCATCTTGTGCTGCTTGATAGATGCCTCAGCCCAGGTTTGCAGCCAGAGCTGGAGCTGCCTGAGGGGAAGGGGCCAGCCCTGGGTCTGGTCTTTTTGTTCAGTTTTTTTGGGGTGAGTGTGTCTGGGCTGTGTGTGCCTGTGATGTCATTTGGGGCACCCCAATGTCACCAGGGGAGCAATGATGCAGTGGAGGAGCCAGGTGAGTAGGACATATGGGAGTTACATGGGGTTCCCCCAAAAGAGGTGAGTCACAGCCCGGGGGGGCTGGGCAGGGTAGGGACAGGGCAGAGAGATGGAAGCCCTGTACACCGTAAGATGGTTAAAGTCCCAGTCTGAACTGAACCGGGCTGAGAGCAGCCACTGCTCAACACCCTAATGGGGGCTCACAGCGGAATAACTAAGGTGGTGCTGCCGCCCGGCGGCCTACAGCCGGTGCTGCAGATGAGAAACCGCGCATGCACAGTAGAACGATGATGCTTCCCCACCCCTCGGTCCCGCCCCCGGGCGGTGCTTTGCGTCGGTTCCGCAGCTCGAGTACATGCGCAGTTCCCCGAAAGCCGGACCAGCGGTGGCCCGAGAGCGAACCGGCTGGCGGGCTTCCCGCCAGCCAGAGCGGTACCTGTGCCGCCCGCCCGCAGCCACGGCTGCCCCCTCCGGCCCCAAGAGTAGCCATTAACGCTCCGGTAGCGGATAATACCGCGATGGGGGCCTTCCGGGAGTGCCAGACAGTCCTCTAGAAGTCTATCTCTACAGTCTTTCGCCCCCATACCGGAAATGCTTACCAGTCCTCCGGAAGTCCATCTCTATGGCTGTTCGGTCCTCCAGTACACCGGAAATGCCCGTCAGTCCTCCGATGTCGATCTCTATCGCTCTATGGTCCTCCAGGATACTAGAAATGCATGTAGTTCTTCTCAAGAACACATGCTTCCAGCATTCTAATAGTACAGAAAATGGTCAACAATTAAGGACAAAAATATTACAAAAATAAAACAGCAACTATAAAAATACCTTCTTCACAGCAACAAGTGGCATGATAATCAGTGAAGATGAGTCCGAACTCCCAAATGGTGAAAAAAGCAGGTATGGTCCTTAGCCTATTGTAAACTTAAGGCAAGTAAGAAATACAGCCCTGCTCCTGTGGCTATTTTATAACTTCTGGGGCTTGGCCCTGCCCCTTTCCCAGGGGATTGTGGGAAGGGTAGTAGGCAGGGCCTTTCGTCTCTCTTGCCCCTTTGGGACTTTTCTAATCTTGCTGACAAAGCATCTTACTTTGTCAGAATTTTTTCCAGAGCTACCCGTGCACTCCAGAGCAGTCTGTTTCAGTTCTGTCTTACAGCATTTCTTTGTTTCAAATTGGGTACCCCAAAGATGTTTATTATCAGCTCAGATCTCCTCTTAGATAGCTATCATCTATTATTATTGATGCATCTCCCATAGTGATTTTTGTTCTCTTTTACTATTTATTTTTATATTACCTACTTAGGTGTTACTTTGGCAGTTTCATACAGGTTTCTGATACATCTCTTGTATTTCTATGGTTTTTGATGTTTTCCGGGACTTATCTAGTTCTGTTAATAAAATCAGTTAAAGAAAGACTATTGAGATGGTCGTTTGATAATAATAGTTATTGTATTTATTAAACTACTATACATAGCTTACTATGGCATTTATCTCTTTTTATCTACACCCCAAAAAAGCTATGTTTAATTACCTACCCAGTCACATTGCTGATACAATAGATATAGCTGCAGTCAAAGAACAAGTATCGTCATCTTCAGTGAGAGCCACCTTCCTTGTGTGACACTTTGCGTGCCATAAAGCTAAAGCAGATAAGAAAAGGAGCTGCAGCTCGTCTGGCAGCTTTTATGGGTTCTCAGGGGTTGGCCCTTCCCCTCCCTCGGGGTATTGTGGGAAGGGCGGTGGTCGGGGCCTGGGGTATATGAGCAGGGGTCCCTGCTCAGGGAGGTTATTCTGCCTTTGGGTTTCTCTGGGTTGCTATTAATTGACTGCAGCTTTGGAGCTGGCTCAGCTGTTTCAGCATATAGAGGAGATGAGAAACCTGAGGTTAAACCTTCTGAATTAGTTAAGGTTCAGCTGTATGTATAAGAGAAAGTAGACTTCCATGCTGTTGTGTTGTGAGTTTTTTTTTTTTTTTTTTTTTTTTTGGTCATCCAGGATTTTCCTTTCTTTAAATCTGTAATTGAAACTACTCCTGTGCTTCCAGCTAAGCAGGTTTCAGAATTGCTCGCTCAGTTAAAAAAACAGCTATGATCTTCGACGTGTGGTGTAAATTGTTAAATTGTGGCGTTACTGACTTTTCTCATGCCAACCTTGTTCGATTCCTCGTTCTTTTAACAATCTCGCTACTTCTACTTTAAACTCAGTAGAGACTGCTAGTTGCTGGGAGAGATTTTTATGCTTCCTCTCTGTCATTGTCATTAAGCCTGCAGTGCTGGTTCTCAGGTTCTCAGCAAATTCCTAGTTCGGGATTCTCCTCTTTTCTCTCTGCTGAAATGCAGAGCTCTGCTGAGCGTTATAGCTCGTGCAGTAGATGTGGTTTTGCAGGTGGGTATGGTCTCCCGGTGCGGGTGGAAGTGAACTTTCTGGCGCCTTTAATTCTTGGTGTTTGTGCCATCTACAGCAGAGAGAGACCGATTTGCTGCCTCAGGAATGGCCGGCTGAGAGCGGGGTCATGGCAGGGCTGTGTCCCCCGTGGGAAGGGGAGGCGGGTGGGAGAAAAGGGGCACAGAGAAGTGTGAGGCTGCTGTCCTCTCTGCACGAGCCCAATGGTACTCTTCGTTCTACGGAAAAATGATGTATTTTCAATATTGGTATATTGTGGAATCATTTGCATACAATGTACAAAAAGACAATAGACTAGTAGGGATGCTGAACTGCATTTAGAAGAATGTCTGTTTAAAAAGTACATATTTCTTTTATCCAGATTGTTCACTTTGCATACGCAAGTTTTTGTCCTACAAAACTCAGTGTCCAACATGCTGTGTGGTAAGTGGTTTTCTTTTCCTCACCTAGATTTGTTTATTTTTTGGCAAATCTCAGGAGCTTTCCCCTTTGGACTATGCTAAAGAATTAGCTCTGGTCGTATATTACCACCTTTTCTTTGGGCGAGCAGCTCTTTTGGCAAAGTGTGGTGCTCTTAGAACTGGAATTCTCCTGTTCCAGAGCTGCCCTTCTCCCAGCACAGGCAGTAGTCGGAGCATGGAGCCTGGGGTTTGGCTGAGAGCTGTGTACACAGTCTCTCGCAAAACACTTATCGCTGCCTCCAATCTGTTAAAACACACCATTGTTTAAAACATGAGTGCTGAAATATAAGCACTTAAATTTTCTGCGATTGTGTGGCCTCACTTCATCTTTCAAGGAGTCTTTAGAAGTGCCCACAAACCACCCAGTCCTAAAACTCGCTGATTCTGCTGGGTCACCTTTTGGGGACAAGAGTAGGCGTTTGCGGTGAGAATTAGGTTAAAAGCGAGAAGAGTAGAGGCAGGTTCAGGCCGTTCTGCAGGTGGGTGGTTATTGTGCTCTGACTTGAAGGCCTTTTTTGATTAAGGAACACAGAATGCAATTTAGTTGAAGCCTGAATCTAACTTTTCATCTTAAACCCATTGGGCTTTATTGAACTCCTAAAAATGGTAGGCTGCCTCAAAACAATGAATGGGGCTTCAGGAATATTGGCAAAATAGAAGTAATATTCTGTGTTTCTAAAGCAAGAACCAGACTTGACTTTTCAAGTCTGGAAAACAGATCTGTTTGTAGCTTTGCCAGTTTTTAAACATTCAAACGAGTGCAGACTTGATGGAGTATATTTTACTGCCACCTTCTTAAAAATCACAGGTATTGATAGGAGGAAGACTAATAAAAGCTTTGTAAAAAAGAGCAGAGCGGGACAGCCAGAGAGATAAAAATCAGAAATTGTTTAAAAAGGATGAATTGAATGCACAAAGCTGTCTCATAATTCATATTTTCATTCCATAATCAGAAGATTAACATTGTCCCTCATCTGTTTTCATGCCTTATTGCTTAAGGTTCTTATCACATTCATGGGATTCTTGGTTTGATTTTCCAAATAATTAGAACTGGGCTACAATAAAGCATTGTGGGAGACTGGGTACACTGGATTTTGTTGCTTTAGCTTTATGCTTCATTTTTATCTATTACCTACACTTTTCCAGACTTAAAGTTCTCGGGCAGTTATTTTAGTTTGAGATATTTCTCAGGAAAAAACGTGTGCATCTTCATTCACGTAGCAATGTAGCAGGAGGTAGTTCAGGCATTGATCCAAGAAACACATTATTGATCACTTGAACATTTTCTGGGTACTTGATGTTTTCACTGCATTTGAATGTTTGTTGTGGGTTTTTTTTTCCCCCTTTTCTTTCTTTGTTTTTTACAATAGGCAGTCTCGGAATCTGACCTGAAAAACAACCGGACATTGGATGAACTAGTGAAGAGCTTTAATTCTGCAAGGTATACTGTCATTTTATGAGTATTCCCTCTGCTTTGGTGGCTGGAAAGGTGGGTGTGAGTGACTGTGTGTGACTGGGCTGGGACCCCTTGTAGGAGAGCAGTGGAAAAAAACAAAACCATGGTGTCACAGAAATGTTGTCAAAGACAAATGTTTATGCTTCTCTGGTGAAGGTTCCTGTCCGCTCTGGTGATGTGGAGGCTGTGTAAGCCTGGTTTGGTTTTGTTCTGGTTAACTGCCCTATAAGTTACAGCCTCTTCCAACAGGCGGGAAGTCTGAGCAGATACGTCAGGATTCTATGGGGAAAATAATGGTAATAAAGATTTTCTTCTAAGATCCTTATGCAGGGGAAATTCTGAACAGAAAGATTTTGTCTGCTGGAAACGGCTCACTTGCAAGAGAATTCTCTTGGTGAAGTCATTGGATGGCAAAAACGCAGGTATTGAGGGACCACAAATGTGAGTTTTCCTGGATAAGAGAAGTAATGGAGTATTGTGCCTTCACCTGGATTTCTTATCTACTTTTCTGTTCATTTCTAATTCATTTTTGATTTCCTTATCCCTTTGAAAGACAGGAACGGCAGAATAAGCATGACTTGCTAAACACCACAGCAGATATATGAGATTTCTTGTATTATCTGTCTGTTTTCTTTTGATTAGAAGCAGCTCAGTGATTTGCCAGGTATTTTATAGATATTCCTGTGTCCATGGGAGACAAACACACTATCATCTTTCTCTCTGAAATGAACTTGGAGCTTGAAGTCAGGGAGATTCTTGGCTTCATAAGTGATAAGAAATGGAGTTAAGTTGATGGCTTGCTTTCTTGAGAGAGTTTCTCTGTGATGAAAATCTAATCTTCTGTATGACTACTATCAGATTGAATTGATTTTATTTGAAGAACTGAAATTCTATAGTTCCATTATTTGGGCTTGAACTCTGTCTTTGGTGTTTCCTACTGATAAATGGATTACTATTTTTTTTGGTAATGTCTAATTTCGTAGGGAACAAGTAGTGCTGACTTGAATCCATTATGATATTGAATCTTAAACGTTAATTTTTTTTGACTGCTTTAATGGATCAGTATAAATCTTACTGGTCAGAGTAGTTTAATAATCTTTCCTTTTGTGACTTGGAGTTCAATCAATTTCTCAACATAAAGGTAGATCAATAAGACACAAACTGTAGTGTCCTGTTCTGCACCAGGGGGTGAAGTGTGGGAGAGCCAAGGCAGGGCTCTTCCTGGGTCCTGGTAAATCACAGACTGGTTTGTCTGGGAAGGGAAGGGAGGGGAGGGGAGGGCAGGGGAGGGAAGCCCCCTCAGTCCCACCCCCTGCCCTGGGCAGGGTCACCTCCCACCAGACCTGGTTGCTCAAAGCTCTTTCCAGCCTGGCCATGAAAGCTCCCAAGAGCGTTGTTGGTTTCTGCCCTGGTGCTGCTGGTACAGAGCAAGTCTTGTCTCCCCCTCTCCTTCCCCAGGTTTCTTTTTGGCCCTCCCCGACCCAAGCCAAATCCAAAGGCCAGGGGTTGATTTTCGAAATGTGCTGAGCTCTTCAAGTCCATCCTGACTTTGAGCCTCGGGTGGTTTAGCGCCTATGAAAATTAGGCTTTAAATCTTTTCAGTATTTCACAAAATGCAAACACATTTCTTAAGTCAGGCCTGCAGGGAAAGAACATGTTAATGTTGGTAGTAGTTAGCAAAGTAAAACCTGTGCTCCAAGGTCAGTGTGTGCACGGAATGGAAATCATTCTAAATAGACCTGAGTGCTGATCCCATTTACCTCAGCACGGAGCCTGGGCACAGGAGTTTGCAGAATTAGAGCCTTTGTGATCATCAGCGCGCAGTGAGTGCTGTCTGGGGAGCCCTGCTGCCTCCTGGTAAAAGTGCTGGACTCGGATGTTTCCCAGGAAAAGTGAAGATGTTGTGCTGTTTGTCGTGGTCCATTAATGTTGTATTCTGAGAGGGTAAAGGAGCAGCTGGATAGGCTTTAGTGTGTCTGAAGTCATGTTGTCCTTGTGCCCAGGTGCCCCCGGGGCTCAGAGCAGCGCAGGAGCGGAGGGAGTGCGTGGCTGTGATTGATGGGGCTCAATGGGTTTGGCTCTGATGGGTTTTTATATCAGTTGTCATGAGGCCAGTGTCTTCAAAACCAGTATCTGTAAAGTTCTGGGGTTGTGTTGAAATTAATTTAGTTGTTCTCTAATAAAGAGATTATTTTGATGAAAATTGTCAGTTTCTGCATCCCCTAGTTAGAACATTCAGGAACAGAAATTAAAATTACACTTGCATAAGTAGAAAACTAGTCCTTGCTGAAAATGATCTGTGGTGGTTTTTTTTCCTACACAGGGAAGAAAAATATGTTCTTACTTTCAAGTTTATATCTTAGTTCCTAATCAGGCTACTTGACAGCTGGTGAGTCAGAGCAGTAAACACATCTACTGCGAATGCTTGAGGGAGCAGGTGCTGTCGTTTCTAATACACTGATGGCACTCCAGGAGGACTGTAGCAGGAATTTCAAGGAGAGAAATTGTCCTTTAGTACAGTTAGGACTGTCCTGTGTGAGCTCTTCCTGGGAAGATTCACAACCCCATCTCTTCCCCAGAATTTATTTCTGCGGAAGCACGCAATTCCCACCTGCTTTCTCTGCTTCCCCAAGGAAGAAGAGAACAGACCATAAAACAGGAACCAGGACCTCGATGGTGGACACTGACCTTTTTTTGGTGGGTCTTGCAGATCTGAAGAACAACATTTTTTGTGCCGTGTTCATACTGTTCGTAAAGCAGCAATTAAAGAGGCTGGGTCTTGGAGGAGGATTTGAGCGGTGGATGTAACACTGCATCCAGGGCTCACTGACATCATCTTGATTCATCTTCCAGCCTTTAGAGGTGCTGCTTGTGCTCTTAAACAGGTTTGTCAGCTGCGATGTGTTTGCTGCTTTTGTGCCAGGAAAGTAAAATTGTATCTGCTAAATCCTTTCAGAACTGATAGCACTCCATGTTCCGTTCTTAACAGTGTAATAGATAATGTTGAAAACTGCTTACAGAACACAGAGCTTATTGAAAATTGTGTTGTCCCAAGGTTTACTAGTGCAATGAGGTTCTAGGTGAGCTGGACGGTCTGGTGATGGTAGGAGTGGACTTCTCCATTGACTGCATGCTCTCTCTTGCCTCTGCTATCTGTCCCTGGGTGCCAGGTGACTCTCCCAGGGCAGTCCTGCTTGGCCGGGTCACTCCAATCACAGCTGTCAGAATTCCTGAGAATAATGAGAAATCTGAGTCATTCACTCTGGCGTTGAGGGAGGGGAGCAGCAGTTGGTAAAGGTGCTGTTGGAGAGCCCAGGGCTGTGCCAGGAGCTCCGGCTTCTCCATCCCTGGGGTGCCTGTCGGTGGGGTGCCAGGGTTTGGGGTGCTGGTCGGTGGGGCACGGGTCTGTCAGGGCCACTAGATGTCATCACGCGGTCAGTGAAGCTGCTCAGCGGGCCCAAAACACCACATTCTGGAAAAAGCCAGTCTGGGACTTTTCTCTCCTCTCTTGAATGTAGCACCAGCATTTTCTGTACTTTCCCACCAGAAAAAGTCATACAGAGATTTCATGTGTGTTCTGGAAACAAGTTTTAATATTCTTGTCCTAGTGCTCTTTCCATTGCTTCTGTGCCAGTATCAGTGCCCTTTGGAAAGTCTATTCATAAATCTTCATCCTTCAATACATGGAAAATCTTTGTATGATTACTTGTAGACCAATGGTGTAATTAAAGCAACCTTTATTATCAGCTTATTATTAGGATAGATTTTGGGTTTTGTATTGTTTTTCCAGCTTCTCTGTTTTATATAAGAGCATATTTTACTGAGACAGTTCTTACTGCAGAATCTGAAATTTCTGTTCAGATGATTTCCCTGTCCTGGCTGCCTTCATGCAAATATGAATGAGTCCAGCAAAAAGGTAAACCGATGTCAAGTTGGACTTTTTGGAGCGTTGTCAGCTCGTATGAACACACTGGGAAGTACATTTTAGCTAGTGAATACATGTTGTAGAAAAGTAAACAGATATAATTGGTTGTTACAAATAGTAAAACATGTTGCTTTGACAAGAGGAGGAGTTCTCAAAAGCACTCGAAAATACACTGAAAGGATGAGGGAGATCAGCTGCGGTCTCTAGATGAAGGCAATGAATACAGCCAGCTGGCTAATGGTTCAGAGTTTTGCCTGTTTGGGCTGTATCGTTTATTTTATGGGAAAGCTGAACTGAGATATGATGCCAGATGATTTGCATTTATGGATCTGCTTTATGTTTTCTGAGCACACGGATTTTAGCTCGCTGCATCGTGGGATGCCGGGCTTCTGTGTAACAACGGGTGCTTAACAGCCCAAAGAATAATGTGGTACCACTGGGTGCTGCCCTCGATAGCTGCTTGGGACACACTGCCCGTACGAGAACCTGGGGGAGCCTGCAGAAATAGACATCTTTTTACGTAACCAAAAGATAAATTCCTTGTTCAAAAAGGGGAGGAAAAATTTTAAAAAGTACATCTTTGGTGGAACACCCAGCGGCATCTTTTTGAAGATTACACTTTGCCTAAGTGTACTAGGAACAAAAGGCAGCTAATTTGTTGGCTTTTGAACCTGAATGTAGAATATGCCCGTCTGTGATGTGGCACGTCTTCTGAGGCTATAGTTATTACCTCTAAGTGGAAGGATTCTGTGCATTTATCTGCCGTAAGATGTGATACTTTGCCCATCACTGCTGGCTGTGTGGAGTAGACCACGCCGTCAGACCCTGCTGGTGCCTCTGGAGGGAATTACCCCCCGTAATGAGGGGCAGGAGCAGGGCTGTGGGGAGACACACCATGTACATTCCCAGTGACTGGCCCCCGCGCAGCCGGCAGTAGCTCCACCGCTCTGTGTCTGTGTCAGCCGGGGAAGGAGGCTCTTCAAAACTTCCAGTCCATGTCTAGGCATGAGCAGACAGAAAAACATAGTTTTGCTGCCATGCTTAATTGCACTTGTTTGCACAGCAGAAAGTTAGTGTCTTGGGACAGGGCAGACGTGAATTGCCACTGACGGATGTGGTTATTGCATCCAGTAATCCAGGAAACTCCAGCTCCACATCGGGCTCCTGAATCTAGCTTGGGTATAACCACTGCAGGGTTCTGTGTGCTCAGCTGGGGGCTCTGGGTGTCCCCAGGAACCTAACTTAAATGAGTGTAATTGTGGGGTCACCTGGTGACTTGCGTATCTTTAAAAAGTTGATGTATGTAGACGGTTTTTAACTAGTTATTCTTCTCAGATATGAAAAATCTTTATTGTAAAAGACTGCAAAGTTTTCCAAGTAGTTACCTAACACTGTGGGTGTTAGGGTTGGGGAGGTGGGGGCCCATGAGGGATACTGTGTCTTCTGGTGTCGGGGCTCTCAGACTCCTCAGCATCCTCAGAAGCTGTCCCTGCTCCCATCCTTCCCGCTTGTGTTATCCTGCTCCAAAGAGACGGGAAGGTCCTCCCTACCCTGCTTAGTAAGTGGGGACAGAGTAAGAGGTAACCCATCTCCTGGGAATGGGGAGGACCCTGCCAAAGCAGCAGTGGGTACGAGTGGGACCTGTGGCTGGTCCAGCGCTGGTGCTGGCTGAGAAAGCCCTCCCTCCCCCTGGGGTGACAGCGAGCCCCAGGCTATGGGGGCAGGCTAGCCAGCAGCATGGCCCTCTCCCTGCCAAGAACGCAGCCTCGGGCCTAATTTATCTTAGATCCATCTGTATAAAATACATGGTAAAATAAACTGGGCTCTGCAGAAAGCCCTGCGGCAGGGGTAGGAAGAAAACATGCCTTTAAGATCTTAATCCATTGCCTGGGTAGAACAACTGTGACTTTATAATTCTTCATATTAGCTCAAAGCTAAAATTGCTAATGAGGCAGGCAGGAAAATGAGCATTCTGCTGCTCCTGTGTTCCTACCGATAAAACACAAGGTTATTTCTTTGAAGAGAGAGTTCTTTTAACTCCCGTCTTGCTGTTTGTTGTCCCTGCGGGGGTGGGTGACACCCGTGTGGATGGATGGATGGATGGATGGATGGATGGATGGATGGATGGATGGGTGCTGAGCGTTCCACTGGAGGCTGGAGCGGGCTGCTCTCGAGGGTGGATGCGTTTTTCCCTTAGTTTGGGTGAGAAAGGAATGGAGGGTTTGTGCTCTCTGGCTGATCGTCGAGGAAATGGGACTGACGTAGTTGGGGTTACCCGACAGTAAATCTCAGAGCTGGGGGGTGTGTGGTTATCTGCTGGTGGGGTCTGCTCAGCGGGGACACCCACAGCGAGGAGGGCCAGGAGGGGCACGAGGAGGGCCAGGAGGGGCTCGGCAGCACTTTCTCCTGAGCTCTTTGCTGCCGGCAGCCTCTGTCCCAGCTCTATGACACAGCACCCTGCCTTGGAAATGGTCACCTGCCATCTTCATGTAAGGGGGAAATCTTTTGTTCTTTACTCTGTTCCATGTGTTCTGAGAGGCGTTTTATTACACTTGCAAAATGTAATTTATTTTATTTGAAGCTCAGGAAGGTTCTGTAGAGCGTGGTGAGGCTCGGCTGGCGTGCTCCTGCCCCTGGGTCCCCAAGGGCTGCGTGCGAGCGAGGGGGAGAGGGAGGAAGGAAGGGAGGAAAAGCTCCATCTGGTTTCATTCTGGTTTCTTCTCAGAGCACGAGCTCATCCTGTCCAATGTGTCTAACCGCATGTTGTCTTCTGGATGCTTCTAGACAGCAGCTGTTCCGGTTGGTCTTGGATACTCCCCTCATTTCATCCCCGTTGGCCGGTAGCAGGTACTCAGCTGGCAAGAGCCAGGGTAAGAGTCCTGTTTCTTGGCCAGTGGTAAAAGAAGAGATGCCAGTGATTGACAGTTTCTTGAAAAAGGAGAAAGTCTGCACCTCAACAAAGGCAGACGGCCTGGCAGGAACAGAGCAGAAGATTTTCAAAACTGAGGAACAGCGTAACCTTTACGGCAGTTCTGCAGAGACTGATGGTAAAGACAGTGCAGTGGGATCACAAGAGAGTCCCGAGTCCACCCAAAGCCATGAGAAGCCCTCTACGTCGGTGGTAAAAAGAGTTGAGAAAGGTGAGATGCTCAATTTCTGTTTTTTTTTCCCATTCTCTCCCCTGAGTTGGTGAGGTCGTTGGCTGTATGTCTGGAGTCCCCGCAGTATGTGGCACCCGTCTTGTCTCTCTGCATCCTCCTGACCTGCCGTGGCACATTCTGCTGCCCCTTCAGTCAGGTTCCAGCTCTGGTGGGACAGCTTTGCTACCAGTGTCTTCTCCATGAGGAAGCGTGGGCTCATGCCAAGTAATTAAACGGAGTCCAGCGCTTACGGATTCCTTTGCCTTGAGTAACAGCTCTGAAAAACAATAGTTGCACAACAGGCTTACTCACTAACAAGTGAAGTCATTTTCTCTTCTCCTGCCCCTCGATGACTAGACAACATCCACGTTCATCTGCTCTCTGTCCTTAAGTAACCAGACGCAAGGGATTTTGTGATGTGTTTGTTATTTGACGGGTGCACCCACGATCAAAATGATCATGCTTTCAGTGCTGTTAATACTCCTATTCCTACACTCTCCAGAGAAAAGTAATCTGCTTTATTTCTCTGTAATTCTACAGTGTTGAGATTAATTTATTTTGAAGCATGAAAATGCCTATTTGTACTAATCAACTACAGTATGATGACAGAATCCTCTTAGTTTTGACATGGGAGCAGCCATCCTATCGACCCAATTAAAAGCTGAAATTAATATAAAAAGACCAGGAGTACAACACTGGTTCTTACTAGTTCATATTTATCTGCTCTTTTGATTAACAATTTATTCAACTGGAACTCTGTTGTTCATATTTATTCATTAGCTGGGTACTCCTTAAAAATGTAATCCAGTCAGAAAAGTTGCCGTATGAAAATGGCATCAACTTAGCCAGAAGTTACGTTTCCTAGTTTTATGCCTCAGACTTGCTTACGTTAGTAATTTAAAACTCATATGAAATTTTACTACTCATTTATTCTTGAGCAGTTGAAATTTTCACTTGCTTACCATTTTATGGCCTTATTAAATCCTCGAGCATGATTTACATTGAAATTATTTCCACAGATGCAAAGTAGTTGGTCAAACCATTTAAATGAAAGAATTGAAATGAGGCAATGCTGAAGTGGCTTTAGTGAGTGTTATTTGTGCCTGTGGTAAGAACTGAAATGTTAAAGACAACACCAGACTGCTCAGAACTAGTGTGTTACAGTCCTGTCCCAGCTTTTGGGGCTCTTTTTTCCCCTTTGGCTGGAGTCTGCTGTCACAGAGTCAGGAAGGGCAGAGCAGCATTACAAGCTCTCCATGTCACAGCGCTTTTCGTGGGTTGTTCTTTTTTGTTTTGTCTTCTAAATCAAAACCAACTTTCTTCATACTAATGGAGAGGGTGGCAGTTGTCGAATCGCTTTCTCGCACTCTTCATTTAAAGTTTGCCTTTTGGTGTTGACAGAACCTGATTGCTGCAGACAAGTATATTCAGTCTGTGGTTTTTGACTGTCTCTACAGGTAATGTCTATAGGCGCTTCTTGAAAATATGATGCAGGAAGAGCTCTGAGTTGGGCAGGACCTTGCTAGAGGGTGTTTGTGAGGCTCTGAGCCCATCACAAAATGTGGCTATCGGTATAAACGATGGGTCTGGGTCCCACAGGTCCCCGTGAGGCTGGGGGAGCGCCTGGATTGTCAGTCCTGCTGAGAGCCATGGGCTGGGAATGTTACGGTCACAGGAATAAAGGTTGTGCTATACAGCTTTACCTTGATGAAGCAGCTTCCTTTATTTAGCAGTGAAATGCTGCAGAAGTGGAAGACATTAGCATGGAAATATGCTTCTGTTTATATTAGCCTCAGGTTTCTGTGTAATATGTGCGTTAGTCCAGATTTTTATTAGAGATCTCATTCCATCTGACTGCAGGGAAGATGAGAGCCATCCTGATATTCCATAGAGAGGGAAATAAGTGTTCTGGAATAAAAATGAGAGTGAAAAATGAAGATTCTGGATAGATGTGTCAGGTCTTTTAAAAAAAAATAATCTGCAATTCTGGATTTTCATTTTCTTCAATCAACAAGCAGTTTTTCAGATGCAAACTTCTGCCCTTTGCTGCAGCACACGTGAGTGAATTCCTTCTCCCTTGCTTGCAGTGGATTGCCCGGTGTGTGAGGTTGCCATTCCAGAGCAATACATAAACAAGCACCTGGACAGCTGCTTGAGCAGGGAGGAGAAGAAGGACAGCCTCAGGAGGTAAGGAACCAGAGCTGGTACCTGCATGTAGCCATCAGTCTGCAGGGCTGAACCCAGAGCCATCAGCTGATGGGTTTTAATGCAGGGCGTTGTTTGATTCACTGAATTTCACTGAATTTTTTAGAGTTGGAAGGGACCATAGAGATCATCCAGTCCAACTCCCCTGCTGAAGCAGGATTGCCC
>JAOTQQ010000003.1:37062819-37092403 GCA_026546715.1 Gallinago undulata
CGGATGCCGGAAGTGCCCATCACTCATCCGGAAATTTATCTCTATGGTCCAGCGGTCCTCCAGCATACCGGAAGTGCCCCTCATTCCTCCGATGCTGTCTCTATGGTCCCCCGGTCCTGGAGGAAACTGGGAGCGCCAGGGAACTCGCTGGTGCTTTTATAACCCAGTGGGTTTTACAATTTTCTTGCTACCTTCCCCTCTCTCTGCCTCCCAACTTAATTTTTAGTTTCTTGTCGGTGTTTCTTGCACACTGCCGCGTTCCAGATTTTCTTCCTCCATCTCTCTCCGTGCAGGCCTGGGCGCCTGCTGTAATCCCACTGTGTGATCCTTCTGTTCTCTTGTTTTCAAATATTTTCTTTCCTTTAGCCTGGAGAAGGGAAGGCTGAGGGGAGACCTTATTAATGCTTATATGTATCCAAAGGGTGAGTTGAAGGAGGATGGAGCCGGACTCTTTTCAGTGGTTGCCAGTGACAGGACGAGGGGCAACGGGCACAAGCTGGAACATGGGAAATTCTACTCCAATAGGAGGAAGAACTTCTTTTGTGTGAGGGTGCCAGAGCCCTGGAAGAGGCTGCCCAGGGAGGGTGTGGAGTTCCCTTTCCTGGAGATCTTCAAGCCCCACCTGGATGCTCCTGAGTGATGTGCTCTGGGCAACCCTGCTTTGGCAGGGGAGTTGGACTGGATGGGCCCTAGAAGTCCCTTCCAACTCTGACAATTCTGTGTTCCCCAGTAAAGGTCACTGCCTCTGTCTGACACTGCAGGCTGTGAACTTAAGACGAGTGAGAAAATGGTCAAATGATCTCCCGCTCCTCCCGCCGCCTCCATGGCCCCTGGGGCTGGTCCCGCCCCTTTCCCGGGGCATTGTGGGAAGGGCGGGGCCCGGGAGGTGTCAAGGCTCCTCCTGAGGGGGCTCTGGGTACCCTGGGGCTTCTCTGGGCTCTGCTGGGCCTTCAGCCCACTGCGGCTTTGGGGCTGATTCTGCTGGTCGGGCAGGTGTGTTTTCGCATTTAGAGGAGCAGAGGTAAGGAGTCTGAGGTGAAAAGGCTAATGGCATCCTGGGGTGCGTCAGGCAGAGTATGACCAGCAGGTGGAAGGAGGTCGTCCTGCCCCCGTCCGCCTGCTCTGCCCTGCGGAGGCCCCATCTGGAGCACTGGGCTCCCTAGTTCAAGAAGGACAGGGAACTGCTGGAGAGGGTACAGCAGAGGGCTACAAAGATGGTGAGACGACTAGAACATCTCTCTGAGGAGAAAAGACTGAGGGACTTGGGTCTCTTTAGTCTAGCAAAGAGAAAACTGAGGGGGGGATCTGATCAACACCTATAAATACTTAAAGGGTGGGTTTTAAGAGGATGGGGCCAGTCTTTTGTCAGCAGTGCCCAGTGACAGGACAAGAGGAAATGGGCACAAACTTAAATGTAAGAAGTTCCACCTAAACGTGAGGAGAAACTTCTTCACTTTGAGGGTGGCAGAGCCCTGGAAGAGGCTGCCCAGAGAGGTGGTGGAGTCTCCGTCTCTGGAGACACTCAAACCCACCTGGACAAGTTCCTGTGGAAAGTCAGGGGGTTGGACTAGATGATCTCCAGAGGTCCCTTCCAACCCCATGTGATTCTGTATGCACTGCATTTTCCTGGATTTCTTGACTTTATTGAGGATGGAATTACATTTTCTTCCCCATTTTTTGCTGTATACTGTGTATGTTGCTAATATCGCTTCTCTTAAAAACGTGAATGGTGAGATTATCTCACAGGGGTGAGCATTAGGGTATGCATTGCGTATGCATCTATGTAAAGAGTTTTAGCATTTGTCAAGTCAGTAGCAGGGATGTAAGGCATAGTATCTTTCAGGGTATGCAATGGCTCATCACCTTTCCTCATTGCCCACAGCACACCATGGTGTTCTAGAGCTTTTGCAGCTTGTGGCAGGCCCCTTGTTATGAATACAGGACAAGATCTGTTGGGAAGAAGTAGCGTTCCTTTCCTAAGAGTTCAGGAGAAGAGAAGGGGTTTCTAAAGCTTTGGGATTGGGGGATGGCTAGGAAAGGGAGGCAGGTTCACCAGTTTTTCTCGTATCAGTTTTGCGTTTGGGTGTCAATGAGATCTAGTGTGTTCTACTCTCTTGTGTTTGAGGTGAGCCAGGTGGTATCGAGGAGGGGCGTGGGACTGGTATTTTTGCACAGGCACAGTGGTAATTTTGGTTTTCGTGGTATCTTAAGTGCCATAAATAAATAGCTGTTGCTGCAGCCTCTGGCTCTGTGATTGGTGTGGAGCAGGTGAGCGAAATGCCACGGCGCTTTTGAGGATGAGGGTGTTGTGGAAGAGGTTGGCATTTACAGTCACGATGCTCGCTGCTGGGGCTATGATTTCTTCTTTTTTTATTTTTGCAGATGAGAGTAATGTTGGTGTGGTTTGGCTGTTGCCTTGCGGGCCTAGTGAATAAGTAGTTATCTGGTACCTGCAGCCACATCAGGGTTTGGGTTTGAAACAGGCTCCCAGTTACTAAAAGAGGTTTGCAGATGGCTGCCAGGTCCTAGGGGATGCTGTAAGGTAGCAGGGCCAATAATGAGAGAGCAGCGGGAAGGCACGAGGTTTGAGGAGCATGCCGAGGAAAACATCTGTGTAAGCAGGACGGCAGGCAAGCCGCTCTGGCCACGTAGAATAATCCTTGGTGGCTGGGAGAGGGCCTCGGGGCAATGAAAGTTCCCCTTGGTAGAGTTCTAAGGGTTAACCTGAAAAATGAGTGAATAAACTGTCAATAAAGGCTGCTGTGTTCTTGTCGGTGTCCTTTGTCTTTTTGGGACGGTGTGTGTCTGGCTGTGACAGCGTGTGTGCACACGTGTTGGATTCTGTTTGGGCATCTGATGTTGATGGTGTGTGTTTGGGTCGGACTTTGTCTGTGTGACTGTCCCTGTCCTCGTCTGTGTGTGACGGTGCCTGGCGGGTGTCTCATCGTGTGTCATCGGGTGTCTGCTTCTGTCACTGTGGCCTTTGTCCCCTCCGTGGGAAAGGCTGTTGCGGTTTTGCTGAGCTTCGTATATCCTGCTGAATTCTTCTATGGGGAAAGGGGGGAAATCTCCTTCCTTCCTTCCTATTTTTTGTTATCAATAGCCAAAAGCTGATCTACTTTTGTTCTCCACCTGCTGTATGTCCTCTTCCTCTTTTGCTTTACCTGGCTCTGGAGACCACTGCTGGCAACCAGCCAGGCCATCAGTCTTTTGTTGGTGGTGTGTTTCAGACAGACTGGGTTAAGCAGAACAAATGCCAGTGCCAGTTAACCAGCTTAGCTCTTAGCCATTAACCGCTGTGCCTGTTGTGCCATTTTTGCGCTCCCTCCCTGCAAAATAGCTCCACAGATGCTTGTTCGTAGTGCTGACACATTGTTAAACAGATGAGTGTTTCCCTCCTGTTTCCTTCAGCAAGAAACCACGCTTATATGTGTAATATAAGACTTGAAATACACTTACAGCTTTAAACTGTTGTTTTTTTGGGAAAAAATATAGTTTTCATTGACCCCAGCAGGAAAAAAAAAACAGTGTTTCATATAAACAGTGAAGCTTATGAGAACTGCATGGCTCATTAATAGACTTCTGTGAATTTATTTCGTATTGTTTTAAGTGGTGTTTTGACAAGCCTTGAAAATGTCTCTTTGAAAAGCCTGGAAAAGAAGCGCATTGACTCTGACTGCAAAGGAAAGAATCAAAGGGGTTTGAGCACTCTGTTTTCAAGAATAACTAAATCACTACTTGAGGAGTTCTGGAACATGGAATTTAAGAAGGGCTTTTTGAAGGGTGTGATTTCAACTTGGTCAAGTTAGTGCTAGGGATCAAGTGAAATGACTTAGTTCCGACTTAGGAGAGGACTGATAAACCGAGGAATATCCTCAACAACTGAAAGGTACCAAACATTGAATTCCTTAGAGTAAATTTTTTCTGGAAAAATGAAATCGGTGCTTAAATCTGTCACTTCTGCAACGCCAGATTATTTAAGATTAAAAACACAATCATGCAAATTAAGAAAAGTAGAAGAGAAAGGATAGGGACAGGACAGTAACTCTGCAATCCTCTTGCTTACATTGTTCTGCCCATCTCTCCCATCCCATCTCCATTTGAATATTGAGAAATTGATCATGGTAATGAGATTTTGGTAATGATTACATTTTCTTTTTTACACAACTGATCTTCTTCAGCCCAATTCCACCTAAATCAACATGATGGTAATTGATTTACTTGTGTTCAGGCTTTCTTTAGGCTTTTTACTTTCTTTAGGCTTTCATCCACAATCAGAAAAATCCTCTCCATTTTGGTAAAGGAAGTTGAGTAATTCAAGTGTTATGAATTTTACATCAGTTCCTTACTGTATCTCAGACAAGCATTTATACCAGTGGAAATTGAGGGCAAAATGCTGATATAGAATATTTTGCAACTTTTCCTTCTCTGATCACACTTCCTCAATTTCTGCTTTCAGTGTTTTAGATGCAGAATTAATCACCCCTGATTTCAGGTTGGCTGTCATATTGTCAGGCTCCTTAAACCATTGCAAGAAATTAACACAGAAAAGGTCAGAAGATATCTTAGGGATGCCTGAATTCAAACAGCTACTACCAGATGTAACTCTTGTTCCAGCAGATTCTCTTTCAGATTGTGCCAGTGACGCTTCAGATTTCTACTGAGAAATGAAACTCCAACTGCTGCTTTTCTTGTGGGGGTTAAGTTTTATGATTGTGTATGTTTTGCACAATGTCCTAAATACATAAAATAACATCTTGTGCAGTTCTGTGGTTTTTATATATGGCAGTATAAGAGGTCCACCTGTAAAATATTCTAGTCTAACACAACAGTAACTGTGATTTCTGAGATAATTTGAATTTATTGTGCACCCTACAGTAAAGCTGTTCTTTGTTACAGTGAAGATGAGAGACCTATAAATGGATGTAAAGAAGAAAAATCAATAATTCTGTACATGTATTCTCTGAAATCAGAGTTTTCCATATCAGGATGAAGGGGAATATTTGCTCAAGGATCTACTAGACTGAATAGTGAAGGTAATTCATGTTCGTAAATGGTTAATTCTGACTTAAAAATACCCGTATTGACAGGAACTACAGGATAAATGTCATTGGAACTTCTTGTTTTTTTTTTTAATACACCTTAAGAAATTAAACAAAGCAAACATATTTGGTGGCGCCCTCAGGAAAAGTCCAGTCACTTCCTGAACAGTAATCTGCCTGTGAGCAGCAGATAGATTCTCATTGTTTGCCATTTCCAGTTTCCAGTAATGGGAACGATTACTTGATCTAGCTAGTTTCTGTTGAAGATCAGGGAAAACTTACACATTTTAATGGCAAAATTTTATCTGTTTCCATAAAACAACAACAGAAAAAGCATATCCTGGTTTTGGTACCTGGAGGCATCACCTCTGATAATGAATATTGTTTTATTTTGGAATTAAGTGTCTGTTCTTCAGGAACGAGATGTATCTTGCTCTTCTGGTGATTTTCTTGCAGTGTAAGTTTGATAACTAAATATCTGGGTGGGTACGTGTGTTTCTGGTTAATTTGGGGGTTTGGGGGGCTTTTTACTGTTTCCCATTACTAGTTCTCAATCTGTGAGCTTTGAAAATAACATTTGCTTCATTTTTTTCCAGGTTCAGAAGTTTACACTCAGGAGAAAGGTAGGTAATTATCGGGTTTTTTTGCATAAAAATTTAAAAGAAGTAATTTAACAAATTCCTCAGTTGTTGGTGTGCATCTGTAACAGATTATATCTGGATTTGTGGTATTATAACTCAGTATGAAATTTTGCCGTGTGAAAACAAAAAAGGTATGACTTGCTGGTGTTTCTTGGTATAGTGTTTAAATGAGAGATGTGCTGTTCATGCTTTAATACATGTTTTGGTGAAATCTTTCTTAGAGTAATTTGGTTTACCGAGGCTTACAAGATAAGAGATGGGAGAGGAAATTTAATTACTAGCATTTTGTTTTGGTCTTTAAAAGGCGCTTTCATGCCCACAAGCAAGGAGGTAGGATAACATTATAGGATATAAGTCAAGGGCTCTCTCTCTTGCTCTTTTTCTTGCAAAAGAAGAGCTAATATCTGAGCAGAGAATAGAACTTCATTCTGAAATGAACGCGTTTACTTCTTATGTTATCATCTTGCTGACTTGCAGCACGTACACTCCGCTTACTTCCCTTTTTCCATCACTAGGGAGAAATGTTTGCTTCTTGTTGTCATGTAATCTATTCACGTGCAAAAATATTTACAATTTTTGCATTGATCTTATGCCCAAAACTCTCTCTAGCAAGGACAATTTATAAATAGCTGGTCAATGTCCATGTCAAGGGACTTCTTTAGATGCAGAAAAGTTCTCCTGTTCTAGTAGCAAATTTTTAATACAAATCCAGGCTAAAATGGGCATATCTAAAAGCTGTAACTTCTGAAGGAAGGGAAAGCGTGTGAACTCATAAATCTTTCTCTATACTTATTCACCTAGCTATGTGAATAAAAATATTAATTATACCAGGATTCTAATAATTTTAAAATTTTAAGCTACAAATTATCATTGCTGTGGTTATAAACGCAGAAACACTATAATATCTTAATGCTTTTACAAACTTTATTTCTTAAAGTGCTTATCAATTAATTTTTTTAATAGGAATATTGCATTCAGTATATTTTTTCGGAGACTGACATATCTAAATTCTAAATTAATTGGAAGCATTGCTTCTGCATATAATTCTGTATTTGAATTAATCAGGGTATGATTGCTATGGACTCTTGAGAATATGGTTGCTGGACTGCCAACAATGTTGTTAGGCATGTCCATGTTTGCTTGCAGAACTTGAACCTAAATATCTCCTCTTATGCTCTAGTTATCCTAAACTAGAGATTTAAGATTATTCCAAGCTTGTGAGTTACAGACAAAATTTTGTTCACCTCTTACATCTGCTGACAATTAGATCTGAAGACAACAAACCATGAGAAATAAAGAAAAACCAAGAAATAGCTGCAAACCTATCCCAGTGCCCTCTGGGGGAATTCCCTCTAGGGAATTTAGTAGACTTGGCCAAATCAATGATTGTCTCTGTGCCCCAAGGCAAAGACTGAGCAGACAGACAGTATGTGCTGTGACAGTCAGCAGTTGCCACTAGTGTATCTGTGTGGTGGAAGGTAAAGCTGCTACCACTGTCAACATCCACGAGACCTGACCACAAAATTTATAACCCCAGCTACTAGGGTGCAGTGAATTAATTTTTGTGACTAACATGCAGCAGCTTGAGATGACAGTATTATGTTGGGTTAATTGAAAATAAATATAACTCTTTTTTTATTTTTTTTTCCCATCAAGTTTTCACTTTCAACACAGTTGAAATCCAAGTTCAGCCATCTGTCAAAGTAAAAAATGGAGATCCTATGTCAATTGTCTGCCATGCTGATATTAGCAAAAGTACCGATTTCCAACTGGAGCACAATTTTACAATTTTTAAGGATGGCAAGCTTGTGTTCATGACTGTATCAGACAAAGAAGATGCACGATATGAAGTACCTGTGGCTAGATCTTCAGATACAGGAGACTATAAATGTACTGTGGTAGCAGGCAGAAAGACAAGAACGAGTGACTCCTTACATGTTTGGGTACACGGTGAGTATTCCCTCAAACACGGCAGTTTTCTAAGATACCAAAAGGGAACAACCTTCATGGGGAAGTAATAATAGTCAGTGCTAAATAGGTTATCTTGCAAAATTTTTTTTTTATCCAGAGACATCGCAGTACTTTACAAGAGCTTAGTACTAAATCCCAATGTTAAGGCACAGAAATGAACTCACAATCCTGAGGCTCCATGGCAGATCAGTGGCAATCTGTCCTTCCTGTGCCACCATGCCATCTGTCCCGAGCCTCTGTTCCCTAGACTAAAGTATTAGTTGTGAAAGCTTGTGCCTATAGATCATAAACATGATGGCTTGGGAGGGGGCTAGATGACTGGAAAAGATGGAAATGTTTTTTGTAGACAATGTTATACCAGTCTTGTTCTTTCATCTCTGATGAGACCAGGGGCCACCTCCCTCTATACTCTAGCCACGTGTTCTCGACTGGAAGTGCCATTTTTCCTCTTGGAAAAGCAACTTGGAAAGAATTCATACAGCATTAAATAGTCACAGGGTTGTGCAGGGCCTGTAATCTTTCTTGAGAAGCCTGCACCTCTAGGTACAGAAGTTGGTATCACATTTAGTTTCTTCCCTGGCTCATTTCTGAGTGGTAATGGGAAACGCTGAGGAGGAAGCGATCTTACCTTCCCAACAGCAAGTTTCGTACTTCACACATTGCATCAAGATTGTATTATCCTCTCAAGGGGCATTTTGATCTTCTGAAGGTGCCTCAGTGGGTATGCACCCCCACGTCAAAGAAACTGTCTTCAAGAGCTCAGGTCTTGCATCTCTTCATTAGCATAAATCACTGCTATAGTCATCACAGGTAGTGTTTATTTCAGGATAATTCAATCTTCTATCTCTTTTCTTGTTTCCTGTTCTAAGGAATGACCAAACCAATCCTGACTGCTGAGAAAAAAGAAGTTTTAGAGGGTGAAGTTGTGAAATTACGTTGTGACCTGCCAGAAGAAGAACCTCCTTTACAGTTCTTTTTCCAGAAGACAAAGATGAATTCAACACCTCAACAAAAATATGTACTTGAAGCACACAGAAATTTTTCAGTAATGGAATTTGCTGTTGAAGAGGGAGATAATATTTTACAATTTGATTGCTTTGCTAAGAGATATGTACAACTAGGATTTGAAATCTCAGAACACAGCAACAAAACACTTGTTACAGTCCGGGGTAAGTTGCTTGGCTTTTCTTTTTACATTTTTTTGCTTGCTATAATTAAAAAGTTGGGTCACAGTTCATGTGTATTCTCTTGCAGAACCATTTATAAAACCTACTCTGAGTGCCAAGCCCTCAAGTAATATTACAGAAGGAGACAGGATACAGTTTGAGTGCTCAACTGTGGTAGCCCGAATGCGTGACATTGAAATCATACTCCAGAAAAACAAAACAATACTGAACAGTGTACGAGAGGAGAAAATTTTGAAGTACTCCACAGTAGCTACTCTAGAGGATAGTGGTGAATACCTGTGTAAGGTGGAGCAAGGGAGAGCATCTAAAATCACCAAACTGAATGTTCATGTGTCAGGTAACACCTCTGTTCATCTTAGATTTTACTCAGTGGATTAATATTTAAATTTGACTTTGGTAGAACTCAAAATCCAAATGTAACCTCCAGATCCAGGTGTAAACTTTCCCTAAGTTAAAGGCTATTTAGATTTAGATCAAACTGAAATGTTTCTGACTTCTGCCTGCCAATACTTTCCAACTAAAATAATACCTTCAAATAACACAAGAAGTGGTTTTAAGTGATCGCTAAGTTTATGTTTTCCCTGAAAATATGAGTATATTAAAATAACATGATTGTTTTTTTCCCCTGATTGTAAACTTTCAGTATGTCCTTCATTATGTATACTTTGAGATAGGTAGTCATATTCTTTTAGGCTCAATTTGACTGAATTTTTTGCTCTTTTTATCTTGCAGAATTATTCCCCAAGCCAATATTGGTTGCTTCTATGAATAAGCTGGATGAAAATAAAGAATTAACTTGGAGTTGCAGCGTTAGTGGTTTTCGGAAAGCTAACTTCTCTATATTACGGAGAAATTCAAATGGAGACATCGGGTTGAGAAATTCTAGAAACTTAACCATGAGAGTTAATGTGAATGATACTGGATCCTATATCTGTAAAGCTGAAGTAAAAGGAATAGTCAAGGAGAGCAAACCCGTAAGGATAAATGTTTACGGTGAGTTGATACATAGGCTTAGAACCCCATGGTGTGGGGGGGAAGTCAAACCCATAAGATTATAAATAAGCACATCTGTTTATAGAATCAGTTTCTAGTCCATGAACTAGCAGGGTGTCTATTATTGCAATATGAATTTCTGTGAGATGTGCTTGTAATCTTTAGCTGTAGAGTATTTGGCCTATTGTGATACAATCAAGTCAGATTTTTCCACGGCTGACCCTAAGAAAGGGAAGTTAGCATGTCTTCCTTCTGTTCCCTTGATTCTGATAGGTGCCAAATAAACTCTTGTTCATATTACCATTTGCAGGAGCTGGGAATGTTCCTCAAACATTTCATGCATCAGTTTGATCTGAAACTTTGTCAGTTTCCCTGAATGAAATCACTCCCCCTGACTCTCCAGGCAGAACGCCATGAGAGCCAGAGGTCATCTGGATAGCTCTGCTCCAGAAAAGCCAAGTTTTTTTGTTATCAATACCACCCCTTCACCAGCAAGCTAATTATAAACACCCTAGTTTCCTTCCCTCTGATGGAACAAGCACAGTCGGTTCTCAGGTTAAGGGGGATTAACTGGGTTGTGACTTGTGCTGCAGAAAACCCTGATTAGGTGCCGCAGGATCCATCTCAGGTAATGGTACTTGAATATATTTTTTGCTCCACAGACTTTCTCCTTGAGTCAGAGCTAGTTCTGGAGTTTGGATGACCCACAATTGTGTCGCTGATATTTTTTTTTTTTTTTCCTTCACATTCTCCTTGTATGCTATTTTATTCTATGTTTTATTATCTATGTTTTTGTTTTGTTCAAGTCACCCCCTGCTGCCACTCTGTCAATGAGAAAGAGCTTCCCAATACAGGCTGTGTGTGCAAGCTAGCTAAATATTGCATATCTGTATGTTTTATATAAAATAATATTGTATCTTTTGGCCATATGCAGTGCAATGTGCAACATTTTTTTCTTTATTCCCCTTTTAGCTCCAGTCTCCAAGCCAACTCTTTCTGTTGTCAGTGGTTTGCCGCAGGTGGTGTTAGGGAAGCCTCTACGGTTAATCTGTCGTTCAGCAATGGGAACGCCGCCAATAACGTTCACATTCTACAAAGGAAATGAAATTAAGAAAACAGTAGTTAATGACACATATGCTACGTTCTTGGATGAAAATATTAGACAAAATGGCAAAAGAGGATACAAATGTGATGCTAGAAATAATCACTCCAGTGGTGTGAAAACTAGCAATATTCTAAACATCACAGTAATAGGTAAGTCTGTTTAATTCTTCTTGTCTAGTGTCATATTTTCATCACAGATTATTTTTCACCAAAGTAAAAATCCTGATAGTGCCCTCTCTATTTCTGATTGTATAAAAATATTTACTAGAGGATGCTGTCTGCCAAAGACTGCTCAGAAAGATTAATACTGTGCATTCAGTCTGTGTTTAACTAAGTAAAATGGCATTAGAGGAAGTATTTATAGGATACAATATTTTATCCTCAAAGTTATTTCTAATAGTGCTAAGATTTGTTTCCTTTGTGCCTTCCTCTGCAGTACCGATCAGGAACGCCAGCTTGGGCAGTATTCCATATGGAGAAGTGGAAGATGGCAGTGAGACTGCTTTTCTCTGCTCTGTGAATGAAGGATCTTGGCCAATCCTCTTCAGGATTTTTAAAAAAACTGATCATGAAGTTCTTCTATATGAAAAAAATGAATATGCAGACAGAGTCATGTGGCGCAAGGAAGGAATGAGCAGGCAGGACACAGGGACATATTACTGCATAGCTTCTAATCAAGCAAATGTGGCTGTGAAAAGCCATCCCATAACCATCAATGGTAAGGTACCTTTTATGATAAACTGCATGCTATGTCATTATGAGAGGTGAGGTCAGGTTATCTGAGATAGTACTAAGTATAGCTCCCTTCTTTTTGTTCTACCATTGTCAGAAGTTAAACAGAGAGATCCATTTATAAACACAGACTGTCTAATTTAGATAGAAAAGTTTAAGGGATGCTCAAAAGCCAAACGAGCCAGGTGCAAGTTAAAAGCAATCTGTTGTTGTACTGAGTTTTGGGTCACCAAGGAGAGACTCCCTAAGTGAACTTTTGCATGCAAGTTGCCTGAAAATTCTTCCCCAGTGTGTAAGAAGGACAATTCGTAGTAAAATGAAAGTTCAGGAACTGCAGCAGTTGGTAATGATGACCTGTCACTCTACATACTCTCTTAAACGCGTCTTTCTTATTTCCAGTCATCTTAGCATCTTGGCAGAAAGGAATCATTGCTGCATTTGTCCTAATACCTATCGCAGGAGCAGTAATTCTCACTTCATGGTGGTTTTTGTGGAAGAAGAGAAAGGGTAATGAATGGTTCCCTTCTATTTCTTTGGTGACAAATGTATTGCAGTTTTAAAGCTTGCATTTTTTTCAGGAGCAAAGATTTGTGGGGATGAGGCTTCAGGAGATGACTGAAAGGAATTTTAAAAACCTTAAAAATCTACTTAAAAATGCTGGGTGACCCAAATTAAGCTGTGTGCGTGCTGAAGCCTTCCAAGTATATTGGGCAGAATGGGACCATCTAACTAATGGTGCAGGGAAGGCACTGGTGAAGCAAAGATTATTGGAGATAGGCCAGTTGCACTGTTCTGATGCAGTCCTTCATCTGGAATTCAGCCCCGTGCCACGTAGAGGCAGACAGGACCTGAGGAGTTTTTTGGTCCTTACAGAGGATATGACAGTTTGATTTGAGATCCCAACTCAGGTGTAATTGAGGTACTTCTCTTGTCCTCATGAAAGAAATTTTGAAGTTGTGGGTTTGTTTGGGTCTGTTGTTTTTTTTCTCCCCACACTGTAATACAGTTTCACTTAGGGATTTGTCTTTTATCATTAAGGTATTCTTTTCATATCTTGTTCTTTCAGAAAATAAGTAAATCTGGTTAATCAAGAATCTTGTGATATGCAGTACATTGCAAAATATTTGGGGAAAGTTGAAGTTATCTGGATGTCCCAGACTGCTTAAATCGGCCAGGCTGAAGTCTGGGGTTTATGATCTTGGGTTCTCTGTGAAAGAAACATTTAAGGACCTGGGTGATAAACAGGATGTAAGACACTAGGTAATGAATTTTGCAATAGCCAAGAGAAATGACTCTGACTTGGGTAAATAATCACTATTTTATTTATTTGTTTGTGTTTTACTTTTAAATTCTTGTGCAAACTATTAATGGATGCTTTTCTTTTTCTCTGTCAAGCTAAAGGACCATCCATGGAGATGTCTGGGTAAGATGTCTTGCTTTATAGTAATAGTGAAGTATTTCTGTTTGAAGGGCTGGAGGCCTTCCACTATATGAATAGAGTTTATTATGGCACACACCTGCAGACAATAGATGGTTGTGCTTCATGTACCACCTGCTAACACAACAACAGGATGAGGAAATACCCTAAAAATAGAAAAAAAAGGCCAGCTAGGAGAAATAGAAGAATGTCAGGCCTACATTTGAATGCATTTAGATATGGAATTAAAAATACAGAGGTCTTAAGAGTAATGCAAGAAGGAGCATTTTTTACCTTAAAGTTTGTTTGGTTTTGTCTTTAAGAGAAAGGCAAAATTTTCGTTAGCTTCAGTAGTTAAGAATGTGTGGGTGTGGTAGTCAGCATAGACGATGACTGATCTTTGCATATCATCATGTTGGGTTTTTGTATTGAATGGTTTTGGATAATTACATCCACTTTTGTTTGCTTTTCAGTTCTACCTTGGCTACAAACTCAACAAGTGAAAAACTAACAAGACAGCACAATGATGGAGACTACTATTCAGGTAGGATATTTTGCTGTAAGGCCATTAGTGATTTGGCTTAATTAAACATCCATTTAAAGTTCTGGAGTTACATGGTTGTTGTTTGGGTAGAGCCCAGAGTTTTGGGAATATAGAGGAATAGCAATAGCATTCTCTTAAGTATCTTTTATTGTTTTGTCTTTGTCCAGTATTTTATGAGCATGTCTTACACAAGGATTGGTTTATGAGTCTGCTCAGGCAATCAATTAACAATATTACAGGTGGAGGAATCATAGTAAAAGAAAATTACTTTCTGGTTTTGACAGTTTTGACACAGCTGCAAGAAAATTATTTCAGAGAGGAAATTTGAGTTGTGGCACATGGTCCTGTGATCTGACCACAGCACAGTGATGTGCCATGACTGGGCACATTTCATTCCAGAATCTGAATGGATTTTACAAAGACAGGTGGATGTGTTGTCTACAGCACCTGATATAAATAAAGTTACCCCTGGGGTGGATTTTAGCTGATCATTTTAAATGCGTTTTTCCCACCTGTGTCACACCTGTCTTAGGTATGAATCCAAAAGTAGAATTTCTCATATGTAAGTAAACAGAAAGACAATAGGAGTTGCAGCTCTATAACTCATTTATTTGGCTATAATAAATATTTTGTCAGCTCAACTTTTGTTTTAATATTTTAGGATCAGGTTACATTGAAGATAGTGAAAATCACATGAAATCAACAGATGAGAGTAAAGGTAATTTCATACTTAAACAGTCGATTTTAAAATTATTTGATGATTGAAAGTTGTGATGATTTCTAACGGTAGCAATCGGGATTTGATAGGTCCACTCCTTTCCCTTTTGCCTTTTATAGTGGGGAAGACTCTTTCCTTTGCTGAGCTTAGTTCTTTTTCCTTATGTGCAAAATGGCAATGATAGGACTCATCCACTGTTGTGCTGGATTCCAGGTCATCTAATGCAGGATGATACAAAAATACAGCTTCGACTCAAAATTTTAATTTTTATACAACAATTATTCAGATTTGTTTCTTTAAAAAAATCTTTTCTCAAGAGTGTAAAATAGGTGGTGGGAATTTCTAATTGATAATTCTTTGATGCAATTCTGAGTGTGCAGGGCAACATTGTACCACAAAACTAAAAGAAAGGTGCTGCACTAAGTTAATTTCACAGGAAAACTTGGAAGCAACCTTTGGAAACTCTTGCTCAGTGACTTTTGTTTGTTTTTTTTTTTTTCCATGGTATCCTACTGTTCATCATCCTAGATGAAACAGGCTCTGGTCTAATGACCTGCATGTCTGCCAGAAATAAATGATAAATAGGTTCAATCCTTATGTATTGTGGATTGGGCAACCTAATTAAAACCAACTATGCTACTGCAGATGTCTCCACAAGATGTGAAAAACAAGTCTATTATTCATACACCTCTAAAAATAACAGTATCTGTTCTGCATTTGTGTGGCAATAGCTTTTAGTTCAGCAAGCAAAAGGAAGGAGTTTATAGCACGGTGAGTGGAAGTTATTCCATTGTGGCCTAATAAGTCGAATTAGAACTAGAGAAACATTCTCATGCAAAACAGACATACAGACAGCAGAAACAGAGGAATATAAGGCTGTATTGACCATTCAGAATCACTGCTATTGTAGAAAGTGTCATTTAAACTTTGTTATTAACGCATACACGCGTTTTGTTGAGCTTTTTTTTTTCTTCTCTCACCAATGCTATTGGAAGGCTGCTCCAAAACTTTGCTGCTCTAATCATTAGATCTTTCTCTAATTTCTGTTCAAAAAAGTTCACAAGGAGTTCTACAGGATTCCAGTCTGCATGACTGTTGTGGTTCCTTCCAACTTTTACAGATATCTAGTAGAAAACCATCTCCACTGTAAGGAAAAGACAGATTAGAAAGCAACAGCTGTTTATTGTCTGTTGTATCCAGGTAACCAGTACATTTTAGCCAGTAATCTTAGTAAATCAGGTGTCTAATTGTTGTCAGGCTTTCTCTGGTTGTTGTAGCAGAGAAGCATTTTGAGAAGATGGGTTGCCATTGTAGATGTTCTACAGGGAGCTTGAAGGGCAACACAAAACTGCTGAAATTGTTTATTGGCAAAGTTATTGAGAGTATGAGGGGTGATGAGGGAGGCCATGAAAGACTTAGAGAAGGCTCTGAGGGGAGTGGGGAATGGGAAGTGTCATGCAATAGCAGCCATAGAAAAGGAGGGAAAAATAATGGCAGGGAGAGAAATAGAAAAGAAAGGAGCAGGAATATGAGAGAATCTCAAATAATTCCCTGCTCCATTTGTGTTGTGCCACTTTTGAAGGTGTTAAATTGAAAGTAAGAGTTCTAGACACAGTATGCACATCCCACAATTTCAGAAATTTGGCTTGAGTTGGTCTACTGCCTTTCAGATTGAGATGACCCTTAGGAATCAGTTGGCCTTACAACTCTTAGCAGAGTAATTTACATCTGCCATAAGAAGGGCCTGATCCTGCACCTATCAAAGTCAATGAGGACTTGTCCATTAATGTCAGTGGCAGCAGGGTCAGGCCCATAGTTCAAATGAAGCATGCAGTCCTACAAAGAAACATGTTCTTGATATTTTTGGGGCAGGACCTGACCTTGAGAGTGCTGAGGTGGAGTACACTGAAGTTGAAGTATCAACGCTTGATCCTCACAGAGGTAATAAACTATCTGGCCTCTATGATTACATTTTGAGAGCAACTGTGGGTGTGCTGCTACTCCCTGACACTGTCTGATATTGGCACCTGGGAGTGTAAGAGCAGGTTGTGTTTTATGTGCATGACGTTTTCATGCCAGTAGCGCTCCTTAATCTAGATGATGCACTGGCAACCACGCTGAGGTTCATTGCAACCCTTCTTCTGCCGGGATCCTCTCGTGCACTTGCCCTTCCCATCCACATGATGTCTGTGCAGAGCAGGGCTCCCGGATGGAGCTGTGGCTCTGAGCAGAAGGCAGCCAGCTGCGAATCTTCATGTTATAGAGAGTCCAAATTCGCTTAGAGCCATTTGATGTTAGCCATGGGGTAGGATAATTGAGACAACAGAAAACAGTGGAATTTCCTCCTTTATGAAGGAACTGGTTGATGGGTCAAAGCTGTAATTCACTTGCGATAGAGAAGGGAGAGAGACCAGTGTAGATTTAGTCTCTCCATCCGGAGACTCCTGGACACTATCCTGGATTTCCTGGCACATTAAACAGAGAAATTAGAATAATGATGCCCAGATAATTTTGGCCTCCTTCCTCGACTTGTGTGGTAACATTAACTAGACCTCACAGCATGAGGCTAAGGTACGTGTATCTGCAGTCTTGAAGGAGAAATATCCACTGAAATTTATTCCCAAGACCCAAATGCACACTTCAATAATTCTGTGTTGTCTAGAGAACTGTGGTATCATTATGCCCTTGTGCTGAAAACTGTTAAATCTTTCGGAAATTTACAAGAAGTTTCAAGTAGCTAACAGTGAATAAACTCCAAGAGAGACACTTATGCTATGCTCTAGCTGCTTTGCTTTAGCTGAAGGAGCAAACTGAGGAAGAAATGGACAAATGCGCCTTTTCCTGGTAGGAAGGACCACTCAATTATTTCAGAGACCAAAGACATGATTGTTTAGTGTTGTTTAGTTAGTAATACAGATGTTCGGGCAAAAGTACTTACTCTTCAAGCTTGGCAGCAAAGCTCTCCCGGAACAGCCAATCCTCCTATTCTTGCTCTGTTTTCACTTGCTGGTGTCATTCATCACACAGTTTCCCCCCTCTTCTAAGCATTTTATCCACCTCTGCTAAATTCAGCATTAAGACATCATATTTATTGTAATCTTTGTCAGAATTCGGCTAATTCTTAATTGTTCTAACTGTTTCTGAGCATGCACTACACTATACAATGGTGTAGAATGATAAAGGTATGCTAGTGCATAATTATTTAAATTAAAAACCCTATTAAATGCAAGATCAGGATCTCTAAAAATAGCCTTTTCATCCCATTCCTGATATATAACACTATTCCAGTATACCAGACTGACCAATGAGACAGTATCCACGCTATGTAGACTGAATCCCATTGAACTGCAAAATAATATTTAAAAGATAGTGTGTGAATGAGATGGGATTATTTTATCTGAATGCTGTATCATATTACAGACCTATGTATGACATAGAGAACATTAATTAATTCAATGAGACTGAACTGTGCTTCAAGTACATTGAGATGTGATAGCTCCCTAATCTATTCCTTTTGTTGTACCCAGGACACAAGGAAATGCTTAACAAATGCGTGCTTTGGTTATGTAAATGGCAACTGCCTGCAAGTATTTAATGTGTTAATCTTTCAGAGCATCTTGAGGATGCTGTTTAAATGGAAGGAGTTCTATGAAAGCAAGTTGCAGGATTAATTATTTCAGCTCTGCACTGCCTATCACAATGAGAACAGGATGAGATTTATTCTTGGGAAAAGAAAAGCAAATTTGAGATTCTTCATGTACCCTTGTAATAATCACGTACACCCACAAAAATAATTCAGTCATAGGACTGCCACTGAGACTTCTGCCACATTGAAGTTATTGTAAAATTTGGTTTCAAATCATATTCTTTTGTGTCTCTCTGTGGCTTCTGAGGAGTCTTTCTTAGGGAACAGACCTTTCAGTTTATCACCTGGCTGCAAATCCCTGTCGCATCTCTTTTGATTCCACCTGTTTTCTGAATTAGCACAAATTATATCACACTTACCTTTTCTCTAGGCACGTGTGGCTCATCCAGCAGGCTGCACACAGTCTGAATTCCTTCTGCCTTTTGAGAGACTCCACATTTCTTTGATTTATCAAGACTAACTTCAGATTAATTTATCTTCCCAGACATTTGTTCCTCCTGCCAGTGTTGTCAATGCTAATGTTCATCTCAGGTGCAGGAGAATCGTATTTTTTCATTGTGAAAGACTACCGCAATAAATACTGCAGTATCTAAGCTACAACAGTAGCCTTTATGTCACTTTTTGGAATTGGGAATAATTGAATGCCACCCCAAAGCAAGTTTACATAATGGTAGAACGATGTATATCTTGCCTTTGACAGTAAAGAACTACTTAAATTTGAAAACAGTGGTTTCACCCTGTTTTTCCAGTCCTATCTGCACTAGCTGGTCACTTCCCAAATAGTCTTTAACCCAGTATAATGGCAGATAGGCTAGTGCATCGAGAACTTTGTGTGCCACGCTTCTGTGTGAGGAGCAAAAACCACGGTTCGTTACGGTGATACCGATAGCGAGTGGCAAGCTTGCTAAAAGCCAAGATTCATAGTTTTATTTTACAACTTCCACATGGGAATAACTCCATGCATACTTTTTGAAGTAGGGGTGAAGAGGTTTGACAAATACAAGATAGAGCTGGGGCTACACATTCCAGCTTTTATTTGGAGTAGCCATAGTGGATGTTAATTTGATATTTAAAGAGGTGGTAATTCTAGAGAATGATTAAATTGAATACTTACTGAGATTGTATGCTTGACAAAAATACAGTGCTTATCTTTTCTAAAGCTTAGTTGTGCAAAAATTTTGGCAAAGTGAATTAGACCCTTTATTGTTAATCTGAGCAAAAACAAAGGCCAGTGCTGAAGTAAGATCAGGAAGTCTCTCTAAAGTGAGAAGGGACAAACTGCTAATCATGGCTGAGTAAGACCATGCTCCTTCTATTACTTTTATAGCTAGTTAGTTATCTGCAGGGTGGCAACGTTGCAAAGTTAGTGGGAACAAAATGTCAAATCATCCAAGTAATTTTTCCTAGCTCATTTTTTTTCACTGCTGAGACAACTTTTGGAAGATTAACAAAGAAAATAACATGGGCAGTGGCATTATATCACAATTTAGTGAAATGGGTCTGAAAAAAAAAAAAAGCAAGCTAAGGAAATGTCTCCCACCAAGTTTTTCCACAGAGTCAACAGGAGTAGATTTAGGACTGTAATCTGCTAAAAAAAAAAAAAAAAGGTGTTCCAAATGAAATGAGCTACCTCATTAAAATTCTGAGGATTGCTTCTTACTTCACTGGAAATTGAATTGATCATTTAAGCAAGAGTCCATAAGCATATGCAATGTGCTGCAAGATCCTCAGGCTATTTTGCAAAGAAAGTTCATGCCAGAACCATGAGTTTGAAAGCTGTAATTAGGCACTCGGTGAAGTGTAACTCCTACTGTCATTTGAATTATTAGCAGTTTTGTAACTCAATTCTGTTATAGTAGCTCCCAACATTTAAGTTATGCGTAACAGAAATTTTTAAAATGGAATTAGCTTTGGGAAATTAGAATGTGGTGCCAGAGACACTTGGGGTTTTCAGAGTGATGCAGAACAGTAACAGTTGAGTCTGAGTCTGGCTGCAGATCAACATCAAGTCTGAATTCTTTAAATCATATTTTTTTTTTTTTCTTTTTACCTTTAACTGGAAAAATTTAACTTCTTTGTTTATTGAAGATCATCAGAAACTGGAGGTGATACTGATAAAATTCTGAGGCTTTCTAAGAGACTCAGTTTAACTGAAATGAATGAATGTTTCTAAAACACTTTGAGATCCTTGAATAGCAAGCTCTAAACCCTGCCTGCATAGGGCTTTATACCAAATGAAGAAAGTGGTCTTAAATGCACAGTTCTGGAGCACTTTGCTTTGCTATGGTTACCCAGGGATCCTTAACATACATGCAAAAAGGAAATTGTTCTAAACTCCTACCAGCCAGAGCTGTGTTTACACTGACCACAGAGAAACTGAGTTCTTGCTATTTCAAGCCTTCAGATAAATCTCTGCCCTTTCCCTGCTGGGGTAGGTGCCTGTAGTTCGGTATCAAATCTCTGTTGGATAGGTTTTCACAAATGTCAGATAGCAAAAAAGGAAGAGCTTTTTTGCTTTCCATTTCATACAAGAGCAGAAGTTACAGGGGCTTATTCATAGAACCTAAGGGTCTGAAAAATGTGTGTATAAGACTAACATTGCATTTGTATCCTACCTGTGTTCCTTTTAGGCACAAAGTCTTCTCTGTCTGCTTTTTCTCCTTACTTTCTGTATTTCCCTAAGCCTTCTTAGCCTTCTCTCCTGCTATGCCCACCTGATCCCAGTGTGCTAAGGGAAGAGTCTGCCATGCTGGAGAACTGTGAGGAGACCTTCCCCAGGTAGCCCCTGAAGAGAAGCTGTGCAGTGTGAAATGTGAAAATAGTCTTCTGAGACATTTCACAAAGAACAGCAAATTAGATTTTTGTGCCCATAAAATTTAATCCTGTGAATTGCTAAAAGCAGGTGTCACTAGTCTTCCAAATGATAGATCTCCTCAGGTCTAGGTTCCCTAAATCCTTAGAATGAATTGAAGAAGCTCTTCAAAGTGATGCTTTAGTGGTAGATGTCTCTGTAAAATTAAAGCAGTATCAATTTAAGTTGAGAATATTATTAGAATGTTAAAGTCGAATTTAGAAAGGGAAGCCTATTTTCATTATCTTTTTTATACAGAGGGAGAGAGACTCCTCCCTCAGAACCTTACAGTCTGGGTTTGGGGGAGGGTGTAGGTGCTTTTTCATACAGACTTCACAGGGTCATTGCTGCTTTTGTAACTACTTCCTCTGACAGTAAAACAGTGTGTTCTGTTTGTTTAAGGAGCTTTTCATATGGCAAACAAAAAAAAAAAAAAAAGAAAAGAAATTGATTCTGTGCCAATACATTTTCCAGCTCCTGTACAGAAGGGGACTGAAACAGTTTATAGTGAAATCAGAAAAGCTAATAATGGTAAGTAAGCTAGTGAAAAATTAAACAAATTAAGGAAGCATTTGTATAGAGATTAAGGATAAATTTGTGACTGAATACTTTAGAAGATAAATGCTATAAAAAAGAGATCCAAGTCTTGTAGGAACATACTGAAGAGCAGCTACGAAATCACAGGTGTTGACAAATCGTGTAACACCTTCATGGTTTCTCATAAACCAATGATATTTAATGCAGTGAGATTAGTATTTGTAACATCTCCTTTGTCAGCCCATTTTCACTGTATGTGCTCAGTAGTTGGGCCATACATCTGAATCTGAAGCTGAACGTGCCCTGTTAGTGATTAGGATGCTTTGTTGTGTTATCTCAAGCTGCTCATGAACAACACTTTTAGTCTTAGTTGAGTATGTTTGCTGTGTGTTACAAAATATTACGCTGGTTTTGGATATAACCCCACCAAATATCTATAAAGCCTCCAAAACCAAACTCTAAAAACCTTTAAAGTGATATGATCACTTGGGTAGGGTGGGCTGTTTGTTTTGAGCACCATCAAAAATTGTATCATGTGCAGCCACTCTGCCCTTCCACCTCCTGTAACACAGACTTTCATACGTGGGCATTAGCAGCTTGCTGGCAAATACTAATGTTCTGGCAGTAAGGAGTTCAGAGGCAGTAGGTTAAAAGAGTTCCTTCAGAATTTGTCAAAGACTAAATCGGAAAGGATTTCCTTTCCTTGCTCTGTGTTAGGAAGTCTAGATTCTTAAATATTAGAGCTGTAAAGTGTTCAGGTTTTGTCCCCCATCCATGTTACCAAGTGGCTTTGCTGTGTGCCATTTTTAATTTTTATCTATAAGGGATTTCCCACCTGTTCCGACAGTATTCTGTTTCTAGGGAATCTTTCATGTGAGGGTCTCCTAGTACTTTAGAAAACATTACTTAATTTGCCCTTGTGAGGACTTATAAGGCAATTTTTATCTCCATTTTACAGCTGAATAAACAGATTAGGTCATTTGTTTAAGGCAATGTGTTTAGAGAGTGACAACTCTGGGAACAGAATTTCAGAATCCTGACTCCTGGCTTGGAGCTGAGCCTGTGTGCTGTACTCATTTTTCACAGCCTTATGGTGAAAAGCAGAATATCCTTTACACTACGCACTTCGTGTAGCGTAAAGCTACACACTTCAGCTGGCAGCAGCATGAATATAAACCAGCTCATTTCAGGGCTGAACCCGAAAACCACTAATGTTCTGAAAGGTTTTCCAGTGAGTGTGAACTGGACCTGTACCGGGCGGCAGAAGCTGGCGGTATAACCCCTGATTGCTTTCTGCCAAGGTGTGAAGCTGACTGTTACACCTTTCACTCTTACACCTTTTGGACATAACGGAAAGTGTTATATACAAGGAGGGTGTTTTGTCAGTTGTAATGTAAACTCAAGGTTAGCACAGCAGAACTACAATTCAAAGCACTTACAAGCCTGTCATTGCCATGAAGTGGGAACCGCAATAAAATGCGATAGGATTGAAAGACTGAGCTGAATTAGCCAGATGATATGCAAACGCCCCTTAATCTTGCAGTCCACCTGCTCTTTTATGCATAACATTTCGGCAGTTTCAGTTATTCTTGGAAACATAGTAACAGTTTATTGTTTTAATCACGTCTGTTTTTCCTGACTGATCCACAGGAAAAGTGTTTCAGTTAGATAAGCTGTGCATCACATAGCTGTGCCGTTGCTTGGGATAGCTACACTACAGTCTATGTCAACGTAACGTTTACTTTGATTTTTGATTGTGATTGCAAGGTGATAAAGTATAAATGCAGTGGGGGGATCCCTAGGAAATGGATCTATCTTCCTAAGTACTTCAATATATATTAATATATTAAAGGCCACTTGTGAAAGATGTTGAACGTTACTAGTGGGTGCAGAAGGTGGTTTACCATTATGATCTTCACTGCATTTGAATATTCTTTGAGATTTTTTGAGCAAATGCCCAGGAGTACAATCTACTTCAGGAAGTTAATAGTTCAGACAAACGTGTCCTCTGGGGAATTTACATTAATTTGAGAACTGGTGTCAGCTACACAGTTTGATAGATACAACACCTAAGACCTATGGTGACCTAATGTTTTATTATTATTTGTTTGTAGACAACTATTGTGTTTGGGGTTTGTTTAATTAGAATTGAGTGCTTCATAAGCAATTCTGTCTTTTCAAGGATCTATCTGTGTGTTCCAGAAATTGTGCCCACTAGAGAGGAAGCTGAAGAGCTGTCAGTAGTTGTTATGTCTGATGCAATTCTTTGCGACTGAGCTAAAATATTTTTCTTCTTCGTTTTTCTGATGGCTCTAACTGCTGTCCCCAGTAAGGCAGATGCCTTGTCAGTAATCAGCTTCTCTTATATTCCGAGTTCTACAGCTACTGCTTGTTCTTATCCCAAATAATGAATCCGCAGAGCAGATAATGCTCTGACCTTCCCCAAGCCCCAGGCCTTTGGCAGTGTGCCGAGCATCTGCCATTACTCCCTTTCTTTTAATTTTCCTGGTATTGGCTCTGTTATATCCTGATACTACCATTTTAGTGTCTTCATCGCTTTCCATCCCATCTGCTGTGCTGCTTTCCTTGTTCTGAGTATTAGGCCAAAAGAGGTGTTATATTAAAGATTGACATGAGTCTGAGAAATAAACTGTCAAATGCATATTTCAAATCACAGACCTGCATGTGGTTAACTACAGTTAACAGGATGAAAAGCAGGTCATTTGCGAAATTTTAGTCTAGTCAGGTGTATTTTGATTGAAAGTCAAATAACAGCACTGTAGCTAGAGAATGATAGTCTCTTGAGCTGGATGCTGGATTCCCTCTGATATAATGAGACGTTTGAGGAGGATGCTGATCACTAGCATTGTTTCTGGAAGCAACTCAAAGAAATTAAGTTGTCTTTGCATTGTTATTGAAAGGTTAGTTTAATTCAGAGAAAGAAGACTTGATGTTCAGAAGGTTCACTCAGGTCTTGATTTAAAACGTTGTCTAGAGCAATAGGTTGTTACTTCAGTATTTTACATAAAATACCTAAAGCTTCAAGCCTCAGCTGTAAATCAACCCTCACGTCCAAATGGCAATCTGGGGAATGGTCACAATTAGTACCAGTCAGGTCAATAACACCTTTGTCTAAAAGTCCTTCACACCTCTCAGAATGCACTAATTTCCTTAAAATACCCCTTTCTCTGGTTGCTCTGTGTAAAGGTCAAAGTATATTGGGAGTCAGGAATATCCAGCCCAGTCCCAGAGCTGTTGCTTTTTTGTTCAGAAAGAACTGAGGCAGTCTGAGACTTAAGCAAAACAGGCGATTGCTTAAATCAACAGATTGCCAAGAATGATAAAATGATTGTGACCTTGCTGCCTACTGTGTCTGTGCTGGAGTCCCAGCAGGGCAGGCTGGCAGCTGATGCTCTTCCTGAGGGACGGGTCAGGATGCGTTGGATACTAACTTCAGCTGGGTGGGTGGAGGCTCTTTTAGATGGATGATTTAGTTCCATCACACCTTTCATCCTCCCAAGAGGCAGGGAGTCCAAGCATCTCCCTACTGGTTCTTTGTCTCAGCTCCACCCCTTCTCTCAACATAGATCCCAGTTCTTGAGGTAGCACATATTGCTCATATTCTCATATTGTTGAGAAGACCAGAGCCAACTCCAGTTTGCAGATTTTTTTTACATTTTTCCAGGACACTTCTTGTGGAATACAATATTTTAGTTCATTCTTGCACCTTTGGTGAACTCTGCCTTTCCTCTGAGTCAGATGCAAAGCTCACAGAAGCCAGTGATAGGCTTTGCACTGATCTCAATGCGCACTGAACTGAACTCATAGCAGCTTACTGCAAGATAACTGTTCTTAATTTCTTATCAGGAAAATGGAAATCTAGTGAACAAAATGCAGAGCCAGCCTTTATGTTGCTAAGTCTGGAAAAATGAATTGGTCACTTGGAAGCAACTGCAGTGGTGAGACAGGAAATTCTAAGAATCCTATTGCAACCAACAATGTACTGTGGAAAAATAAATATATCACAGTGGAAAGAGGCATGAGAAATCCCCATTGCATTCAGTGGTTTGGAACAAACTATTAGAAATCAGTTCTAGCAATCAGGAAATCTGCTCAAATACTTTCCTGCTACTGAGTCTTAGGCTTAACACCTCTGTACGCAGCCAGAATTTCCCACTGAATGCCTTTTCCAGCGTGGAGAAAACTCACAGGGTCTGAAGATTCATTATGTTATTCAAAACTCAGGCCTTATGAGCATATACTAGCTGCACGCAGTCTAAAATCATGTGAATAACCTTTCCCTTCTCCAAAATAAAAACTCTTTGGATCTCTAGATTTTGAGACATGTTCTAGGTCAAAGCCTGTATCTGTGAGACATTGATTCCAGAGCCAAGTTCTTACAATAGCTTCAGCCAAAAATTAGGCTAAGCCAGAAGGTAAGATACAAATATGCAGAGAGCTTCTTACCTTGTTTGAACCTAAAATGCAAAGCTGAATTGCGTGCATGCCCCTGTGTAAGATCTGTTCCCAAACTGCCTGCCAAGATTCTGTTACAAGCTACTGCTCCAGTAAAAGGTTTGGCAGAATGTGGGATGTGTCTGCAGCTCTGCTCTTCAGTTGATAATCTAGCATCTTAGCTTCCACCAGCATTGGAGATGGGTTTGAGACGGATTGTGAATTGCAACTCTTTAGACATATATTCTCTTCTCCATAACCTCTAGCAATAAGAAATAGCAGAGCAGGTGGGGATGACAGTGTCTTAAGTTCCTGCCATTAATGTATTCCTTCGTAAAAGTGTGCTCTTTGAATTTTAAACCCCGTCAACTAGAAGTGGTAACAAGAGTTTAAATCCATCAGAAATCCATAAAAACACTTGCCTTTATTAGCCTTGGGAATCTTTTAGAAATCACCAGCACAGACCTTCAGCTGCAATTCCTTTCATGCACTATGCAGCTTCTTGTTTGCCCTGCTACAGAAACTTGGCCAATCGTATATGACTAGAATCCAATTTATCTCATGTATATCCCTGGTTTTGTTAGTATTTGAAAACCTCTCTGTTCTCTTTCATCATGGTAAAAACAGTGTGCTTCAAGTAAAAACCACTTTGTATTTTTAACAGGAATGAAGTAAAAAGGTTGTGTAAAGATTGACGTTAGCAAAGAATCAGTGAAAGCACCGTATCATTGTGCTTTCATTAGAGGCTCCATGCTGGCTTACGTGATTGATGCCATTTGGAAATCATATAGCCTTTCTCCAGCACTTTCAAAGGAAACAAATGGTGACGTTCTCCTGGTAGATACACGATACTTTGCTAGAAAGCCACGCTATTTTGAATCTGGGTGAGAGATAACAAGGAGGCGGGATATCTGTTATTGTGACCTAGTACCTTTGGGGTAGCAAACATCCCGTTGTTTGAAGGTTGGAATTTATACAAAATTTCTCATTTCCTCCTTCCTGTAAGCACAATACATTGTGACAGAGGACTAAACTACAGCTCGTTAATACCTCACTTCATAAATCTTACATATAGTTTTGTCCACCTAAAGTCAAGCTTTGATGTCGCACTGGGTTGGCAGTGGTTTTGTTCACTTCTGTCAGCTTTCAGGACACAAAGAGCTTTTATGTGTTTCCCATGTAACTTTTTATTTTGCCTTTTTTTTTTTTTTTTTTAAGCAAGCTGGCTAAATGTATCAGGATTGATTTTGCCAAACAATGGGATCATTTTTATATGGAAATTAAGTTTATGCAGCATGGTATGAAGTGCTGTAGTCACCTCAGTTTTTAATCCTTTTCCTGGGCTAAAAGTTCCAGGTGGAACTGTGATGGAGAAAACTCATAGTGCCTGTGCATAATTCCTGTGCCATTCATGTAGTCTCTCTGTGTTTCAGAAATTCCAGCCTGATCATATACTGTGTTCATGGTGCTGTGTTCAGTGAAGCAGAATCACAATCCTAATGTAATAAAAATGCAGATGGTAGAAACCATACGGGATTACCTGCACCACAAACATACATGGTTGTAATCATAAAGAAGAGAGAAAAAGAGACTTTAGCACTGTGATCTGCAAAGTTAGATTCACCTGTGTTCAGTTTCCTCATTACTTCTGCTGATTGGCAAGGGAGTTTCTAAAAGACCTTTATTTATGGTAGTAGGACTCTTCATAATATCCTTCACTTAATGATTTCAGAGAACTTTTCAAAATTTGCATAAATGTTCTGCCTGTGAGAGGACTGATTTTATTATTTGCTATTTAAAAAAATCTATACTTAGAAAAAACATAGATTCAGAGACCATTTTGTGTTTTCCAAGAGGATGCCCTTCGAGATTGAGTACGTGCTTTTGTCACAGGTGAAATACCTTAACAGACCACACAAAAGAGCAGTTTTAACAAGATTTGAAGTCCTCTTCTAGGTCCTCTTCTAAAAGAGGAGTTACCTTCCTCATGTCTCTAAACTGTCTTACTTTCAGAGAGCAAAGAAATATTTACGGTTTAATATTTGAAGGTATTCTGTGAAACTTCGGAATAGCTAAATTCACTTTTTGAAAAAAGAGCCTAAGATCTAATCTTAAAGTTCACTGATCCTAAATGGAAAGAGCCCACTGACTCTCCAGCTTTCATTGGGAACAAGCATCCTTTTATTAATAAAATTTCAGGTGTCTTTGCAGGATCTTATTTGGCTCTGAAAATCATATCCTATACCGGATTTCTGCAGTACGTTACTTTCCTGGCAAGGAATTGGAAGAGGAAGTATAATGCTCATGAGAACTTGTCTCTAAAAGGAAGACTCTTTTTTTGTCCAGTAACAACATGTGCTCTCAGTAGAGACTTCTGCTCTAAACCATAATCAGGAAAACTGTCAAACATGTACGGTTCAGTGTGATCTCTGAAATGTCTGGTCCCACCCATTGACTTGAATTAAGCTAGTGCTTGGATATGTTTTAGGACCAGGGCTTGAACCTTAGTTGTAAGTAGCAGTTTTAGATCATTGCAAGATGAACAAAAAAAGCTAGAGTTAAACATAAAAGTCTATTTTCTGGAACATAGAACTGATCACTCTGCAATGTGTCATTTCATAATTTATACATTATATTTTATTTTGCAGATTCTGTGGAAAACAGGCATTCTGTAAGTATTAATTTTATTTAAGCAGTTAAATACAGGGAAAATAGATTGAGATTATTGTATATCTACTAAGATAGTGTTCAAGTGTTGCTACGTTTTAATTGTTTATTTGTTGTTCAACACACTTACTGGACAGCTCCTGGGCAATTCCTTGATATATATTATTACCAATCAGGATTTCAGTACTATATTTTTAGAACGGTCAGCTTTAAAAGTCCATGGAACCGGTTGGTATTTGGTAGTGCTGGTGCAGGGGGTAGGTGACAAATACTGATCTTCCTAGAATTTGTGTTGAACACTTGCACAGCTTTGGACACTCATGCTGGCAGAATGGCACAAGGTTAGGGAGGGTTGCTGCTTGCTTCAGGTTCCTGATGGACGTGAGGCACTCAAGATCTACATCTGCTTTGCATTAACCTGCTAAACTGGTTAATGTATCACTGGGGACAGAGCTGCTGTTCTAGTTCCATCTGTAAAATCTGTAGGGTGTTTGGTGCCAGGGAATCTCCTCAGGGTGTGTCTGCTCACATGCACACACGCATTCTGTGATTGGGATGTCCAGACAGGTGAGGTGCTTCCTAAGATGTGAAATGAAGAGTTAAACTAAGGAGGAATGGCTGAACACCTGAACTCAGGCAGATGTCACTTCTTTTCACTCTGTGTCTGTTTCTGGGTTCATTTTCATCCACTGCTATAGGAAGTGGGATGACTCTAAAAGCTGGTGGTGAAAACTAAGATCTTGTAAGAAGTTTTGAAGGCAAGCAGTTTTTTACCTCGGAGTACATAGAGATGTTACAGTTACGCTGCTCTAACCAAGAAATGGGAATATGGAGGATTCCAGCGAAATGTTCTGTGGGTGGTGAACAGCTTTATAGGGCTAAGAAGCCAGTGAAAAAATACAACAGGGTTGGTTTGGGTTGTTGTAAGGGATTTTTTTAAGAATAGATGCCTTGAATGAGCTGTTACTCTGCTATCACGAGATCTAAGTGGCAGGGAACATACACTTCAGGAGTACTTTTATGAATGTTAGATAAACTATCTAATCCAACCTCATACCAGGCAGACAAGGGTGGTTTTT
>JAOTQQ010000003.1:37092503-37113631 GCA_026546715.1 Gallinago undulata
CATTGGCAGTGCACTGAAGGTCACAGATTGTGTTACAATAAACAGACATATATTAACAGGCCAGTAGGGTTTATAGTATCATTGTCTCTCTTGGTTTAAAGGCTTGTTTTTATTCCTTGCTCTTGATTTTCTAAAAATAAATTGAGCCGAACCCTCCACTGGGTTGTACCAGGCATTCCTTGGAGAGTCACACAGAAGAAAGTTTGTCCCTGTCCAACACAAAAGGAAAAATGATCAAGAGTGGCTGTGATAGATATCTGGTGTAAGCTCAGGAAGGAGTCTTTATGTCTTTTTTTCACACACTGCATCATTTATAATGGAAATTGGATGAAGGACCAAAGCTTTATGAAGATTTTTTTGTCTTCTTGTGGCCAAAAGTGAATGAAAAATCTCTTCATGGAACTATAATACAGCTGCTTCAGAGAAAATATACTGACTACCCCATGTAAATCATTTTCATTATAATTATTTGGGTATTAAAACTTACTAAACTAGACAATCTATGAAGTAATGTTAGATTCAAAGTGGAAAGTGTCAGCTGAGGGCAGTTTTCTTCTGTGTTGTCTGTACAAACTCCTGTTAACAGTAGGAGAACAATAAAACGACTCTGTAAAACTAATCCAACTTTCAGAAACACCCCAAAGAAAACTCAGCTTTATAACACTTGCACATCTTAAGTTTTCCTAGAAGTAGCAAAAAAACAGATCCCCATCTTCTGCTTCTTAAATGCCTACTTCTGTTCCTAATAAAGCCTGTGACAAAAAGCAGCACCGTCCCTCCTTTGAACTCTCTAGATAAGTGACCTAAAGTTTGATTGGACAGATAAATTTCCTCATAGATTTTCCATCTCCCCTGTTTGCCTCCCAGCACTTTTCAGGCACCGTAGATGAGTACAGAAAAGGCAGGGAGCTACTAAGGTGCTTTCTACGGTTATTTTCTTGCAACTGTTTGTAGCTCATTTTCACACAATGCTCAACTGGGCTGCATCTCAGAAGTTTGGTCCAAATGAGGAGCTGTTGATCCTACTCATGAAAAGGAAAATGCTCCTTATAAAGCGATCAAGTGGCTTAAACTTCCTCCCCAGATGTTCTGCTTCTTTATAGCCAAATGAAGTATTTGGCTCAGAGGTGAAGTTGCTTTCAGTCTCCTGCCCTCTTGATTTGTGAGTGAAAGGCGGCCGTCGGGCGCTAGGCTGGTCAGCTGGTGTCCTAATCACATCAAATGCCAGGTGGATTACTTAGCTATAGAGACCTGTCACAAAACTTGCAGAATTTGACTGCGTTTAGGAAGTAATAGGTATTCCAGAGGTGTGGGTCAAAGGGCATCATGGCAGAGAGAGCAGTGTTTTGTTAAAAGCTGTGTTCTCAGGGACAGGAGAACATGCAGTCTTTTTGTTTCAGTGATGAAGGTGGAGGCTGGACACCAGATCCTGCTGTCCTTTTCACTCTCTAAATTCAGCTAACAATGGGGGTTCCACTCCTCAGATAAACTCTGTGACCTTACGCAGTTCTGCACTGAACTTCCAGAAGTCGCAGGCAAAAGGCAGTACTGCAGCGTGCAAGAGAGAGATGAAGCAAATCATTTTAACGAGCGCGAGCCCTGCTCTCGTGTGGTTGCCCCTACATAGTTTCTGTCAGAATAAATATAATCCCGCATGGAAATTTAGGAACTTTGCTTCATCTTCGCTGAGCGAATGTTAAACAATTGAGCTCAGGGCTTTAGTAAGCGCTGTGTACTGACAATAAGTGTTGTGTTACTCAGAGGCATTGAAAGTGTTTGTATTATGTCAAGAAAGGCGGTGCATTAGGAGAACAATCAGTTAAGGTTTGAATTATTTGAATTGTACAAAGGTTTAATTGCAGTACAGGTTCTGACTGATTTCCTAGTCCAGAGTACCTTGAACCTGAATGTCTTGGACTTCTCGGTCATTTAGTTTGGGGTTGGGGGTTGCTTCCCTCTTTCTTCTCTGTTTCAGAAATTTGTATCTTAAATGCCATCCATAGGAAGTATTTGCAAAAGAAATGAATTACTTAGAGAGGAACTGGGAGGAGGTTTCCTTCCTGAAATCAGAGCTGGCAATCTTTCTAAGTTATTTAACGGTCCCAGTTTCTGAAAACATATTGAAGGAAATATCCTAACAATGAGATAGCCACTTCGCCAAATACTAATTGGTATTGTGTCAAATTTACCTCAGCAGTACATTCTGACTTCATATCTCCTCCTCCCCTGTTACCTCTTAGAAGTGTGTGTTTGTTTGTTTGCTTCATTCTGTTCTAGGGGTCCACGAGGACCGGCAGCCTCAGTCAGGACACCGTGTACTTTCAGCTGCCTATTTGTTCAACCTCAGCATGTACCCTCTCAGATAGAAACCTGTACAATTTAAAGCTATTCGGATAAATTTTTGTGGTGGTTTTTGGGTTGGTTTTTTTTTTTTTAGCTACTTTCTCTTCTTACTTAAGTGATCCCAAATGTATTTTGTAAATTCTCAGTGCTAGGGGAATTGCTTCACGTTGCCAGCACAAGACAGCCAGCTCCAGAGGGGGGACCTGGCACGTGTATAACCCTGCAGGGTAACATGGCACAACGCTTTCAGACAGGAAATGAAGATGAAGGATGTGTCCATTTAAAATTGGGGGGATTTCAGGCAGTCAGGATATGAAAAACAAGGTGATACTCTGAAATAAACATTAAATTATAAACCAGGAATTCCTGCCTCTGACTCATGGGGCAAATCCTTTGGGGGTAAGTCCACAAAAGGAATTAGGCGCCTCAGTGCTGACAGACTAAACTTTTAGGTTAGAGGCCACCATGTACTCTTAACAGATATTTGTTGGAAGACGGCTTGCTTTGGCAACAGTGTCAGGAAAGACTTGACAGTTGAGAATCCTCAGTGGACGGAATTATTTCTGTCATATAATGTAAAGACAATGAAGTTTACGTTCTGTCTTTGCCCTTGCCCATTGGTTGGCACAGAGGACTCCTCTGCCTGCGCTCTGCCTTTTGTGGTTCTCAGCCCCAGGTTTCTCTGTCCCTGCTGTGTCCCAACGAGATAGCTGATTCAAAGGAGCAGACTCTTGCAGAAACACGGTGCCTTGAAGTTGAACGCTGCATTACTCACTGTTGAGATACCCGAGTGCTTCTTAGGAAAAGGTTTTCATTCTTGTGGGACTGAAGGTCGGGGCTTAATTGTGGCAACTGGTCACCTACTAGTAAATAAGGGATCTGCCTTTCAGATTTGTTGAGTGCCAGCAGTTCCCACAAGAATCTAACTTTTATCAGTAAGAACGCAGTTGCAGATGTTGGTGATTAACGGTATTGCAGTCTAGCCTGTAATTGTTAACCTAAAACTCCCACTGTCTTATTTCCTTTTTTATCTGATGAAGATAATACTAATATCTCCCTAGGGAACTGTGAGTATTTATTAGCTCACTGTACAGTGCTCTAAGGAATATGTTGCTATATTTAAAGTTTTTATATTGATCAAAAAGGACAGGAGAGAGCAGGGGGACATTTATACTCATACCTTTTTTTTTCATTTTTGGTTTTATTGCCAACAGATAATACGAGGGCATCCTGATGCTACTTAGAAGAGTCATCTCAAACATCAGCTGGGAGAAGAAAACAAGCCAAGATGGAAGATGTTGCAAATGTCTCGAATGCTCTGCAGCACTTATTTATGAGTTTGCCAGGCTCTTCTTTTCAAAGTTTATTTCCTCAGGGGGAACAATAGAGATGTTCCTAAAGCATTTAGTGGAAAAAATCACAAATAAAAATTCTTATAGGAAAGTGGCTGTAGAAACCACCAACCTAGGTTCTCATCTTTTATTTCTCCTGCTAATGCAATTTTGCCTTTTTAGCCTCCAGTTCATGATGCTCTGAGGAAACAACAGGAGAAGCTACAACCGAGGAAGTACATTTCTACAGTGCAGTAACTACTGTGATGCTAGTAAGATGTAGAAATACCTAAGCTTGCTTTAAACTAGCTAATTTGGTTATCAGTAACACTACTGTGGCAGATCAGGGCTCAGCACAGCTTGGCCAGCCATGTATGTACTTTGATGTGATCTTGCAGCTCGTGCTGAACTCCCTGTGCTCAGCAGCTGGACTGCTACTGGTCTTGGAGCCAGCTGATTTATAGCTCACTTGGATGCTACACTGCAGTGGAGGCCAAACGGAAGAGCGAGCCCTGGGCTCTCTAAAAACTTGAATAACTGTTCAGAGATTCAGTACTTTACCAAGTGCTTCTATCAGTAGAGGCACAAATATTCTTTATTCTTCACTAAATTGCTGTTCCCCTTTAAAAGTTGTGATGATGCTTTTTGGTGATGGTTCTTCAAGGAATGATTGCCCATCACAGTTGTTTTGGATGTTGCAAACTCTAGGTGTTGAGTGGGTGGATATACTACACCCAAGTCAGTGAGCTTGTACCTGAAAATCCTGTTATGTATAATCCTTATTCCTTTGATTTTAGGAGAGATATAAAGTCATACTTGTGTCCAGTTTGTCTAGTATGGAACTCCATACCTATCTTTTTTTCCTGTAGCATGATAAAACACTAACATGGACCCAGTTTGGATCTGGATCTAATCTTTGCAGCCCATGTTTATGTCAGTTGTATTAGTTTAAAAAAAGAACACAAAACAGAAGTAGTACTGTCCCCAACTCCTTAACCAGCCAGGTCTTTGACATGGCAGTTGCTCTCCTTTTCTTACTGCACATTAAATTACTACAAGATCTGGGCCACAGGTAAGAAGGTTCTCATTTTAATTAGAAAATAGTGAAAGACAGGACAGGGATTTGTATATACATATATGATTAACTGCTTTAAGCATTGCATCAAAGACGCAAAACCAGCAAGAAAAACAAAAGGGTTTTATATCCTCATTCCAAATGTTTAAATTTTCAGTCTCCAGTTACTGAGTAATATCTCTAATTTATTGTTTTCTACACAAATGTTGTTTGTATCACAAGCCTTTCACAAGTGACTGACTTCACAGTACTCTTCTGTTGACAAATATTCATTCTAGCATCCCATGAGTGTCCGTACAAATGCATTAGTATAAGGAATGTGAAAAGGTATTTTAATAAAGAAAATTCTGAATTGAACTTTGCACTGGGTCTTGCATGTTCATATTAGTGACCACTTGCAAATGAATGCCTGTAAATTTTTTTTTTATTAGCGACGAACCATATAGATACATTGTATAAATTTACATATGGATGATGTCATCTCTGCAAAGAGTCATTCCAAGCACTTCGATTTGTTGTCATCATCCAGTTTAGCAGCCGGTAATTGCACTAAATTTGTTTGAGTTGAGCGTGGGAGTGCTTGCCTTCACTAAGCCCTTTGCTAAATGACAAAGGTAAAAGTTCTTTCACAAACTTCTCTGGGGTCCCTGGCACAGCTCAGGAAAGCACTGGTTCCTGGGAGGTGTCGGAATGGGCATGGTGCTGCAGCAGTGGGACAATTCACTGATGTATTTCAGCTCATCTCATGGCTGGAATAGTCATAAACTATTTTTGATTTAGGCTGTAATAAAAGTCGTTTGCCCGACTGAAACATATCTGAACTATCTGCTTGAGCACTTCTGTTTTGTCTTACAGATATCCCAAATGTATTTTAAAATACGGGACATTAGATCAGCAGCCATCCCCAGTGAAGACAAGGGTCATGGGCCCATTAAACAGCTACACAAGGAGTCCGAATGTCCTGTTACGAGCATGTCTGCTGGATGCCAAACAAGTGTCATTATCCCAGTGGAAACATTTGGGAAATAAGGCTGTAATCTGTTACTGAAAGAGATTAAAGCTCAGAGCTCAAACAATATGTTACTCAAAAACAGCCAAAAAGCATTTCAGATATCTACATTGTCACCAAGTTGAACTCAGCAAATATAGAACGAGGTGTGTTGCTAAATATTTACTTTTTGAGAAGCCAAAAGGGATGGGACATCCTCAGCCCCTTCGTGGCTTGCCTGGTCGGAGCAGTGCATGTTCAGAGGGAGGTTTCCCCATCCCACCGCCTTCCTTGGCTAACTTTATCACACGTTTACTGTTGCGGAGCAGAGGCTTTAGGGAGGAGATGCAGAAATGCTTTAAATCAACACACTCCTCTTCATGGCCACTTTATTTTTTTTTTCATTTTCGGCAAAGTAGCAGCTGCTTATTGTCTTGTCTAATGTAAGTATACACCGGTGTGCCCTTTCCTGGAAAGATCAGTGATGATGTGCCGCCTGGTTCCTGCTGGAAACTCCCTGGCAGGGCCACGGAGCCATCGATCTCTTCGGTGTCGCCTGTTCCCAGGGCGAGAGGGACCCTGAGCCCCCGCTCCCCCCGGCGCTGAGCCGGTGCTGCCCCCTGGTGGCAAGCGACCTGCAGGGCCACCGGGGTGGCGACGGGACCCTCCTGCCGGCGGGGTGGTCCCTGAGGTGCTGAGGGCTGCGGGGCCGGGACAGGTTCTATCTTTTTGACATCTATATTCATGGAGTAAACTAATCCCTGTGACTTCTGTCCCTGCAGTGGTCCCACCCCTCCGCCCGGACGTCCGCCGCTCTTGAAGACCAGTTTTCATAGCGTGGTGTAAACCTGCCAACCGTGGCTGCTTTCTCTCTCCTCGTAGGTCAGTGAATGGTTTGGAAATGCTGGGGAGCTATTTCTGCGCAGGGTAAACATCCTGGTCATCAGTGGGTAAATAAACCCCAAAGTTTATTTACTTCCTGGGGGTGTTACGTGCTTGTTCTAACTGCTTCTTTGTGTGCTTGGTTCAGCTAAAGTTCTTAATGTTGTAATTCGTCACTAAGCTGCCTTGCATCATAAGCCCCCCCAGCTTTTGGGGGCAGGGAGGGCAATGCTGTCAGACGGGCTACAGCCCTTCTGCTGGGAGGGAGAGGACAGGTACAGGGAGAGGAAACTAAGAGAAAAACAGAGGTACCAAATGAGAAAAAAAAACCCTAACAATACCACCGATTAAACTAGAAATCAAACTGAAAGTAATAAAGTATCAGTACAGATTTAAAATGCTAGCACATCTTGTTATGGAGAATTTCAAGGCCTTTCTGAACAGACAGGTGAAAGCAGAATAAATATCACTTTTGCTGTTATTTGGGGAGGTAATAAGCGAGTTGTCATGTCTAAAGAATCACAAGGAGTGGGGCTTATTGTCTCCGTGCTTTGAAATGCTCCACTCAAATCACAGGTGCTCCCATTAAAGAAAGCTTAGAGAGCCCAGCAATCATGAGAACGTGGCCTGCATGGGAAGTGTCAATTAAATGCCAGCATTTATATTTGTACAGGTAATTTGTTTTCTCACCAGCCACAGGCATGCTGAGTGGGAAGGCTGAAAAAAATCTCACCATTGCAGGAAATAATCACCGCAGTTAAATTTTAAATGGAGTAGCAAAGGAAATCACAGTTTCCTTGGGGAGGGGAGTCACCTGCCACATCTGATGACAAACAGAGTAACAGCACAGAACTGAAATGAAAGATTTAGTCCAAATCAGCAAAGGTCTAGGCAGCTGCTTGCAAAGGTGCTCAGAATATGCCCTGATCACCTGGGATCAAGTAGCATTGGATGGTGCTGACTGTCAGAAACGGAGCTGACACGGTATCCTGGGTCTGAGCACGTTCCCAAGGTTAAAAGGAATCCAGATCCAAAAGGTATTGTTTGAGGAGTAATTCCACAAATAAATTCCCAGAGTAAAGATTGAACCTGGCTCTGAAATTAATGTATTAACAATATATTTCTGTGCAATCTTGAATGTATAAGAGTGCTGGATGAAATCAGGGCCTCCTTTTGGTCAATGAAAATGTGACAATTTTTTCACTGAACAAAACCCAGGAATGACCAGTGTGACAGTTCACTGTCCTCTGCTTACTGTCCTGATTTTGCTGTAGTAGTCTTCTTGTTTTAATGTTTTATTTGGGTGATAAAATGAGATCTTGGAATTAAAGCTTATTAAAGGGAAGACAGAAAGTGAAAGGAAGATAAAAGGTCAAAGGGGAGGGAGCAGGGCTCTGGGGAGAGAACTCCCTCAGATTGTGGAAAGTTTGGGAAGAAACAACCCATCAGAGCAGTCACCTTAACAGCTCCACACTTCGTGGTGCTGGCGATGCTCTGGGGAATGTGCTGCAGCAGAATCAGTGCTGTGGAGGTGACAAACATTCGCATCTTTACAGCGGTCCTGTGGCCACTAGGAGAAGTAGAAATGTTAATTTCAGTAGAAAGAGTAGAAACCTGTTAATAAAAAACCCTTTTGCAGGTAACAGCACCATTGATCCAAGAAGACAGTTGGGTCTGCTGCTGGTGTGTCACTCCTGTATGGGGACACATAGTCACGAGGTACTGAGGAGCCTGTCTGATCAATAGCTGCTCTAGCAGGTGATGATATTGACTCTGGGTGTGTGTGTTTGCAAAAGAAGACATTATATTACACTGCTATTTAGCTGACATAATTCAAGCCCCGTTCAGTGCTTGCAGAGGACCTGTGATGCTGAAATAGCCTGTTTCCACAAAGCACTTACCAACACTTGCATAGGGAGAGCTTGGCTCTAAATCCTCTGCAGCGGCTTTTTGTTTATTCATTTTTTAACTCCAGGCAGAGCCAAGTCTCCAGTGCAACTGGCTCAGTTTCACTTTGCAAATCAATGAGACACTGCTAGGAGGGCAGAAAAGTCTCACCCGTGAACTTCAGAGTGTTCAGAGCTGCCAAACTGAGCCCTGACTGACTGCTGTCTCCATGGAACTACTCCGTGCCAAACGTCTGAACTCCTCTGTGGCTCTCACCATCCACCCAGGCTCCTCCTTAGTGGATATATATACTTTGGAGATAGTTCAGGCTCCAATCAGGAGTAAGTTGCAGAAATATGTCCTCTCCCAAGTGCAATCACCACTTTTCCAGCCCCAGCTTTCCCCCCTTGGCTTTGTCTGGGGATAAGTGCTTCCAAGGCAATGAAAATGAGAGCTGCTGGTCTGTCCTCAGGAGAGGGGGGGGGACAGAGAGGCTGACACCAATGGGACAAAGGTGAGGGCTTTGTCTGAAGTGGGCTGAGTCATGGTATTACTGGAAGGGGTGAATTTGGCATCCCTGCTCTATAATAGGCTGTGAGAATCTAATGGAAGAAAAAATTGTCAAGTTTATTAAGATGTGGTCAGAGTGTAAGTCAATTAATGAAAATTACAGCTACCCAGGCTATTAAATTAACATGAGATTGTCAATAGGAAATATAGATCGCTTTTGAATAATTTTAAATTATTTAAAACATGGTAGTAATGAAAATCTCACAGTCTCCATGATGCAAGTTTAGTTTTGATTTTATTACTGTTTGAGTTGTGTTTTACATTTTTTTGTTTCACCTTCATGATCATTAAAGGAACAGGAGCTTTAAAGAGCAAGACATTCTGAAGTAGGAATGCCAAAATCTGTTATGAGGCAAAAGCTTAGAGGTGGCTGGAAATGAGCTGTCATTCTGCAGTGTGATCCATAGCAGAGGTGGAATCAGGTAAAGCCATGTGTATCTAAACACAGCCCTTGCATGCAAAATGAGAAATCAATTTTTTTTAGGCACTGATTGTGTCCATCTCACCCGTTCAGGTGATCAGGACTAGATGGCCTCTATTGCTTCAATTATGATGGCCGTCAATGACAATACTTCTCACAAGCAAGCTGGCCTGCTGTGGCTAGAGTTCTCACCACATGTGGCTGCTGCCTCTTGAGCTGTGGCCTCCAGATAAGAATTTAGCATTTTGCACTGCTCTGGACTCCTGGAAATGCCTGAATACAGAGAGAACAGGAGCGAGCTGCCTCTCTGGCTGCAGTTTCCAGGCAAATTAGGTGAAGAGAGCTCAGCCCTGACTCAGGGTATTCCTCAGGGCTAAAAGAACAAATCTAAATGTACTTACAGCGTGCTTTTCCACTCTTGAAAAACTGGTTCCACCTGTGGGTGCTGAGCCTGTAACAGCCTCCAGACAATCTGTCCCCCTTGGCTGGAAGTCAGGGACCTTAAGAGAGCAGAGAGGGGAAATCTGCAGACTTAGGAAGAGAGATTCGTGTTCTTCCCAAGGACCTCGGGGACTAGTTGATCCCTACAGAAGGATGGTATGTTCAGCATGACTGGAAGTATTAGCTGGCTCAGCCCTGAAACCTCAGAACACCGTGTACGCTGCTTAAATCCAGTTTAGTCATTGCTGGAGGGAGGCAGGGCTGCCCGCTTAGAAAACAACCCTGACACACACCTGTGCTTTGTCAACCAAAATAATCAAAACAAAAAATATCTTTATTTCCTTTTCTTTTTTTTTTTTTTTTATTTTTTTTTTCCTGAAACGGATCTTTTCCCGCTGACTTGATTTCTTTCTGACTGTTCCAGGATGAATCACACAATCCTACACGTCTCTCTCTCTCTAACGAATGGGACTGTGGAAAGCAGACCTGACTAATGTCCCCTAAAAGGAGAAAATGATAATTGATGCTTTTTAATTACAAGTTTCCTGCATCATGGTCTAGTTTTTCAGTTTTTTAGTTTATAATCATTAACAGTATAATAGAGACTTAAGTAAATTGCTGCCTTTTCCTCTTGTAGCATATATAGGTCAGATATTCATGTTTAACAGTTATTATCTCTGACACTAATTAGTGCACTGACTGCCTGACAAAGGTCACATCTGTGTTCTCTGCATTGCATACAAACGTGTGCTCACACCAGCTGATTCTACTAATTGCCGGGTCTTCTGGAGTCATTCCCACCAGGGCAAAAATCACTGGTTTCACTTGGTGACTGCTTTACACCTACTTTGTGCTTCTGTCAGTGAAAGATGAGGTTGATGGCAAAGGGGTGTCAGCAGCCAGCACATCCCCAGCACGTGTCCCCTGTTCTGCACGTCTGAAGTCATAGCAATCGTGCTTCACGCATCCCTGGCTTCCCAGGCTCGGTGCCGTTGCAGTCAAAGGGATGAAGTTGTTGCTTTTCCACGAGGAAACAAATGGAGCTTTTATTCCCAGTCTTTGACCAAAGCACTTAGATGGTTTTAGGCCCGGTGGATTGTTTCTAATAGTAGGCAAAATTGATCATTCAGGTGCTTTGATGCAGCCCTTTTATTTACAAAGGAAGTACAAAATTCCGTTTCCTTGAGCAGCAGAGGAATCAGACAATAGGAGACGTGCTCCTATGCTTTCTCTGCGTGCAATTTCAATCCTTTCAACCAGCACTTGATCCAGAAACACTCCACCGGCTTTTTTTTTTCCTCAAGGTCATTCTTGCAGAGTTTATCTGGCTCTACCTGGTTTTGATAGGAGGCTGTTCCTGTCAGACCATAGGAGCTCACAGCTGCTCCAAGCACTGCCCTCCTCCCCGTGTCTTCAAAGCCCAAGGTCTCAGCCAGGAGAAACCCCGAATTCTTTAGCTTCTCCTTCAGGTTTGCCCTTTCGCCTTCTTTCTTAGGGTGGCTGTTCCTGTTTCAGCTGCCTGCTTCCGTGAGAGACCTTGTTTGTTTCTTACACAAAAGAACACCCAGTGAAAGGCAACATGAAACCTCTTGGGGTGATAAGCTTTTGCCTGAACCCCGAGTCTGGCTGGCATTAAGGTTAGATCCTCAGCATGTGGTTTTGTGCTGATAAAGGGTAAGAGCTTTGCACACTTATTGTCAGTGACGAGGAACACGAAGATGTGATTGGGGCGAGATGAGATTCTCACTGCTGAAGTTTTTACTGTATATGTTCTCCTTGTCACTAGAGAGAAATACCCTGTTGACTGGTAAGCACTATGCATTGCTAATACTGGGTTGAATTTCTCTGCATTCCTTGCCCTACTCATCGTTTTTAACCTTGGACTTCTTTGTAGACAACTGCACAGAAGATCCTGTTTAAGAAAGCGAGCAAGCCTGGACTTCATGTGTTTTCTTACAATATTGCCCTGGACAGTTTCCAATCTGTTAATGAAAGAACACCGACATCTAAACCATCCCCAGGGGAGGTTCAAGATCCATCTGAGTTCAGTAAGAGGCTCCTAAATAGCTGTAACAAACCCATACTTCAAAAGAAATACATTTTGCTATTTTTAAAATATGTGAGTTTTGGAAGGCTTTGAATATCAAGATTAATTCGCTGTCACAATGCAATAGAAAGCAGCACTGACTGTTGAGCCTCACTCAAATCTTGAAGGGTTTAGTATTGTCTGGATTTGGTGTTCTAAAAGCTTAAGGTATGACAGTGTTTAGTTTACTTTTTTCCCTACAGCACACTGTGCATGTACTTATGGATTCCTTGGTATATCTCACTGGATTAATGTGAAAAATATATTACATTATCTAGCAGCACTTGAAATTTTGACTTGAGGATGCTGTTTGGATAGATTACTGAGCAGTGCTTAATTGAAAAATTTAATGATCCCCTGAACAAGAAAGACAATGACTTGAACAACAGGGAACAGTTCCTACACAGGAGAAAACAACCCCACGGTGATAAGGAGCCCGATGCTGCACAGCGTGGTGCTGTTTGCAGCAGGCAGCAATGTAAGGGCTGTAGAAGCTGAGCAGAAAGGTCCAGGGCAGCTGAGCAGGTTTGGACACTGGATTATGCACCAGGTCACTAAAATGACAAAGTGAAGCTGTGTATTCTCAGTGTTTTGCATTACACACCTGCTTTGGATGTCCGAGCTAAGAGGCTGCTCTGCTCCCTACTGTGGTCACCGAGAGCCCTGTTCTGAACTGCCCTTTGGAGGTGCCTGTCCCTTGTCATTGCCTATAATAGGTAGTTTAAGGAGCACAGACTCCCTATTTAGCCATCTGAGTGATTAGCACAGTGAGATGTAATTTAATAAGTCTCTGTGCTGAGGCCTTCATCCTAAAGTGCTGTACAGTTAATATGACCAGAGAGAAGGGGAATGTAAAGTCCAGAACAAGAATTCAGCTGTGGAGACACTGAGAACATTTGGTTTCAGAGGCTGGGTCCAAATCAGTTAGAGAAATGGATGAGGAGCTCCAGGATGGAGCTGCCACTGGTGGATTTTTGGTTAGAGGGAGAGAAGGGAAGGATTGAATCTTGATTGTGATTATTTTGTGTGAATGGACAAAAGGGGGGGAGGGGGTGGGGTGGTCTCTTCTCCCCAGTTGGCCTTCTTCCTTCCAAGATAGGACAAGAGGAAATGTCCTCAAGTTGCACGAGGGGAGGTTCAAATTGGATATTAGGGAAAATTTTACACTGAAAGGGTTATTAAGCATTGGAATGGGCTGCCCAGGGAAGTGGCTGAAGCACCATCCCTGGAGGTATTCAAAATCCAGGTTGAAATAGTGCTTAGAGACGTGGTTTAGGGATGGTTTGTTTTTTTTCAATCAGAGTTAGGTTGGTGGTTGGACTCGATCTTAAAGGTCCCTTCCAACCTAGATGATTCTATGATTCTAATGCTCTGTCAGAGGCAATTCTTTAACACGTGAAAATACCAGTCCTGTGTTTGCTTTGAAAGTTGTGCTCTTGTTCAAAGGCGTAACTGCACCTTCGTGTTCTCGTTGTTTAAGCCCAGTCTCCTCAGCAAAGCCCAGTGTCTCACTTGCCTCATTTAAAACAAGACCTTTCCCCTATTTTATTTCAAAATGGACTGACTGACAGACATTGGGGTTTATTCTGTGATACACAGATAGGAGCCACAACGATGCTACTGCTCAGTTAAAAGTTACTAATTACTGCCACACCTTGGAAAAATTCACATAAATAAAAGTATTTATTAACCGAGCAACATTCTAGCAACATTCAGGTTTGAAATGGCACTTTCTAGATATGCACAACAGTCTAAATGATTCCTGCCTTATGAAAACAATGCATGTTGTTTATACCCTCGGAACATGGGAATGTTCCACCTCTGCCAGTTCTCCATCTCAGCTGCAGAAACCAACATCTCTTCAGTATTTTATCCTTCTTCAGTAACTAAGAATTCACTTCATGCTGCAATTTCTGATTCCATTTTACCAGGTTTACATTCAGTTCCGGATCAGACGTTAATGCTCTCAGAACAAAGACATCTGAGCCAGATGATGCTGTTTTTATGATGGTATTGATGTTTTGACCTCATGCCAGCATGATCCAGGAACAATTCCCATTAAGGCTATTGATGTGAGTCTTTCCTCGAAGGGGACACTCAGGAAACCTTACCTGAATTATCTTTTAAAGTAGATTAGTTAAATTCTATTAAGCCCTATGCAAATATTCATATTCAGAATTAAGTGGCACTAATCTGATTTAGTGTACTCCACTCTGAAACTGAAGAAAGCTACATCATATGAAGGCTGCTTTAATTCTGAGTAACAGCACTCATGCAGTGCTCCAGTGTTGTAACCACTTGCAGGTCACACTTGTCATTAATTCAGGTTAATTTTTCTGACTTTACCTGTGAAGACAAGGGATGATTCAATCATTATAGATGACCTGACCATACATTCTGCTTCCCCCCCCTACTCCCACCCCCCGAAATACTATGGGCCTTGCTCCTCCTGAATATTAGACAGTTGGTTTGGAGTTCTGGGTCTGAGGGTGCTGCTCACTTCTAGCCTATGCTCTTTTCTCTTTACTAACCATTTATGTTAAGCACATCAGTGGAGAACCTTAGCATCTGTCCAGGAAAGAGGGCAAGGGTACTGCTGGCTGGTGTTAATGTTCCTGTGGTAGAGCTGTGCATGTGGAAAAGTTGCAGTGTATGTGCCTGGATTAAATAGGTAGCTTCAGCTGTTCTGTATCACGAGTACTAAATTTACTTGTAGATTTAAAATAGGAGAATGATTTGGCGGCTAAAAGGTCAGGACACTTGCTCCTTATGTTGTGCTTTGCTTCTCCCGATTAATAGAAAATTGGCTGTAGCACCTGATGTTAACATCAAGATGCGATGCCTGCACCAACAAAATGTAGAATAGTGCCACTGTGTCCCCCATACCATCCCCCAGCTTTGTTTTTTTTGTCACGGTTGCACTCTGAAGTAGTCCAGCACTCAGCCAGAGTATATTCTAACTCACAAAGGTCTCTGCGGAGGGAGGAGTATTGACTTCTCCATCATGTGCAGATCAAATTTCAGGCTTTTAAAGTTTTGTGCATTTGCCAGGTACACTGAAATACAGATACCAGCTCTTGCAACCTTCATGTGACTTTGGCAGTGTGCATGTGGCTATTCTGCGTGGCACATGGGCTCACCTCTCCCCCCCAAGATGGATGGCACCCCTTCCATAGGTGTGCACCAGCCGCTTTCCCCATCTGGATTCTGTGTCGGGGTGAGATCAGCCTGTGTGAGAAGCATCAGGAAGGTTTTGTGGACCTGATAGATACCAGTGCAAATTCACAGCATGCAAACTGTGAAACCTTCCCTGGGAACAGGTCTGCCTCTGGGGCTCACCTTGGCAGCACGGTTCCAGCTCTGCACACTCTGCTGACCTTGTTGTAGCCTGTTCTGTGAATCCACTCGACCCCCTGGCAGAGGGAGGTTATGCTGCTGCATTCTACTAGTGCATCAGCCCACGGCTGCAGGGAGATCACTGGATGTTAGAACCTCCTCTGACTCTGGAAATGTCTTCTCTGACTGTGTGCAAGGACTTGATGTGAGGCGTAGTACAGATCTGTTCTGTACAGACACTTAGCATTCTAGAAACCTTTAATAAATTAAAAAAAAAAGTAAGGGGAGAGAGGGAAAGAGAACGGTCACAAGCACAAATGATTAAGAGAGGATCTATCCGCAGCTGAGTGTTAAAAATGAAGCAGCAATACGAAACTAAAAACCCCAAAGAATCACAGAATGATGTGGGGTTGGAAGGGACCTCTGGAGATCATCTAGTCCAACCCCCCTGCCAAAGCAGGTCCACCCAGAGCAGGTTGCTCAGGAACGTGTCCAGGCAGGTTTGGAATGACTCCAGAGACAGAGACTCCACCACCTCTCTGGGCAGCCTATGCTGTGCTTTAGCACAGGAAGCAACAAAATCTCAGAGCTTTTGCAAGTCCCAGGGGGGGATTTTAGAAGCAGAGCTGGAGCTGGACTCGGAGGCTCCCCAAGGAGGGCTGGGATCAGTGGGTGGGGAGAAGGGATGGGCTGGAGGCCACGATGGGCAGATTTGCAACTTGGAGAATTCATACTCCTTTTTGTACAAAGAAGTCTTTGGGCAAGGAAAGAACTGGGAGGTGCTGAGGGTGCTCAGTGTTCAACAAGCAGAAAACGGGCACACCAGCAGAAGCTAGGCACACAAGCACCGTGGAAGGAGGGTGGCATTCAGGAAGCTCCTACTCTGCTCCATACCCGTGGTTGGAACCAGCTGAGGCCCACCAGGAAGCCTTGGCCTTTTGAGTGCATGTTGGGTCACTGTAGATGTCGAGTGGGCTGGGGGGCTTGTTTGTTTGTTCCACGCTAAGCCTCTTTCCCTTGCATTTAATATTGTAACAAACAAAATAACAGTAAAGCTGTTCTCACACACAAAGCCGTGTGATGCCAAGACTCACGCGTTCAGGCACAGCTGCTGTCTCATTCTCAGCGCAAAACTGTGGGCAGGCCTGTCCTGCAGTTCTCGGGTCTTCCCCGGGAGACCTGATGGCAATGAGAGGTTTGTGAAAACCACGTGGAACCCCAAATCTCATGTAATGTTCTTTTCTCACAAAAGTACAAGCTTTAAAATGTTCTGAGCTGCAAAATTCTGATGGGGGCGTTACAGAGAAATGAACTGAGCCTCACAGAAGCTCTGGGGAAGAAATATTACTCCTTATTTTACAGCCTGCTCAAGAACTGCTTTTAAAAGGCATTTAAATGTCTCCCTCACATATTCCAAAAGATTAAAGTAATTTTTTTCAAAAGCAGCTCCTATCTATTTCTAGAACCTGCAGGCCTGTTGTTTCTCAGAATGACTACATATTTATACATAGGATACCGAAATATTAAAAATAAATAAGCATTACTTTATTCTCTTGTCTTTTTGTAGCATGGGTGGAAGATAAATTATCCAATAAAAGGATTTACAGCACTGAAGGACTCAAGAATCCAGAGATATTTTTTTTCCCCCTTTTCCACTTGACTGGAACTTGCCTTTAGAAGAGGATTCCCAAGAGGCTACACCACCATGGAGCTCAGAGGCAGGTAACCTGGTCAGATGCAGCTCATGCTGTTATTCCCCGTGGGTGGCTCCAGCCTTTGCTCATCACATGTCACCCTACAGAAGAAGGCTCTGCTGGGCACCTCACTTCAGGTGCAAAAATACTTCTCTTGAGGCCGGGCCTTTTAGGCCATATTGTGCGTTGAGGTGCGAATAGAGGGCAGAAAAAGCTTCAGAAATTCTAGTGACCTGTTCATAGTTCCAGGCAGTGAAAAACAATCCGCCAGTCACACTTTAAGCCGCAAACTGTTCCTGTGGGGAAAACCTGTTGTTGAGAAAACAACTGTTATCTTATCTTCAGACTTTGGGAACACTAACATCCGCTTTGAATAATGATTCAAAGGTCTGCCTATATCGAATGACAGCTATGAAAAGAAACCTGTCCTAAATGATTGAATACACTTGTATGTATATTTAAAATACAATGTTGTCTTTTTAATTAAAAATAAAGGTGATGCAGTGATGCTCACAAAACGCAGTCTTTGGTTGGGTTCCTTCAGCTCAGGGAGACTTAAGACTGCTGAGTTTATTGCTCAGGCATCCAACAGCTTGAAGGATCTGGCCCTTCATTTGGGGAGCTCAGGATTCTCCTCACTGAAGCAGGTTTTGCCAGGTGCTGACCACCCTCGGTACCTCTGGTTTTACAGTTACACGCAGGAATCCTGGTTTTAAAAACATCTACTAAAAGCCTTGAAGAACCCAAAGACACCTGGTGATGATAACTCGTTTCCACAAGCGCTGAATTGTCCCTGAAATGTAGAGAGAAGCAGCGTGACTGCTACCTGCATCTGCTTTTGATTTAGACTGCAAAACCTACTGCCTACCATATATATAACGCCTAGTGTGACAGGACCCCAAACACTGACTGAGTTACAGCTGTAAGTAAGAAAGTAAACTATTCAAAAATTTATGTTGTATATTTAACTCTTCGCATTAGCTAGCTTGGAGCTGTTTGAATTCTGCTCACATATTCCACTACATGTTGGCAAGTAAATAAATTAACTTTTGCCTCATCACCTCATAAAGTATCATAAATCTGAGCACTGGTATAAAATATAGTCTGAACGATCTCATAGGATTCTTCATGTTTTAATTCAAACTGAAGTTGTTAAGAGAGAGGTGAGGGGAATTCACACAGCCAAATTAATCTTATGGGGTAGCTGAAGAAACCTGGGTAGCCAAGGCCAACATCAACCTGACCCAGCGTAGATGTTGTAATCTCATTATCAACTGTCTTCAGAAGCCAGAGCAATTACATGAAGGGTAAAAGCAGTGCTAAAGCTGTAATTTATTGCATGAGACCATTACTGGGAAAACAACCTTTTGACAGAGAGAATTATATTTTTTTTTCTGTCTGCTTCAAATTGGGAAATACGAAGAGTAAATTAAATGACCTCTGGCTCGGTGCGTTTCCTGGGATAACTGCCTGCCCTTCGGGCGACAGATAATTTTTGGCCGCTTGTATAACGTCTCCACACCAAACTGCTGGATTTCGTCTGCTTCTATCTCCCGCAGCTCCCTCTGCCAAGCCGGGGGTGACAGCAGCCGACATTTACCTGCAGAACCAACACACCGCCTTTACGGGAAATCCCACCCCCGTTCCCACCGGGACGCTCGTTACCCACGGACGCGCCTCCCGGGTATCATTTTCACATTCCCTGTGCTGCCCGTTTACTATTTTCCCGGAATTTTAGGGAGGCGTTTCCTTGCGTCACCTCTTACCGCCCGCCTCAAACTTTGGCAGCGGGCTGCCCGCCTCAGGGAAGGGGCCGATTCCTCCTTCCTTCCCGGGGCGACACCCCCACCCCCGGGGCCCGGCCGCCGCCTCCCTCCTTCCCGGATCGCCGCGGGCCGGCCCCGTCCCCTCACGCCGCGCCAGGCCTCGGCCCGCCTCACGCCGCCCGCGGCGGCTCCGCGCCCCGCCCCGCCCCGCCCCTCCGGCCGGCGCTGCGGCGGCTCCGGCAGGCCCGGCCCACCGCGGGGCCCGGATTGGCGGCGCCGGGCAGCCCCGCCGCTTCTCCTCCCCTCGCTGCCCGCCCGGCGCGGCGCTGGTGGCGCGGGCCGGGGGACGCCGGGGCCGCGCCGGGCAGTGCCATGAGCCGCGGATAAGGTAAGCGAAGCAGGGCGGGCCCCGCCGCGCCGCCTCGGCCCGCTCTGGGCACCCCCCGCCGCTCTTCGCCTCACCCGCCGGGGCGGGAAGCGTCGCCGCAGCGCCCGGCGTGAGGAAGCGGGAGCCCGGCGGGGCTGGGGGGCGGGAGGGAAGGAAGGGGCGTCCGGCGGCGAGGGGAGGAGGAGGCGGGTCGGGCCTCGGGCCGGCGGGGAGGTGGCTCCCGGGGCGGGCAGGGGCTGATGGCGGCCGTGAGGGGCCGGCGGGCGCTGCTGCCGGTGCCGGCCCGCGGGGAGCCCCGGGCGGGGGGGGGTCCTGGGCGCTGCCTTAGGGTGAGCCGTGCCCGGGCCGGGGCGGGCAGGTCAGGTGGGGCTGGGTGGGCAGTTTATTTTTACTGTTGGGTAGGGTTCGGTTACTTCCCCCTTCCTTCGGCGTAACTGAGATAAAGGTTTGGCTGAGGCAGGGTATGCCGTTTGGCAGGGGCACCGCTGAAGTAGAAGCGATACCGTAAAAACAAGCAGCAGAGGAAACAGCGGTAACGTTTATTCTTGCTAGAACGGGGATGGGGGGGGGGAAGAGAGGATTTCTGATTCCCTCTAGTATCGAGGGAGAGAGTTCTTCCCTCTCCTCAAATTGTTTCCTTCTCTCTTGTCGTAGGTGTCGGCTCTTTAGTTTCTGCTTGTCTTTTAATTCTCCTTATCCTTTGTATTTTGCCTCTCTGTCGCAGTTCAGTGCTTAAATCTGTTTACTGTGTCTCTTCAGCCTGTGCTAAAGTTCCTTCTCAATGTCTGTGCTGAACTTCTTGATGATTTGTGTCTGTCAGCAAATGTCTTGAGGAACTCCTGTCTGTAATTTGGAAAAGTTAAGTATACTGCCGAGTTTAAATTAAACTTTTGTATGTAACTTTCATATTGTAACCGTAAGATAAATTAGTGTAGGACTTCAGTGCTGTAAGATTATCTTCTGTTATGCTTTGTCATACTCCTCTGCCTTCACACAACTCCTCTTTCAAGATGATCTTGCCTGCATAACTCGGAGAAAAACAAGGCAGGCTCACAGTCTCAGGGGCATATTTTTTTTCCCAGAAGATGTAGCTCATGTTCCTAAACTCTGAATAAAATTTAGGCAGTGTGAGTGAGTGCACTCTTTCAATTTTTTGTGAATTGAAAATGCTCCAAATTAGAGGCAAAAGGACTTTAACTTAAGCAAAAGAAAGTAAACTAATGTTTTGATGTTAGAATTGACTTTCAAAGACTCCGGCGTTAGGTTCTTTTATGATAGATGAGAGGTTACTGCTCTGATTGACTTCAAAGCTGATCCACTGAGCTGCTCTGTTGTGGCTGACACCAAGTAGGTGCTGAGCTTTGAGGGAGCGTTTCTAAGGCAGGGTTGCGTAAGGTGCTCTCTCTCTTGAGCAAAGCAAAGACCAAGAAAGTAATTCTGTGCTCAAAGACTCTTTATACTGGACTCTCCTGGGGTCTGTATTGGTGAACTGTATTGGTAAGCCGAGTACTTCTTTTGTGAACTTTGCTTTTGGTCCATGCAAAGAACTTACTTGAATGACCTATATTGCTTTTATTTCATAAAACAAAATCAATTAATGAAATCCAAAGGGAAACTTGAGAAAGGACACAGCCCAATAAAGTACATATATTAATTGCACTTCTTTTTTGCATGAAAACAACACTTAGCCGTTTAATAGCAAGTGCTCAGTTGTTTGTAACTGAAGAGCATCGAAGACAATTGTATGACAAAGTAAAGAATGTAGAGCAGGAAACTGGCAGAATAATGCCAGTAATTTCCCTGTTGTGGTAAACAAAATAATGGGAGATATGGAAGCTTATCCAGTAAATTAAAGGATAATATAACTGAAATAAGTTTAAAATCATGTAGCTAGAGGACTGAAGGTGCATCGTTGTATTC
>JAOTQQ010000003.1:37113731-37167648 GCA_026546715.1 Gallinago undulata
AGTAAATTAAAGGATAATATAACTGAAATAAGTTTAAAATCATGTAGCTAGAGGACTGAAGGTGCATCGTTGTATTCAAATAGCTTCTTAGTTGACAGATTTGGAGATTGTGCTGCTCTAACCTCATCTTTCTGTGTGAACTCAACCAAGCCCATTAGATGAAATCAGAAGACATCTCTTCTAGTGTGTCTGAGTGGCCACCAACCTTATATTGTGAGTGTGGAGGTGATCAGACACACGCATGGCAGTGAACGTGCGAGGATGTGGTTCATGTGCAGCTGTTCCCCTCCTCTGTTCTCTGCGTGATGCCAAGGGCCGAGCTCCAGCTGGTTACAGCCGGTGAGATGAGTCAGTTGTGGCGCTGAGCGCGCAGGGTGTAGCTGATACCTGCCCAGGAGCTGGAGAAAAAGAGACCTTGTCTGGATAAATGTTAGGTTTCAAAAGAATTAAGAAGCGGGTCAATAAATTCTGGTCTTAAGCACAGTCTGGGAGGTTGGGAAAGTCCCTTTAACCTCTGGATTTTTATTCTTTTCCATTGGCAAGCTAAAAATTGTTGTGTCATATGCCTACACTAAGTAGTAGTAATATTAATTCACTGTGCTCTAAAATACTTATCCTAGAATAAAGACATCACGTTCTAGAAGCCCTTACTGCTCTAAATGAACCAATCAGATGGCAATGTATGTTGGAAAATAAGACTGTAATGTAGGCTTAGAGATTAGAGAAATAAAGATAAGAGTCAATACTGCGAGCCTTCATGAGCGTGTACTTAGTATTAGAAGAGATGTGACATATTCAGAGTAGAAATCAACTCTGGAAATGCGTAAGGATGCCACATGTGCCCAATAAAGGGGATGAACAATGACTTTTCTTACTCTAGGTAATGTAAAGTGGACACTAGAAAGGATGTGTTGTGATTTCAAGGGGGAGGATGGTAGAACAGTGAAATACTGAGAGAACAATGCTGTATGTCAGGACTGCTGAAGAATGCAGCACTTAAGGGGCAAATGAGGCAGTTAAGTGAGGCAAGGCTGGCTTTGTGCCTGCTAGATAGTGAGAGACCTGTTCAAAGGGAAGTCTTCATATAAAGTTTTCTAAACTTTGATATTCTGTCTCACGTTTATGGCCTCAGGTCTCACGGTTGGAATCAAACTGGCAAGAGGTAGGACCAGACTAGTTCCAGAGGTCTCTTTCAACATCAGTTCTGTTGTGATTCCACAACAGCAGTAGAGAGGAGAAATGACAAGTGTAAATGTAACTCCCTGGCTACTTGTAGAGCAACATCTTTGTCAGATTTTAAAATTCCAGGAAATAAGCAAGTGTTTATTGTATTTTAAACTTTCACTTATGTTTCTGTAGAAAACATCAACTATTTGCACTGGTATGTGGCATCTTGGAATCCTATTAAGGAAAGCCTTTTCATTTACCAAGGTGCTGTACAGTGACTGGAAAAGATGCTCCCTTTTCTGTAAAGCGTATACTTCAAGAGGCAGCAGGCGACTAAATGAAGGAAACAGTGAGACAATATGAACAGGCAGTGATTTCAGTGCATTAATAATATAATTATTAAGCTTTTTTAAGGCATCCTGTCAAAAGAGGGATTTAAAAGAGAATTTGATGGAGAGCAGTTTAGTAGCTTTATTGATTTTTATTAGACTTGGTTCCTGCAGTCTAATTCTCTTCACTACTTTTTATGCGCAGAAAAAAAAATATTCCATGTTTTTTTTTATTATTACTGTTTTTCAGCTATTTTAACCTCTTCTGAGTTTTACAAAGCTAAGTTAGTCTGAAGGCTCCCTCTGAGTAGTCTCTTCCTTCCTGCTCTGTGACAGCATCTGCAACTCTTACAGCTGTAGTTCATAACTTTGTGTAGCTCACCAAAGTTTTGTTAAGTTATGAAAGCACAGTTTGCAGTTTTATATGAAAATCGCCACATTCACAATGTGATGTAGTGCAAAAAAAGTCTTTATATGAAAAAAGTAGTACTTGTGTGAAGTAATTCTGTGGATTTACAGAAACCATGTTATTTGGCCATTCAAGAGGAATATGTATTCTATAAAGAAAGATCTTGTGTGGGCTTTTAGAATTGATTTTCAGCAGTGTAGTTTGAAGACAGAAAATGCTGTGTGTTCTTGCACCAGGTATGTGCTTTCTCGTATATTATACTCTTAAAATAGGATATTTAATTGCCTTAGTTCCGTCTCAACCTCCTTTTTGTTTACAATAGAGATTTGTCAGTTAGTATGCCATGTACAAGTCCCTTAATGATGGTGGTTAGGAGAATTAATTGCTCTGTGTGGTGGGAGAGAAGACTATAGCAAACTGGTGAAGCAAGCAGCATTGTGCATCTTCAGAATTCTCAATCCATCTGATGTGAAGGCATCGATATCTTGTGCTATTTCTTCCTAGTGGAAGGCTGGATCCATGTCCTGAGAAATAAGCAAACAACTGTAAACACCGTGGAAGGAAGCATTAGTATTGAGGGAAGGAAGGAATATGAAGAAGAGGAATTAAAATGAGATTGTTCAACTAGGTTAGGCAGGATTTTTTTTTAATTTATTATAAGTTTTTAAAGAGATTGTCTGGAGAACACTTCTGAGACTCAACTGGTGCGAAACAATGCACAGACTCTAGCACTGCCAGGCTTCTTCATTCTTGCGTCTTGGGATCTTTTCATTGATGTCTCTTCTTGTCTCAGATATGTTGTTTCCTGTCTGGATATTGTTTTTTTGAGAAATTGGTGGGATATGTGACATGGAGACAGTTGTCCTAATTGTTTTCCACTGTTGCTTCATGCTTCTTCGATTGCACAGGTCTGCAGGGGAGGCAGCATCTTCAGGAGGCTTACTGGAAAAGGACATGAAATACAGAAATGAGCTTGCATTTGCAAAATCTTTTTCTTATTGCAGACTGGAATGGAAACTGCAAATTTGAAGACATGTGCAATCTGGGAACAATTTTTCTAAATTCACCTGCATAACACAATCATGGGGAGCTTGAGGAAAAGCAGTATTTTGCGTTTAGGGAGAAAAGGCAAAACTGCAAAGAACAATGTTGTCTATCCCTCAAATCTCTGGTGTAAGAGCAAGATGTAGGACCTTCAGAGGCACTATGGTAAATAATGAAAGCTTTAGGATTATCAGTATTCCCCATTCTCTGTCTATTTCTTCAGTGCACTGATGCATGTTTTTATAGTATCTGTAAAGCTGTTGTTGATTGTTGATTTTTATTATTTTTTTTTTAAGAGTCTACTGTTTGGGAGTTGGACTAGATGATCTCTATGGTCCCTTCCAACTCTAAAAATTCAGTGAAATTCAGTTTGTCTCATTATTGTATAGGCTTGTGGTAAATGGTTCAGATCTGCAAAGTAAAGGTGTTGGTTTTTTACTGCAGGTGGTTGAATTCAACTTTTTTTCTGGATGTGTGGGACAAAATCCTAATTATTGCACCATAAAAATACATGACCAGCTGTTCTTGTCAGAACTGTGAATTATCTGTTCTTGGACAGTTTAACTTTTTTAAAGCTTGTGTCAACATGTGAACCCTCGAAGTTTTAAGGCAGAAAGATAATAATTATTGATCAAGATCCCATTCCTGCCTCAGTCAACAAAACATGAAGATTGCACCTTGATGAGGAACATTTAACTTCACCCACACCTTAGTGTCTGTGTGCCTGGTCACTCAGGAGGGTTGCGAGGACTGAGGTTTAACCACCTGGTGAGTTAGCACTTAACTATTTTCTTCTTTAGAAGAACTGGGAGTGAATGGAGTTGCTTGGATTTGGGCCAAGCTTACTTGGCAAATGAAGTTTTAAGCCTTTTGAGGTGATATTAGGGTCTTTCACACAAGCCCCTTATTGGAGTGATTTTGCACCGGAGGTTGACAGGTGCTAACTTAGTGTCATGAGTTTTGAGTGTCCTCGCGGAGCAAAATCCCCTCTCTTTGGCAAGCATAGTAACAATATGCCCAACATAGTGTAAGACTTCCCATCAGACCCGTCTGTAATGCAGTGTTTGTTCCTGTGCTGTCTGCCCTCTCTGTGGTTTCTTGCTGTGAAGCAAGGCTGTTAAAGTAATAAATTCTTTTGGATCCTGTAAGAGGTATCCTTTTTATGACCTGATTAACAGATGCATCACCTTTTCCTTTAAAGGAGTCCTTGATGACCAATTTCTCTGGAAAATAAAAACCAAGTGCCTTAAGTTGAAATTGCTTAATGCATCTGAGAGGAGTAGCTTAAAAAGGTCCTTTGTTAGCCAAGACTGATCCTGCCCCCATTGGAAGTCCTGGGAGTTGGGAAGCAGAGGAGCAAGCTTTGACAACAGAGTAGGTCAGAGTGGCTGAAGCATCTGCAGCATGTAGTGGTCCCTGTGGGATTTGCACGTTTTTTTCTTCTTTTTTCACCCCCTGTGAGGAGAGGAGTTATAAGGTGTTGGGTTATTTACCAGTCATCTTTATTCTCTGGGTATTCAGAGCTATTGCTCTGAAGTTATTAATGTCTTTGGACAGACACAAGAATATAATGGTAAAAGAGGGTATATTCCCTGATCTTGGATGTCTTGCCTTCCTGCTCCTCAAAATTTCTATTCTCTGTTTGCTGTCCTTCTCTCCTATTTATTTTAACTCTCTCCTTTCTGAACAGCAAGGTGTGTTACTCTACTGTGCAAAGTCCAAATCACTGCTTAGCACGGTGGTTAAATTAGTGTTCTAAAAGAAAAGATGGCTGATGGACAAAGAGTAACAGAAGATCAATAAAACATAGTAAACAGTGGTGTTTTCCCATAAAGGCCAGGAGGGTAGCACAAATGAATTGTTGTATAAACTGAATTTTAATATTAATTACCTAGTGTCTCTGTGGTTTATAAACTGTTATGCTCTCTGACCCCACCGGTGTTGGATGACAGGACATTGCAGAACAATGTCTCTTAGTGAATGTATTGTGTGTTCCAAACTGCTTATCCTGTCAGTGCAGGATTGTGGTACTGAAGCGGTGAGAAGATGGGAGGGTCAAGCTTGAAAGAGAATCTCTTAAAAGAGTATGAAAATGTGTATTCAGGAATTGGGGTGATCTTCTAAAGGAATTGTTTGAGTCCTAAAACTTGCTATATTGGGTTTTAGTAGCTTATGAAGAGGACTGGGAGCTATAAGACTCTAGATCTTACCCTGAACTTCATATGTTTTGTTGAAATTATACTTCAGTTGTAAAATAGTACTGCAAAAATATAAGCACAAACCAAGCTACTCTCTGCTTTGATACTGGGAATTTCAAAGCAGATGACAGAGAACTGAAACATAGATGCAACCTGTCATGATTGCAATGAAGTTCTGATCTGAAATTAAATGAAGAGCTGCAAAAATAATTTCTTTTCACTAGAATTCAGGATTAAGACGGATGAAATAAAAATGCCTGGTTTAGGAGCCCAGACAGGCTCAAAGAATAAGGCTTCTTTGAGAGGAAAGAAGATAGTCATGCTCATACACTTGTGATTGTGGTAGCTTGATTAGGAAATATTGCTTAACATGTGATACTAAAAGCAGACAGTGAAAGTCGTCGTCTAGGTTTGGTGCTCTGTCTTTTAGCTTGTAATTGCAGTATGTTGTGTTACCTTCTCTTCTGAAACTTCCGTGCACTGAGAACCTGCCTGCTGTGGCTCTCCAGGTTTTTGAGAGCATCCTCTAGCTGAGGTTGGGAACAATAATCTCACAACCAAGTGGGAGAATTCCCATGGCATTCCCAGATCTCCTGCTCCCTGCCTGCCCCTCATCTCCCACCTCTCACGCACCTCCCTGCCCCAAAGAGGCCCGTACAAGGTGAACATTTCAGCTCTGGATGCCTTCCAAGCCTGGGTATTTCCATTCTGCTTGCTTAATACATATTTGTCATTTCTGTTGCCCAGAGGGGGCTTCACTTTCTTTCAGAATGTTCTTGTGTAATGTTTGGGGCTCAACGCATAAATAAATGTATTCTGGTAGTAAACGAAAGTGGTCCCTATGTTCCTTTTCTTGTTTGTAACTGCTGTGGAGTTTGATAAGACTTATCTTTGTAAGACCTCCTCAGTAGCAGTTCTTTTTGTCTAATCGCTTTCACACTTCTTCCTTTTCAACTTGACTGGAAGTATTAAACAAACGAATTGAGAGAAGGGGGAAGGAACTAGGGGGGAGATAATTCTAAATGTTGGTTGACTCAAAAATGTGCTAGTTAATAAAGGTTTTGCCAGGTCTTTAATAAACCTGAGCAAATATGTGACAACTTTACAAAAGTATCTTTATGAAAAAAAACAAACAACAAAACATTGCTACTATTCTATTTATCTCTTATTTTAGTGAATAACAAGAGATGTGGATGGAGAAAGGACCAGCTGTGCATGTAAAGTGTCTCCTGTTTTGTAATTCCAGTTAGGATTCCCTTCATGATAGCAGGACAAGTTTTCTACGATTCCGTAACACTGTCTAGAGGTTACAGGCGAGCTGAAGACCATGTCTAACACTTGTAGAAAACTCTACGAGCTCCTAAAAAAGATTAATTTAGAGATGTGTTTTATTTAAGAGCATAAATATTTAGTTGTATGGATCTCCATTTCTTTCGTCATGCAGCTTTGAGATGTGGATTGGCAATTGTTTTTGAGTATTGAACAGATTTTATGAACCTTTGTTTTTCGAATGAGTTGGGGACAACTTTTCAGTTTCATTTTTATTGTCCAGATTTAAAAAATTCTAGCTAGATATTTATTATTCTCTATTTATCAAGCTAAAACTTACAATTAAAATCATAAAAATGATTAAGTTACTGTGCTGCACCTTAAGTGTTGTTTTAGTACTTCACTTTCTCAGGATATATGTGTTTTTTTTTAACTCTGTTTCTTGTATCCAGATGCCCCAAGCAGTGTATTTGCCAATGAAAACTGCTATTAGTTGACCTGCAAATTTCTTCCTAGTCACAAAATGGGTATCTTGTGATAGTGGCTTTTCAGGCTTCCTCTTCCAATTCCCCAAGGCAAATAAATGCTGATTTGTGTGATCCATTCAGATCTCGCACTATTAAAGGAGGCTTTGTCTGTTACGATCACACGTCTGACTCCTCCTTGGAGTTCAGGAGAACTTCTGAGGGGGAGCGGAGGCTGTTCTGTGATTTAACAGAGGGGAGCTTGTCTCACAGAGGTGAAAAGATTTCCATCCCATGCCTAGATTTCCACTTGTATTGTTTTTTCCATTTCCTCAAAAGCAACCGATCTTGTCTCTAAACCCTTCATTATATTTAGCGTGGCACAGGCAGCTCTGTGGGGATGGGTGCAGTTTCCTCACGCCTCAGTCATCGCTGTTTTGTCACCTTATCCTGGAAGACAACTGTGGCTGCCACCCGTGCTTGGCATCTCTGACTTGACCTCTCAGCAATTAAAAGCCTCGCTTAAACAGCCCCAGCCCTGCTGCCTGGTGGTGCGTGAGGAAGTGAGTATGTACGTACTCACTGTCCGTGGCTGTCGTTCAGAGCTTGTAGAGCTGCTGGACTCTGATAAACAAATGCACGGTGCATTTATTAAGCATGTATATATAAGAGCATTGCCATCTGCCTGAAATTAGAATTGCCTGCATGATAATGTAATTGAACAAGGCAGGATGTGGCTCAAAGACACTTATTTTCCTTTTGCCCTTTTGAATCCATCTGGTGGCTTTTGCTGTTCTTTTATCTCCCAGCAAATCAAGACCTTAAAATTGATGACCTAAAATTCATTTCCTTGAAGCTACTTTAATGACACTTCTCTTTCTGTGCATGTGCGTGCACAAAATGTAACCCACATACAGTGGAGTGCCTTTGTTCTTGACTATTTTATCAAGCAGTTGAGACTATAGACGTTATTTCTGTCTGCAACAGTAGAAACTTTTACAGTGCTCAGGGCATCTGCTGGACAAACATAATGCTGGCAATACCTGGGGTTCGAATAGCAAATATCATAGGATGAAAAAGGGAAGGGTTTAGCCCTTTGTTACAGGGAACTAACCGCAAAGAGGAATGACAGTAGAGAGCTTGCACGAATACTACTTAAATTGAAAATATTAAACATTTTTTTAGCTTGTTTCTTCATATTGTGCTATCAATTCAGCGGGTAACTGGGGAGCTGAGCTATGTATTGCCACAAGACACCCACCTTCTGACCTTTCTGTTTTCAGCCTGTGGGGTTGTCAGATGAAATTCCTGGAGACAATACATTGATTCATGTTTGCAAAAGTGAGATTTGGGTGCATGTTTTACAGCTCATTATGTAGCCGATCAGAATTTAGTACGTGCATCTCTGATATAGAGACGCCTGAAAGAATGATTTCATTTACAGATGTTGTCCCCTCTTACTAATCTATCTGAGGTCTCCGCTTTCCACTAAGACAAGGAGCTATGTCTGTGTCTGCATCTATAAGAATGAATTATATAGTATGCAAAATAATCGCTCTCTGAGCGGAGAGAGAAAGAGTAATGGCTGGCTGTGCTGCTTTCTGCATTGTTGATCTTCGGAAACTACTTTTCACCAGAGGCAATGAGAACACTTTTCAAGGAATGCTGAAAACTTGAGAAAACTGTTGATTAACTTAAACCTTTTAGAGACATATTTTTTATTTTATGTTTGTGGCCTGATTCACGCAGTAAAAGAGTCTGTTAGGATAGATCCATTGCTGCTGGAAAAAAAAAAAAGAGGGTAGAGCACCTTTGTGTTCTTCCCAATTTTATTATGTTTACTTTTTTTTGAGAGTATTCGCATGACAAATTATCTCTCTGGATGCGTTAACGTTGCTTACATCTTGAAAGAGAAAAGCAGAACAGGAAGGATCCTCTCATATTCTTGTTGCTTAGGGGTGTGAACAAAAGGGCTTTAAGGTGCGTAATGACCTCACTTGGTCATCACAGTGTCCTGATTCTCCTTTTCCTTGTGAGAAATAGTGTCTTTATACCAACTTCTATGTAAAATGATCCTGTTAATTCAGATTGCTAGCGAAGTTGTTTTTCTTTCATGTATCTACCTGCTGTAGTTTCTTAGCAATTGGGATTAAAAAAATATGTTGTGGGAGGTGCTCATCATTTTCTGACTCAGTTGATTTCAGGAAGAGTCAAGCCTGTAAAGCGGCTGTTAAGGTCAGGCAGTCTGTAATTCATCTAGCATATGTTGCAATTAAAATGTATTGCAGCTTTTAGAAATAGGAGTTACCTCAATCACTCTGAGGAAAAAAAAAAAAAAGGAAAAAACACCAGCACACAAACCCCCAGAAAGCTTTAATGCATTAAACTGATCCATTAACTATTGCTCTCTTCTGTGTCACATGCAAGAAATGGAAGGGAATGCAAATCAGGCTAGCGGCTTTGATTTTAGTAGCCTAGTTTTGGCAGGGACTTCTTTTAGGTTCTGGATAACAAAGTCCAGTATCTTGGAGGTTTTCCTGTCCTCATTGCTCTGAACTGCATCCTCCAGTTGGAAAGCTGCAAGGCTGCTCTACTTTCACGTTGTAGTTTCTAGGTATTTGAGTTGAACATAAATCTGAATGAAATGAGACTTATGTTGCCTTAAGCAGAGAGAGATGCCTGGTAGTCGCCAATTCCGAGTCTGACATTTTGTTTTCCTGCTATTCTTAGGACATGGTTTCCTCATAGCTGACTTTACATTTTGTTAACCTTCTGTGGATCCTTCTAGGAATATGAAGTTAAAGGAATTTAAAGCAGAGAAGCTGTTATTAGTAGTTTATGATCTCTGCAGACTTGTTGCTAGAATAAGATGGGTTGTCTGATTCTTCAGCTGCTTTAACTTGGTTCCTATTCTTTGCTATTGCTGTTTTAAGAAGTTAGTGGTTCTGGATGATCTTGTTCAAAGTGCTGTGTGAACACTACTCTGCAGTGAGGTAAGTTAAAGCAAAGTTTTTCTCACCCTCCTAATAATATCGAGATTCAAAATAACATGATTACTGGCTCAGGGCTTTCAGAGAAATCTGGAAATCTAGTCCATAAGCCATTTCCTTCCAAAATCGGATCACAAAGAACTTTTTTGTTTGTGTTGTGCTGATTTATGTTTCTTACCTTTGCAGTTTCCAGGTAGACTGAAATGCTGGTAATGCTTTTCTCCATTAATTTTTCATGGAATCCAACGACAGGCAAAGCTACTCAATGAATGGCATAGAGCTGTTGGCAAGACTTGCCTCTAAGTGTTCGAAACACATATTTTTTTTTAAAGAAACCTTGCTGAACAGTCTGGCTTTTGGGTTGAATTACGTTTGAATTACTTTTGTCCTGCCACTTCTCAAACTCGATTGCAACTCTGGAAAGACTTACATGTTATGAAGTCCTGTTTATTGACCTTTACCTAAGCTTTTCTATCCTTTGGACCCTCTAGGGATTTTGCTTGCAAAAACTTCTGAGAAATCCTGTTCTGTTCTATTTGGAATGCATTTTGTGCATTTATTAAAGACGATTTTTGCTTTCTTTAGGTAGATGAGATGCAAGGAAGTAAACAAGTGTAACCAACATGCCCTCTAACAGTAGTTCCCTACATTAATAGCTGTAGCTTGCTATGTATTTTCAGGTACCTTAGGTTAATTAATTTTCATGTGTTACGTACAATTACATTTCTAGTTAGGTATGAACACGTTTTTATTTGTATTAAATGCAGGTGTAGCCCTTCTTCCCATAGACAATTTAAGCTTTCTGAAAGTAGCTTTGGGGTGATTAGTTGTCCTTGTTTTGTTGCCAACTGCCTGGGGATCCAAAAGTTGAAAAAGTACCACCAGAGCTGGAGGATGAGAGAGATCAGAAACCAGATAATCCTCGGATAATGACTGCATTGTGCCTGGGGCGTGCCAAGGTCCCAGGCATGTGAAGTCATCTACATTTCTACAGGGTTTTATATTTCTTGCACTTCTGACAGGGTCTAGAGTTGGTTGCAGAGGCAACAGCAATGACCTGGCTGCATTGGCAGAGCTGGAGATAATGTGCTTTGCTTCTGCTCGGTAAAATAACCCAACAGACATCAGTGTATGTGGGTAACCTTCTGTAGGCAACAACATAGACGTTTCTTTTAGCAGAGACATTGACCCATCTGTTCCCAACACACATGTAAAGACACGTTCACAGGTGCGGGGCAACGCAGGGTGGCAAATAGTCCTGCTGACGCTTGCGACCGTGAAGTTGTGAGGGCTTTGCTGGTAGAGAAGAGGGCTCATCAAATGTGTGCAGTGTTGCAAAGATTCTATTCCTTTTTTTATAATGATCTTTCATAACTACATTTTACTTGAGGCCCTAGTTCGAGTTATTAATTGGTGCTGCTCATCTATGTGTCTGTGTTTAGCTTCATGTGGACAAGCATATTTATTTTTAATATCTTTTCTGCTGTTCTCATATGAAGGTGTTTTGATGGTTGTTTTAACTTTGCAGTTGCTCTGATTTTTTTTGTTAATGGAATGAATGTACATGTAAAAAAAAGTCCCTGAACACTCACTTGTTACCTGTAGGCATTTTTACCCATTCATGTGCATTTGAATTGTTGGGAAAAATAAACCTGTAAGTAAATTCTACTAAGCCCTTTTTAATTTAGGATTCAAGGCAGCTTGTTTTACTTCATTTTGGAAACATGCTTTTCTATAAGTCACTCCAGTCAAAATTTCCCCTAAAGATTTTATAGTGACCTTTAATTTAATCGGTGATGCGGACAGCGTTTCCAACTGTGGACTAATCCGCAGAGGTTTTAGATAATCTTTCAGCAGATTAATGAGGAGTTGATTTTTTTCTTTTTATCTTTCCACTGAGATGAGGCAGTTACAATGCTGCATAGTTTTATGTTGTACCTTACCATTTACCGTCTCAATAGGATGTAATTTTATGTGTAAGCTTTTGATGGTTTGTAATAATAAAACATTTTCTGTCAAGTTGCAGAACTTCTGCAGCACTGATTTAGTCTCTCTTCCCTTTTAGAAGATAAACTCAGCAGTTACCTATTTATTGCTCAGGATTGCTAACAGGCCAGTGTTTTTTGTTCCTCCCCTTTGGCTTGTCAGGGTGACTCAGGGTGACTGCTTCAGGCAGGTGGTACAGAGTTATTAGAAAGGTGGACAAAGCTGGGTTTAGACTGTGACAAAAGTTTGCCCCTCTCTCTGTCTGTGAGTATATGCTCTGGTTTTAATGCATTTATTTCTAAATCCCTTACTGCAGGAGTTTCAGATCTAGGTCTGTAAACCTTTGTTTTTCTGGGGCATTTATCTGCTCACTTGTGACCAAATTGGGTCATTTGGCTAATTTTGATGCCAGCAATTAGTTACCAGGAAAAATAAGTATTTGAATGTACTTCTTAAAGACAGCAATATATGGTATAGGAAATGACTGAATCTCCCAAATATTGGCCGGGGGTGTGTGTGGTTGGTTGTGGTTTTGTTATTATTTTGTTTTGTTCTGTTGTGGGAATTAGGGAACCAGTAAAAGGTCCCTTTGAACTGTTCAATGCTGAGTGTTTAGGAAAGAAAAGATGCTACTTGTTGCTTGCAATTATGAATGATAAAGAAACAAAAATAAAGTACTTCATAGGAGGAGAACACATGAATGGAGAAAGTATAATGTGCAGGAATTTTCATTTGTTCTCATTGTGCCACCTGGGAGTAAACCTCCTTTAATGAAATCACACTTGGGCGCAATTTGAATCTACTGCAAAGAGCAGAGGAACACGACATTGAAAGTGTGTGAGCAATCTGGAAAAAAAAATAAGTTTATGAGTTGACTATATGATAAAAGCAACTTTTTGTTATTACAACAGCTCCTTTCACGGTGCTTTACTAACATATGTAATAGAGTGTTGAGGAGCTTCCCCAGGGGTTATTGCCATTGCTTGGGAAGCAAACACTAGTAGAGGTTGTGTTGAATTGAACTCTTGAAGAGCTGCACATTAAGAACCAGTTTCTGGGCTCAACTTGCAGGTAACGTTACCGATACTCACTCCATACCTCTTCCAACTTTGTCTTTGAAATTCAGAGAAGCAGTTCTGTTGCAAAATAAAATTTGACCTACAGCAATTGGCAAGTGCTATGCTGGTAGATGGGGAAGCGGCAACCTCTCTCGGCATGTCAGCAGGTTGCTTGAAGTGCAGAAGTCCTTCCTGCCTCAGTGTTGACAGCCTTCAGCTCCCAGCTCTGCCAGCGTGGAAGCATTGTGTTAACTCCATGCTTTGCCAGCTAGGTTTCTGTCTCACACTTTAGCAGATTTGCTGCTGCCCTGTTCTTAATCGAGTGCGGATGCGTGTTGCTTTGATGGAATCGAGTCCTTCTGGGACCACGCTGTCCTTCTGAAGCCCAGGCGAGCGCAGGCATCCTTCTGTGAACATGGCCTTTGGTTACAGACCAGAGGGACAAGGAGCCTGTCCTGCAACTGATTTGCTCCTTTGCAGAAAGCTCCCAGTGTTTCTGTATGTTCTTGATTTTAAAAGAATAAATGTCACAATATGTAGCAAAATAAAGTGACTCTTCTCTACCCACTGTTTACTCTTCTTCTGTGAGTTACTGCGTATTTGGTTTCCTTTGATGTAACTTCTTTTCTTTCTTCTGTTAGGGTAAATGCTCAATTTCTTATAAATATCGCTTTACTTCAGTCTCAGGAAAAGCATTAAATAGGAAAAAGTCACATTTTCTGAGTTTCTGGGCAATGTTTGACTACTTACCTTAGTATTTGTCAAAATTAAACTGTAGGGCAGCTTTATGAAGTTTTTGGTGTAAGTGATGTGTCACTGATGGAGAATAGGAAATAATAATAATTAATCTTTCATCGGTGAAGGCAGAGAAAATAATGGGGTAGCTTACCTTTCTTGGGTCTTTGGGGAAAATGTTAATATAGAATAGACTTGCTTAGCTAACATTAAACAATTTTTATTTGATTACTTTTTAAATATAAGCTTGTATTAAGGGCCTTATTACCAGTGCCTGTCTTCAAAAATAATTCCAGTAATTTTGAAGATTCCTTATTTGCCATTGCAATTTTACTTGATCTTTCTGCCCCAGACTTCAATAAACACCCCTTCTTATTTGTCTCTTTGGGTTTATAGTTGTCATTAAAAGTATCATCTCATTGACAATACTTTAAAATCTTCCTTAGGATCTTTCATTTAAGTATCCCTAAGTGTACTTAAATGTAGGTTATTTGACTTGGATTTTTCTTACCTTAAAGGTATTTGCATAAAAATATAATAATTTTTTTTTTTTAAATGAGGCTCACAGAACTCCTGATGGGGGTATTTTAGCTGTTAACCAGCTTAGTTGTGGTAACCTGATTGACCTCTGTCAGAGGTACGTGCTGTGGAAGGTGTGTGTGTATTACAGTACATAGTGAGGGGCATGATCTGTTTTGGCTGGGATCCCAATCTTGACTTCAGTTGAACACATTCTTTTTGTGGTACTTGATAGTGATTTAAATCTAAGCAGAAATGAAAAATTCTATAATGTGTTTTATTGGATTTTTGTTCCTCTTTCCCCTGCCCCGTATCGCAAATCTGGCTGTCTGAGCTTGAAAGGTGAAGCAAAACTTCCTTCTTACCCTGTTGGAAAGGGAGCTTTAAGGTATTACCTTTAGGCTGGGTAACTGGAGCCCTGACACACAGATTTCACGGGTGATTGTGTGATGGTAATTACCGGTCCTTTCTATGTACTTCATTTAAAAGTAATGACTAGTGGATGTCAAAGAAATAATAGGTGTTAACCATGGAATACATTAACTTGTGAAGATGCTAGGGGAATTTAATTAGATGTAATAAGAAATTTGAACAGGGATAGGAAAGGATGTTGAACTTTGGGTTTGGTTGGTTTTTTTTTTTGTATCCTCTTTTGTATGGTATAAATCTGCTGAATGAGATGAAATTTACGTGACAGATAATGTCCCAGTAGCTGTCACCTCTGCTTCAGTGAGATCATTCTTGGCTAAATACAGGGGAATTGGCTTTCTAGACTACTTCTGTGGGAAAGTGGTAACAGATTATTGGAGTTGTAGACTTCTGATGATTTAAAACATTGCTTAAATAAGACTGTAACTGATAAGGATCACTAATATTGTGCTTTGTTTTGAAGGACCTGAAATGAAGACTTTTAGCTCTTAACAGAAGGAATTTTATCTGATGCTGATAGCTCTGTTATTGATCTTAAATAAGTATAAAGAATAGCAATGGTCCTCCCATAACCCTTGGTGTTAGAAGGAAGATACTGGCTAAGTCTCTAGTAAGTCAACTGAAAACTGTTAATTTCAGAGAGCAAGTATGAATTTCACATCAGCTTGTGCAAGTATTCCCAAACTGGGAAAGATTTAGTGTGCTTCTATCCTGGTTTGGGAACAGTGGCTTAATGCATTAAGGTGGTTCTGTCTTGTTAATGTAAGATCTTCTGTAGCTCTTCTATTATACCACATAGATGTTGTAAAGATAGTCTTAAAAAAATACACTACTTCTTCTTCCTACCAAATGGAGGATAGATTTGAAGTATGAATCATATTTCTGTCTTCACTCTGACACTTGGAAATGACAATCGAGTAACCCAAAATAATAATGAGTCCCCTTAGTCCTAAAGAAGTACTATTTCCCTCAGTCTAGGTGATGGCAATTTGCCAAAGTAGGAGATGCCCGTTGAAAGTAGTGGCACAGAAGAATTATTGGGAAAGCAGAGACACGACCAATTAGAAACCTCTTTGCCTTTGAACAATGATGGCAATCTGCATGAAGTCAAATTGTGGTATTATTGATAATCAAATTAGTGGCTTCCTGAATAGCATTTAGGGCTTGCTCACAACTGACAGATAAAGGGGAAAGTATTACAATGCTTTTTAACAGCCGGTAAGACTTTTTCTTTACTTAGCAGGAAGGGAATTTCTGTTCTGTGGAAAACACGTTTTCTGATCTGTGTTTTTTAGCAACAAGAAGGGAAAATACCCTGACAAGTTTTGAATCTTGCTGCAGATTTTTATGAAAGCGTTGCACTAAATACAGCATACCCTTTCCCCCTGATGTAGATGTTGCATTAAGTAATAGCAATGTGATTGGAATGGTTGGCTGTTGCAATATATGTGAATTGAGTTACCCAATCAGTCCTGTTTCTCCAACTGCATGATTACGAAAAATATTTAATTGCTCTACTGGATATCCCTTACTTCTAATTAGTAAATCTGACTAAATTGAACTGGGTATGGGTGGATAAAACAAGCATGGTGTGTGCATCTTTGACCTGTTCTTTTAACTTAGTTCCCAGTTTGCTGCTTTGTGTATTGGTTGAATCACTTTCTTAATTGTTAGTGTGAAAATAGTTGCTTTGCTTTATAGATAAAGTTGTAGTAGAATTGTGTAACGCAGGCACTTCAGTGCACCTTGTATTTTCTCAGTGCTGTGAAGTAGGTGGTTTCTGAGGCTGAGCAGAAGGAAGGGGGGCATGTTTGTCTCCTGCAGGGACAAGGAGAAGGGTTTGCCAGGTCTGGGGGGATGCTGTTGACGCTGTTGGGGAGGAGACGGATCGCGTGGGTGCCTGGCTATTTCTAGAAACACTCCCAATTAGTCATTCCTGGTGTAGGTAAGAGCACGTGTCACAGTAGTGGCACTTATAAAAGGTGTTTTGCCCTAACTTGACCCAACGCAGCCCAACACCTGGTCTCTCCCTGGGTGTTCCTGTTCGTCAGATGGTGCATCATGGCGTGGTGGAGACGTGTTGTCACCTGGGTAAAACACACCCTCAGCTCCTGCACAGGGCCACCTTGCTGCTCAGTAGGAAAGGAGACGTGTTTTCTCTTCCCAGGCAATGTGCAGTGTTTGCCTGGCTTGCTCTTTCCTGTTCTTATAGCACTTTAAAAGCAGTGCCTGTGGGTAAGAAACTTATAAACTGCTGTTTTGTGGGCGATGGGGGTGATGTACCTTCACAGGAGAAGGGGAAGCAGCAGAGTTAGTTGGCAGCTCTCTCATTCCATCCTGCAAAAGCATCCAAAGTTCAAACATTTGGGGGAAAGGGGTTACTTTCTGAGCAGCCTCCTTGCCTTCCAGGTTTGTTTGAACCATTTGAAGCCTGAGCATGTAAGATTGTGGATCAGGCCACAACAAATAGAGCTGCAGAATCAACAACACAAAAAGCTAAAGAGACATTCAGGGAAGATGGGGGACAGTGTGGCTTGCAAAAGAAGGGTGAATAAAAACATGTTTCTGCAGGTGTTGATGTAATCTGCAAACGGTTTGGAATTGTGCTCCTTCAAGTGGGGAGGCCAGGAACACCGGGTCCTCAAACAGGTGTGATAGAAGATGAGGAGTAGGAAAATGGGAAGCAATGAGTGAGGAAAACGTAGCTGGAAAGCTGTAAGAAGTGGATCTGTTAGAATGATTTAAGGGGTAAAAACATGTGGTTTGAGAACCTGATGAACTATCTTTGTGGTCCAAATGGAATGTGTAGTGGAAGAGCTGTCAGTAGCCGTGGCAGTGGAAGAAGTCAGGGGTGTTGGTGTTGTATTCACTGTGGAAAAGCTTTTCAACATCTGTTTTGGAAAAAAAAAAAGCTGAAATGTTTCACAGTAAAAAAGTGAAATTGTGCTCAGGAATGGATTGCAAACATGGGCCTGCCCCAAGCAGGGGAAAAATCTCCCCTCTCTGGAGTTTGTGTGGGAGGAATGACTCCCAGTGGGATATCTGGTGTGTTGAGAGGGGTTAGAATGGTTAAAAGCTTGGAATAATGTAGAGAGAGTGCTACTATTGCAATCAGAATTGATATTCAGAATGCCTGTAACGAAATGTCTGCTGTTGGCCTAAGCTCATGTGCTCTCTTAAGTAAATAACATTACAGCATTTCTCCTGTATTGTATGTTGTTGTTTTTTTTTTTTAACATAATAATTGTTTGAAAATTTAATATAAGATACAGCATTGAATAGCTGTGCTTGGGAAAAGCATGAAAAAACTGTAGCAAAACTGGCTTATTAAGCGGGTTGATTAGAAAGTTCCAGGAAGATCAAGGAAGGCTAAAAATGATTATTTGCCCAAATAGAAGTGGTTGCTTCTGGCAACCAGTCCCCTCAACTGAGATTGGCCAGATGTTGAGGGCATTGGATACTACAGAGTTACCTTGTAGGTCATGGGCTGAGGATGCCGAAGTGCAAGCAGTTGGACTATGTTGATGTTCTACTGCTGCCCTGTTGATAGTCCTGATTTAAGAATATGCTTTTATAAGGCATAATTCATGGTATAGTAGCATGTTTATGGGTAGGCAAATATTGGCTAATCAAGAATTTCCTTCCTTTCTGTGTTAACTAGTAAATTGTGATGTAAAAAAGGTCCTGCTTGTTCAGTAAGTAGTAAAATCTTTTATCATTACATTTGGTGTGTGCAAGTAAACTTCATCTGTTTCAGGTAATTAGCACTGCATTAGTACAACATGGCAACTGGTGTTTAAACACAAGGTAATTAACTGTACAGTGTAAACATAGTGTGCTAAAGAGCTAAGCAAACCCATGAATTTCCAGCTGATCAAAGATAACACACTAGAAATGTTATTTGAGGGTGAGAGGAGTAGTTAATATTTTTCTGCTGTGCTGCTAAATTATTGATACTTTGGCATGGGGAGAAGAGAGAAGGTCAGATGTTTTAGGCTGATGCCAACAGCACTGTGTGCAAGTGCAGTTCTTGGGTGTGGGGTTTTTGTGGTGTTTTTTTTTTTCTCTTCCTTAGTGTATAGTGTTGTAATAGCTCAATGTCCTGGAAGATGTGTAGGGGATTTTCATACTTTCAAATTTTGGTTTGCTAGTCTTGCAATTTCACAACTGGCACAAAATGTGAGAGATGTGCGATACGGCTGGTGGTCTTGCACTAAGGAAATAGAAATTGGGTTGGATACATACTTTGTCCGGTAGTAGTTTTTTCCCTCTCCAAAAGTAATTTGGGTGCATTTGTCTAAAAAAAAAAATTGAGAAATTTGCAGTTTGAACTATGTGAAGTGGAACTGTGTCCATGGGAAGCATGGATTTTGTATGCTGGTGGTTCTCAAGTGTGCTAATCCAACAGGGACATGAAAGACCAAGTTTCTTACCAACTCTAACACTCACCAAGTTGTGTAGACTTATGACTGATAAGTGCGTATCTAAATTTTAGAATATCTGAGAGTTCTTACTACAGGAGTAAATAACTAGTTAACCCACAGATGTGGCAGGAAAGTTACCAATCTGCTGACTCCTAAGTGGGCTGGAGGTACACATCTATCACTGAAAGTGGGTTCTCCATTTAATACTGCTACTTTGATTTGTTGGATGGATTTTGGGGAGGACAGAAGAAAACAGTTCCGTGATAAAAGCTGAAGCCAGAACCTGATCTCGAGGCAGAATTTGGTCTCTTAAGCAGTTTGTCCAAAAAATGGTTAGGTGTTAAGTGAAAACGTGGCTAGGGTTGAAAGCCGCTTTTCGTTCTTTGAGCCCAAACTGGCTTCCTGATGTACGCAGCAGAACTGGGACTGAAAACTGAAATGAAAATTTCTGGAGGCTTTGCTTGAATCTTGAAGCAGGGTAGAGTCCAACTTCTCCTGTACAACTTGATTGAGCAGGATGCAAATGCTAGAAGAAGCAAGGAATAAACCAGTCAACAATTTAAGAGCCATAAAATGGACAGCTATAGTGAGTAGGAAGTTGTGGACAGATACTCGCTTCTGTTCCAACATTACTGGATAAGCAGGGTAGCAAAGGTCTGTTATTTTAAAAAGTTTAACCCAGCTCACTGTACTGACAGGTTAAAAAATGTTTACATGAACAGCCCCATTAGTGAAGTATAAAGGGCCACATCCTTTAGCAGGGAGGTGATGGCGACCAGCTGGCACCAGCTTGGTGGATAATACAATTTGATATCACAACTGTGAAGTGCACACTTCCTCACCACCACCTAATCATTCTTCTGAACGGCTCTTTAAACGTCAGCAAAGGCCTCTCATTAATTCAGCTTGACAGTTTGATTACAGCATTTTAACAGCTTCTGAAAAATATTTCAGTTACCGAAGTGGTAAACTTGCTGCCTTGACGATGAAGATAAAGTGCTGCCTCACAGCCAGAAGGACAGACCTAATCTTGTAACTCCTGATCCATCTTTGTGTCTTGGTTTAAATGTGTGATATTTCCCTTCCATGTAAAGATGTAGAAATATGTTAACTAGCAAACAGTAACCTAGATCTGTAATTTTGAGCATAAGTATCTTCTGCTTGTTTTTTCTTGTGCGGGTGACTTTTTTTTTTTCTACCTAAGATTGTGTCAGATTCTTCCTTCAAGATCATCTAAGAGGATGTGGTAATGCTCTCCATGCCTACTGTCCTAAAGCATGTTTTTCTCCTTGTCAGTCTCTGAGTCTGTTCTTGCATTTAATGATACTAAGAATGAGGTGGTTAAGCAGATGTGAAAGGGGTATTAACTAAAATATAGATATGTGTTATGCTGTGAAATAAATCTACAGTCAATTTCTTTAGTAACAGTCCATAATTTGAGTAGACAGCTTTAAATAGAGTGAGATGAGGAGTGTCCAGAGTGCTTTAATTTCCAACTGACTGACCTGTTGCGTATTACTGGTCTCTTGAGTTTGGCTTAACACTTGAAAATAAGGGTGTTTGCAGGGGGAAAGAATGCATTTAACATAGTACTACGTTTTCTTCACAGACTCTGACGCATCTCTGGGACCTGCAATGACAAGTCAGAACAGTAGCCATGCAGAGAAAACTGGTGAAATGTCCTCAAAGCAGTCAGCACCAAAAGTGCAGGTCCAACGATCTGTCTCCCGAGAAACCATCACTATTCATTTCTCTGCATTTGGGAAGGAGGAAGAAGAGGAGGAAGAGGAGTTTAAGGAATTTCTTGATGAGGAACTAGATGACCAAAGCATTGTAACAGCACTTGAAGCCAAGGAAGACCTCTGCTTTGAGCATACCGGCCATGATTTTTCTGGTCCAGCTACCTCGCTTAACGTGGCCAACTCTGCATCACTACTGTCCTCATCGCCTGCAGTTCTGCCAACTGCAGAGACTGTAAAGCTGTTGGATCCTCCTTCCGTATCCCAAGTATTCAGTGCAGTGCCACTAGTCCTGTCTCCATCATCACACTCATGCCATACAGTCAGCTTATCAGGTGCACCACCACCAGTGGAACAGAAATCCAGCCTGTCGTCTTCCCCATCCTCATCCCCTTCCAGGTCAGTTGTCTGCTCTAGTGGATCATCCACAGTTTCTAGTTCAAAGCCTTTTAAGGGTTTAGTCAAGTCCCTTTCAACAGATGTGGAACCAAAAGAACCCACCCCACCGATGCGACATAGACAGTTAATGAAAACCTTAGTGAAATCTCTGTCTACAGACACTTCTAAACAAGAATCCGAAGCTGTGTCTTACAGACCACCCGACTCAAAACTGAACTTGCATCTGTTCAAACAGTTCACTCAACCTCGAGCTACAGGTGGTGATTCTAAAACTGCCCCCTCATCTCCATTAACATCTCCCTCTGACACTCGTTCCTTTTTTAAAGTACCTGAAATGGAGGCTAAAATCGAAGATACTAAAAGACGCCTTTCTGAAGTAATCTATGAGCCTTTTCAGCTGCTCAGTAAAATAATGGGTGATGAAAGTAGTAGCCACAGGCCCAAAGCCTTATCTTCAAGTGCTTCAGAACTCTCAAACCTTTCCAGTTTGAATGGCCATTTGGAAAGCAATAACAACTACAGCATTAAGGAAGAAGAATGTGACTCTGAAGGGGACTTCTATGGAAGTGACTCTAACCTGAATAAGAACGATCAGTCAAAGGCGGCTGAGGAACATGCGAAAGAGGCAGAGACCAAAAGCTCTCAGTCTGCAAGCACAAAGGACGTGAGTTCGAAAACTTCACTCGTACTTGAAAAATGTTCGTTGTCTGCACTGGCAAGCAGAGAGGATGAGGAGTTTTGTGAACTGTATTCTGAAGACTTTTCCTTGCTAGACGATGAAAGCAAAACTGATAAACCTACCGAAACTTTGCTCGATCCTGAGACGACTGAGAAAAATGGTACTATGCTTGGTAGTGAGGATGAAAATAATCTGTATGTGCAACAGCCTGAAATACCAGTGAAAACTTTATACTTCTTAACACTGTTAGTCTATGCTTACTTTATTACCCCTCTTCCTGGCTACTTAAGTGGACTCTTATTTGGAGTGGCCCTTGGATTTATGATAGCTGTCTGTGTGATTTGGCTTCTTACTCCACGTACTCGTGAATATCTCAAATGGCATAGAAGTATGAAAAAGCAATGGAATACAGGAGCTCTAGACATCAAAGAACCTGAAATACTGAAGGTGAGGTCATGGTGTTTTGTGTGTTTGTGTGCATTATTTTGGGTAGGAGTAGTAAACTAGATTTGTTGTGAAGGCGTAAACAAGCTGAATTATCCCCATTTGTAAATAGGATATTGTTTTAGGGTCAGGTGGCTTTGACAGGGGCACAAATGGTTTAGTATCCAGGAATGTGTAGGACTTCAGTGTCCTTATGGATTAGTAGAAAACCAGAATTGCTTCAAAAGTAAAAGGGCAAGTGTTTTTGCTGATGGATTTGAAATAATCCAGCTGAACTACTGAGAGCGAGTAGTGTCAGAGTTTAGTGTGTAAAATAACATTTGTGCTTGAAGCTGTGCTTTGTGAGATTTTGTTTCTGGGGTATTTTGCTGTCGAGGCAGTAATTTGTCTGTCTTGTCTGTTCAGTCTAAGCAGACTCAAAAGCGTTGTGTTCTAGTAAAGCACAGAGAGCATATGGATTCTCCTCAAACATGAGCTAATTAGAAAGAGAAGAAGAATGAGTGATGAAAGGGATGTACTCATGGGTTGTGATGTCTGACGTTCTGTGTGCTGATAGCTTGAATGTTGTACTGGATACTGTGAATTACAGTTCGGTAAAACGTGTCTGAGAGCTGTGTTTTAAATCAGGCTCTTGGAAAATTTATCCTTCTTCCTATTTGCTCTTCCCATCTCCACTCTTGGTTCACAACTGCAAATGGCTGTTACTTCATACATCTGGCAGGTTGTTGTCTGTCCAGTTGTGATCCAACCAGTCAGTTACTTTAGTGGCTTTGTGGTGCTTCTTTGTCCCTGTTTTACCTCTCCTAATCTCCATCTCTGATGAATTAAAGGAATATTTCCTGAATTGCTGAATTCAGAACAATAAAGCATCTACTCATTTCTGATATGCCACAGAAGCATTTCAGAATAATAGTGGTGCAATGTTTACATGATATCACTTGCTTATCAGAGTATATTTGAATGCTTTCTTGTACTTCTGTAAATATTATATCCATCCCAAGCTTTCTGAAGGTGCATCTCTAGTTGTGTAACAACACAAAGGTTGCATGAATTTAAGTTAAGGTGATATTGGTTATGTGCTGCAGCATCTATTGTATATTGATTGCTAACCCCATGTAACTGTAGTTAACTCAAAAATTAGAAAAATGGGATATAAAAGCCAACTTTTGCTGAAGACAGGCAGCAATTGCATGCCCAGCACTAATGCTATCTTGGTTTTGTTTTTTTTTTCCTTGAATGATATGAGTTGTGGTCTCTATTTGCTGTTGTGAATGCAGACTGAACACTCCTGTCTGCCCAGCTGATTTACCCATAGCTGACAAGTACAAATCTTGACAAACTTTCAGTTCTGTCCTTGTTAATTGGGAGCTGAGACCCCGCATACGTATTTGTTTTGATACTGGAAAGCTGGTAAAGATGCTGATATTCATTGTTGGCTGGTGTTAAGCTGGCTCTTTGAGATGTTAGCTGTTATTCAGGAGCCTTTAAACCACATTTTAGTGCTTCTATCCAGGAGATATGTTTTATGAGACTGGCTGTAGGCAAGAAATAAACTGTGCAGAGAAGTCTGTATGAGTGTAGATTAATTTTTGGTATGACTTGGTAAGTATTTCTTGTGCTCGTTAACACACGAAGTAATTGTCCTTAATATGTAAAACCCTGTAAGAGGGATTTTTAATGTTTCAAGAGTTTAAAAACCAGTTTAGTGCCTATATTGTAGTGCAGCATAATGCAGTATGATTTAGCAGATTGCAAATTATTATTCCCACCTCATACAACGGTTTTCTGTTTGCCTCTGACAAAATGATTGCTGGACACTTTAGATCCTCAGAAAAACGAGACTTAATCTGTAACAAAACTCACATGAATGTAGGAAAACCAAACTTGATGCTTTTGCATAAAGGTGCTCTCTTCAGGACTTGTTGGTCTTTTATTCTGGCCTGAGCTGGTTTCATGCCATTATAATAAATATTGAGAGTAAGATCTCTTTTTGGAGCTCTAGGATTTGGGGTTCTGCCAAACTGCTGTCGGGCTATTTTTGTACAAGTACGTGTGCATTCTCCTCCACGGGGAATATTGTTTGAGAAGTTCATATTTTCCTGGTTTGAATTATTTGTGGCAAATTCCCCTCAGTGATTGCGAAAATACCTGCACATTAATATAATTTCCCCCCCAACAGTTTATTTGCAGTGCAAAAGAATTTTGTGCGGGTTAGTGTGTACATCAGTAGATTTGAATCAAACTACTTTTTTTCAATTTGTATTATTTTTACGCTTGCTTATTCCACTCAAGTCTTTGGTATTGGAGGGAGAACACTCCCCAACCAGAAAATGCACACAAACCCCCTGCATCTCAGTCTGTTTCCTTACCCTCTTACTCCCTTAGTCTTCAGTTCTCTACTTGCCTTTTCTTTTCTTTTCCTCTGCCCACAGGTGGTTGTTTTTTCTTCTTTAAAGCATTAGGTTTTCCTGACTGCCTCACTGGCCTTCTCAAATGTGCATTTCCTTGTGTTGTGCTGGCTGATACAAAAGGGTTTAAGTAACAGCTGAAATGGAAATAATAAATTTACCCTTTCCATTAGAAAGAATTTTTATGAGAAGACCATTTTGGCAGTGCCTGCTAGAGAAATGAAGCTTTTTGAGCCACAGCTGTACAAAAAGAGGAGGCTTTTTACCAGCATGCTGTTCCTGAATATCTCTCGGGGGATTTCGTGTTTGATCGTGGCCTCTGGCAGACAAATGTATTTTCCAGTCAAGGTGACGGTAACTTCTGCCCAACTCTAGACCTTTTTTGTGTCTTTAAATTCCCTGTCAATACAATCTGAAAAAACTGCATTACATTTTTTTCCCCATTTAACAAATTACTATTAAATTATTATAAAATACTTATAATGAAAGGCATAGGAATACAATGAGTCTGATTTGGGTATCAACAAACTTTCAAGAATTTTGGTGCTGCAAGCATTTGATGATATCGTTTAATGATAATTGACATCAATCCATCTATAATACCACTAAGAAACTCTGGCTGCAGTAGTAATCCACATTTGGGCTTTTATTGTGAAGTTGACTTGCTGATTGTTTTATTTATGTATTTTAAAATATAGAAGAAATTACTTTTATTTATTTTTACTTGCAAACCTGGTCTGTGCCCCCAACCCCAGCCCTCTGTGCCCTTTGTTAGGGATCTTTTTGCAGTTCCCCCCAACCTCCTCTCTCAGGTTAAGGTATAGAACACCTGAGATGTTAAAGTAAGTCACATTAAAAAGGTGATGCTTTAGGGGTGATGCAGCAGGCTTGACCCTGCAATTCTTATTTGCTTGAATTATTCTGTTGAACTGCAGTTGGAATAAAAAAATTTGTAGCCCAGAGTTATGAAAGAGGAAAAGGGAAGCGGGGTGGGACCTTTAAAGCTGTTCTGTGCCAGTGCCTGTGTTCCCCAGGGCTGGTTTATCCAGCATTGCTGGGTGGCAGAGGTGACACCCTGCGCTCCCAGGTGTCTGCTGTGGAACAAAGGGGCTGGATCCTGTTAGAGCACATGTGGGGTTTTGAATAGTAACTGTGGCTTTTGCCAGAAAAGCCAATATTCTAACCCTATGTTTTTTCAGGTTAGTTACCAGTCCGACGGTGAGGTGCTTTCTCCTAATTTCAGCTGTGAATTCAGAGCAACTGCTGACCTTCAGAGGCGGAGATCACAGGATCAGTGTAAATGGCAAGCAGCTGCAGAGTAGCATATGACTATGGTCATTGTCCTCCCTGAATTACTACATTTCTTATTTTAACAACTCCGCTAGTACAAAAAAGACCCATCATACAGTCACTCTTTTCCTACACAAGGAAACCCATTGTTATTTCAGTAGTTTGGGAAAATTCATCTGTTGCTAGCATGTTATGGTAACATAACTTCTCTGTTTAGATGTGTTGCAAAACGGTTTCCGTGGGCTGAATTTACTGAATTTCACTGAAAAAGGCTGTGAGTCTTTTGTTCCAGTTTGGTTTTTGCAAAGAGAGGGGCAGAAGTATTTCTGCTAAAGTTGTTCTTAAAATGCAGGAACTTTGGGATGAATTTTGGGTTCTTTTGGATAACCTTCTCAAAAATGTTTTTTATGCTGGATGAAACAGTTTACAAAAATGAAAACTGCTGAAGTGAGCAAGCAAATGGTGTCATTTCCCCCTTTAACAATGATATATATATTGAGAGGGGGAAAATTCCTGACACTGGCACATATTTTCAGATTCATTAATAGCGAAGAGTCATTCGATGAAGTATTAATGTTTCACTCTCAGCCATGTAATGTCTCTCTGTGTTACAAAATACCTTGGAAGTTGAATGTGAAAAGGAAACAGTGTGTCCTTAGAAATTAGGAAACTAAAAATTTAAGTAGGAGGAGGGTTTGTGGTAAGGTGGTATGGTATCGCTTTCATCCTGACTGCTGGCTGGGTACTGTCTGAAAAAAAACCCCTAAATATTTGAATTTAAAATTGTGTATCTTTTGGATTTTGGGGTATGCCCCAAATCGATAAAACAGCCAATCTCTTCCTTGTATAGAAATCCCAGTGTAGGCTGCTGCTTTGGGTGGTAAATGTATTTATCTTCTGTCAGTTCTAGATTTTGAATGTTCAGTACCTTTGGCAGCTAGAAACCATTACAAGTTCTAGACAGGTTCTTCAGATGCTGATAACCTGATGGTTGTGCTGTGAGAAGCAGCGTTTGCACTTCTCTTGGGTTTGTTCGGTGCAGTGAGCAGGGGAGGGGGCGGTGGGGGCTTGAGAACCGTGTGTTTGGAGATTACACAGCTAATCCATTTGCTGGAAGTGGGAAGCCTGGGCACATGGTAGGGATCAGAAAAGCAGGTGGGACTTTCTGGTGCTCTGGGATGCTGGAAGAGAAACAGGACTATAAAAACTGAGGAACCAGAGATTCTGTTTTGGGTTTGTTTTTTTTTCCCTTTAAATTCAGCGTGTCTTGCTGCTGCTGGGAAGGTGGTGATGGATCTTCAAAAGGGCCTCTCTGCTGGTTAATTGTGTGGGGTAAGGAAAGCTTCTGGCAGAAAGGCTACTACTGGCACACTTATAATAAAAATGGGATAGAAAAGGTGCTGGTCTGGTGGATGACACTGGATAGATTCAGACCCCTGCACTAACAGAGATTCACTGGACTTGGTTAAGTCCGTTAATGTAGGCTGGGCCTTGTGCCTTTTTATCACAAATGTGGCTACGGCATTTCAGCATGTGCTGGAGAAATACAGCTAAGCATGACTATGTGTGGGATAAGTCATACAGCTGCTGAGAAGGTATAGTAAGGCTTGCACATCTGCTGTGTGTCCCAAAGTGTTCATGTCATCTCAGCTCTTGGCTTTTCCATCTCTGTTCATGGATTTTTACATCTCTTAACTGCCATGTACCATAATGAGAATGTTGTCTAAATCACACCTTGATTTTGTTGCTACACATCCTTTGTTTAGCTCAAGTGCTGGTGCCAGAAAACTCCAGCTGGTTCCACCTCGAGCAGGATGTTAAGGAAACTTTAGATGTGCTCTCACCTTCCTTCTTGGGTACTACACGTACACATTCCAGCCCTCCTACTGAAAATAACATCTTCGCTTATTATGGTTACAAAAAGGGCTCCTGTGGCTAAGCTTCAGATAAAGATCCACTTTCCAAACATCCCTCTCTTTCAGCTTGTGTGGCCTTCAGCTCAACAGCCTTGCAGGAGAAGGCAATAAACTTGCAAGGCAGCACGTTTTCGTCTGTACATTTGCCTGGCTGCAGGCTCCAGACTTCGGTGTCTGAGCTAGAAATAGCTCAGAGATCTGATCTAGAGAGGGGGCATGTGGGAGTCTCTCCAGAGATCTGTGGGCCATATGGATGTGCCAGCTCTGCACAGAGTGGATGGCTCACTGTGGCTTCAGGCACCACACGTGGTGTCCTTGTGCTTCAGTAAGTCCAGCTGGAGTTCCTGGCTGAAAATTAATTGCTGTCTGCTCAAAGATGTCTTGGTTTAATAATTTCTAGGAAGGAAATGGGATGTGCTGAAACATACATCAACCCTGCTGTGCAGAACCTTGATGGTTTATAGAAAATTCTTCCTCCTGCATTGTATTTGTATATAACGTGGTGTAAACAAAACACCTCAACACAAAGCTTCTACAGAGACCATGTGCTGGTATAGGTATTTCTGTTAATAAAAAGTAGTCTGGTTTGGAGCTGAGCAAAGATGAATGACTTAATCTTTCGTAAACATAGATGAAATGCTAATTTATGTAGGTTTTTCAGGGTTTATAGTGAAAATGGATCTAGATGTTGGACGAAGCAGAACATAGATATCGCTGTTACTATGGCACCTGAGAGCGTGTGTGCTGTCTACTTTGAGAAATTATAGAGCACTGAAGTAAATGAGTGTTAAAATAAATTTTCCATTTCTGTGTGTGGGTGGAAACTTCTTTAATAAGATAAAATGTTGCAGTAATTTCTGAGATGCTTTGCATAAAGTAGTTACAACTTTTTTGTTTTGAAGAATACTCTTTCAGCTCTCCCCACTTCCCAGCAGCAGATGCTCTCCCCTCTACCATGCTCACCTGGGTATTTATAAAGATGCCATTTTACTTTATGCTGTAGGGTACATCTGTTTAGGTCTATCTGCTTCGCTTTCTTTTGACATTAATGGATATTGAGTATGCCGAATTAAGGTTTCCATGTGCAGGTAGAAGTAATTACCAAAGTATGTTGCATGGCGGGTTAAGAGAAGGAAAACTTGTCCTCCTTGAATGACTATTCTGGCTTGTCTTCTGCCCCATTTGTCATCTTTTATTTCTGTACGCAGATGTTAGAGGAGCAGCATCGCCCCATGGTTAGTCAGCAACGAGCTTGTTACAGCAGGGCTGGTTTGTTTGTTTTCTGTTTCTTTCACTGTAAGGAAACAAATGGAATTTAATGCCCATGTGTAGGACCTCCTGTGTTGTAACTGGGCAGTTACACAACATGTTAAATGATGTCAAGTGGTGATGGTGTGTTAAAACAAACTCCATTGTGGTCTTCCACTCAGTCCTTAATTGTTGGTGATTAAAATGTCAGTGCTGTCTATAAGCAGACAGACTGTTTGCTCTGCCTTGACTGTTGGTGATTAAAATGTGGGTGATTGCAGTACCAGAGGGGCTGCACAGCAGCGTGCCCTTGCTGGCTGCCTTCTGCCTCTTCCCAGCGAGCCCACATCTGCAGATCGCACAGGGTTTCACGGAGATGAAGTGGAAAAGCACTGCACTACATGCACAAAATGATTTACTCAGGAAAAGAAATAATATGTGCTAGGGATACAGCCCTGATCTCATGCTTTGTCAGTTTGGTGCTGTCTCGTTTGGGGTATTTACTGCTTTGCTCTGTTTGTACAGTAAGTGACATAACTTTGGCAAAAGCTTGGATAATTATTTAAAACTTTGATGTACGTGCTGTACTTGGTTCTCCTGCAGCTTAAAAGCCTGTTAAAAAGTGTTTTCTTCTCTAGGGATGGATGAATGAAATTTATAATTATGATCCAGAAACATACCATGCTACGTTGACTCACTCTGTCTATGTGCGACTTGAAGGAAGCACGTTAAGACTTTCAAAACCCAATAAAAATATTTCTAGAAGGGCTGTGTACAATGAGCCAAAGCCTGAAGTCACGTATGTCAGCCAGAAAATATATGAACTTACGGAGAGCAAGGTGAGTGTGCCTTACTTCTATCTGGTTTTAACAAAGAATACTTTGAAACTTCCTTTGAAATCTTGAAATCTTTTTCACTCCTCTAGTTTCGTGTTCTGTCATTATGTAAACAAAAATCTTGTTGTGACTAACTTGCAAAAGATTGTGCTGGGGAGGAAGATTAGGCAGGATTTAGAAAAAATTACATATTTACACAGTAAAGGAAAAGCATGACTTTCTTCTGTCGGTTCAGAGCAGAAGTTAACACATGGGAGTTTAGAGAATTGTTCCCCATACATTAAATTACTGTGTGACTGTTCTGAAGCTTACACCAAAATGCATAATCTTTGATGGTTGCCTCTATCCCAACGCAGTTTAGATGACGTTTGCATTTCACTTGAAGGGGGAAACTTAATTGTATGTGGATATAAAAGAGGAGAGCAAGAGGTGGCTGAAACACACACGAGTTGCTGTTGGTACCCACTGTCTGGGGAAGGAGACTGGCATTTTTGCAGTGGGGAGAGTGCATCAAGAGTAATGCTGGGAGTGTTTTCCTATGTGTTATTTGCCTTCTTCAAATCTTTGAAGAGTTGCCACGTGAAGTTGATTCCATTGGCATTCTATTAAGTAATACATCAATACCCCATTATTAAAAGAATGGATTTTTTTAATGTGCTGCCTCAGTAGAAGGCCTTGGCAGTCCAAATGTAGGAGGAAACTAGGCTTCCGTTGACTGTGGGTGTTAGAGAGAGATGGACCAAGGTGACAGTGAGGAGAACCTCCCTTCGTTTCCCTGAATCAGTAAGCAAAAGGAGCTTGCTGTCAGCTCTGCTTTCTGTTAAAGGAAGACAGTGAAAACGATAAAGCAAAAACTTAGATTCCTGCCTATTGCAGATTTGTTTTCCCATAATGAAGAGAAGCAAAGCTATCACATGCTGCAAGAGCACTTGGCTGACAATTGTTCTCCACAGTATCTTAGAAAAATTTCCAGTACTTCCCCCTTCTCTCACCCTCAAATGGTTGCAAAAGTGCTGGGTGCCCTGTATATAAAAAACAAATTGTGGCTATTCTCCAAGGTATTTTTGGAGAAGGCAGGTAAGTTCAGCCCCTTGAGTAGAATTTTTAACTCTTACTGCTCTTCTCATCACTTGCGTTATCTCGGTTCTCCCTGAAGATAGTGAATTTAGAATATAATTTATAAATAAAGAAATAAAATCACTTTTATTCCTTAATTCTTACATACTCAGTGAGACTATTGCCAACTTCAAACACTCAAGGGCCTGAAAAGTTGAGTTTTAAAACTCAATTTAGATTCTCAATACCTAACCTGTGGTTGCAGAAATAAGATTCTTGTTTTTTCTATTTTTTCTATTTTTATTGCATAACTATGAGAATAAGATCTTTTAAATTGAAACTGAGTTTCTCCACATGATGGTAGAAGTCTGATCTACTTGAATAGTCCTTGTTTTAATTCCAAGGCTCACCAAGACCTAGTGACAGCAGTGGACTGGACATCAACCAGCTCTAAGCGAAGAGTCAGTTAAACCCAGCAGATCCAATGTAGGATTTGTCTCTCCTGTGGTTCTGTTCTCTGTTTCTGTAGTCACATAAGAAGATACAATTGAAAAATAAGTTAATTTAACCCTTTCATTTATCCTTCAGATTTCCCTGGTTCCTAAAAGTCTGGCACGAAAACGGATTTGGAATAAGAAGTACCCTATTTGCATTGAACTTGCTAAGCAAGATGACTTCATGGCTAAGGCCCAGACTGATAAAGAGAATACAGAGGAAAAGTTATCTGCTGAAAAACCGGACTCGAACAATGAAGAATCCAAGAAACCTCAGGATGGAGCAAAGTACACTAGCCAAAAGGATCAAGTGCTTTATCTCTTTGGAAGGACAGGCAGGGAGAAGGAAGAATGGTTCAGAAGGTTCCTTCTTGCATCCAAGCTGAAGCCTGAAGCAAAGAAGCCATCCAGTTTATCTGGGAGCAAGCCAGGTATTCAAATTTTGTATTCTAGTAAAAGCATCTGCTAAAAGAAATAAACCAAAGTTATGTTTTCGCAGCAGTAGTTACAGCAACTGTGGAGCCATAGGGATCTTTACAGACAAATAATACTGAAGACACTCTTCTGTTCCTTATCTTGGCCTCTCATTCTCACCTGCCCACCCTGCCTTTTCCTCTCTTAGCCGTATGGCCTCAACTATTCTTACTATTTTTAAATTGGTTTATGTGAATACACTATTTTTCAGTGTCTGTAACAACTTCTGTAACTTTTGTCAGGACTAATTGTTCAATCCTTTTTTCCCCCTCTCTGTACTGTTGGAGTTGATGACAGTATTTGCAGTATTAGACACAGTCCTCTTATTACCTGTTCTTCCTCTTCCATCCTTCCTTCCACTCCAGTCTCCTGTAAAGACTAAAGAGCTTTCTTGTGGGTTAATGTCGTAAGCAGACACGTTTTTGTGTTTAAATGAAGTCCCATCCTAATATATATATCTGAACCAACAAACATATTATTCTACAGTATTGATCAAATGTTCAAAATATTAATTTAAAACCACCCTCTGATATAATTTTAAATCTGCATGACTCATGCTTTTCTGTCTTTATTTTCTGAGAAGCTTTTTAGAAAATGGTTAATATCATTATTTCTGGCACATAACTTCTTGAAATACATGTGCAAAATTAATGGCTAATTAAAATTCTAATACTTACATGCTTTTGACAGTCCTTTTAATTGTAACAGCCTATAATTAAATTTAAAAAAAAAAGTGTAGTTATAGGTATACTTTAATCACCTGACTTTTATTTTTGGCATTCCCCAGCAGGGCTGTTGGTAATTCTACCATATGGTATACATATATGAGTATCCATATTTAAATATGCTATTGATCAGCTGAGTTTTCCAGTCCCACACCCTGCTGAGTGCTGAATCATACCAAATATTGACTAATTTGGGTTTAGGACCACCTAAGCACGCAGTAGTAGAATTTACTTTTACCCTTCAAAATGAGAAAGTACTACTCTGAATGGTCGTTTTTCAGAATGAATTATATCTCCAAGCTAATTTTTTTTTCCCTTTAAGTGTTTGGTCGTACACTCTGCTATTTGACTGTCAGGTTCCTTTTTTGTTAAGCAGGTATTATTCCTTTTAATGTAGGCATCTTGCCGACACACAGTAGAACCGACAGCCAATCTGGAGTTCTCACACACAGCCGAAGCAGCAGCAAGGGAAGCACAGAAGAAATTGCATCCCAGCCGAAGCACAAGGATCTGGCTGGCAACGTGCGGCAGAAAATGCTTCTGGACTACAGTATTTATATGGCAAAGTGTGTTCCACATGAAAAGAAAAGCCCTTCAGGTAGTCCAGTCCTCAGTGCAGACAGCAGCCCTACAGCTGTGAAAAAGGTAATACTTTTACCCTAGAAGATGCGTCAGAGATGGTGATATATTTTATCTTGATAACTACTACTTGAAAAATTAGTTATATAGAAAGAAAAAGTAATTTCTATAACTATAGGTTGGGTCTAAACACTTTATAAAGTCAGTGTGAATTTTCACCCTTGCCAGCTCCCTGTTGACCACAGTTTCTTCTTAATGGAACATACGTTTATTTCATTGGTTTAGTTTGATTTCTTTTTGTCTCCTGAGAATGTCTGTGGTTTTTCTGGCTTTTGCAGTGACTTGTACTCAAAGGATCGTACAGCTGAAGGCAATATGGCTGTAGATTTTCTTCATTAGGAATGCACAGGTGTGTCCTAAAAACCATTGGTCCCAAAAGAGCTTATATCTTATGCTTAAGATTAAAAGAAGTAAACAAAAAAATCAAACAAAATTCCACAAACGTCACTTCCCAATGGTAGTAAAAAGTTAAACTTTTCTGTGTATATTCTAAAGTAGATTGCACTAAAAGCATATTTTTGAGGTCCTGGCTTGTTGAAGGAATTTAAGTGAAGTTTTTTGTACTTGATGGTAAAATTGATTGTCATTTTCTGCTGATTATGGGAAGGTAAAGGTCTTGTACCATTCTGAAGTGTATCGGAGCACCTGATTGGGACAGAATTGTCACATAACACAAGTGTGCGGTGGATGCTGTTCGTAGCAGTTTTTCAGTGCAGATGTTACTCTTTAAAACCTGAGAACTGGTTTTCTGTTGCATATTACAGAAAGTGCTTAATCTCTTCAGTTCTTCTCACTGAAGACAATGTCCTGGCCCTGTTGCCATGAATAGGGTTAGGAATTTGCCTTTCTATCTGATGGTCCTCTGGCTAATGTGTTAATATTGTGTAGTACACAGCAGCACAATAGTGAACAATGTCTATAGCTTTGACTAATCACTTGGCCTCTTGGACTGCATTTGAATCACTCTTAATAAACAAAAGTTTAAAATTAACTATGACACACTTAATAAATGGATCCTTAATGTTAAGTATAATCGCCGTTAATTTAAAAGATGTAACTCATGTCATGCATCTTTGTTGCCAGACTTCCATACAATGTCCAGAAGGAGTAGGAGACCATGGTATAGCATATGAATAAACACATCCTGTGTTCCCCCAGGAAAAAAGATGTTCTAGCCTCCGACAACCCCTGAAGCAGCGATGAATTCGCTGCTGAATCTGGCACGTGTCAGAAATCATTCTATAAATAGATCAGCAGTGCTGGCAGGAAACTTGCGTCACAGCAGAAGCTACGAATCCAGCAATTCTGCGTGCGTGAGGCTGCAGCCATTGGGAGCAGTCCTTGCCAAGGAATGATGTTCAGAACTGTAGCATCTACCTGACTCCTCTTAGAAAGCACTGCTGTTCTGCTGGCTTCAGGATTTCTGCCTGTGATAATGAAAGGCAGATTCTCCTTTCATTGCAGACAGCTGGGAGACATTAAGTAGGTTGTTTTTTCCTTCATGGAAACCTTCTGGTTTTAATGAAATGCATGGTAGCATGTACACACCCAAAATTATTTCAGCTGCCTTTTCTTTTGTGTCTATAGTCAGTGATGCAACATCTGAACATATATCTCCAAGTGTTGCGAGATTCAGACATAATTCTCTTGGACTGTAAACAAAACCTTTAACACAGCAGAAGGAACAATATTGTTTCCTGAATCCTGTATACAGACATTGGAAGGAAGGATTTGTTTCCTTGTACTGCATTTGTTTATCATCTGTTTGTGATGCTTCTGAACTGGATGCAAGATTTTTGATAAAAGAAAAGGAGGGTAGAGTAGCTGTTCTTCTAGATCCTGTTGGGAAGAGAGAGTGTCTCTACTACAGACACATTTCTAAGTCTGGGTTTATCTGCTTTTTCTGCCAGAGGTTAAATTACATACAACTTTCTCATTTCATTGCCAGAGGTCAAACTATATCTACATGGTCTCGTTCACTCTGTTGCATGTCAGGATGATGACAAGCTCATGTCAGGCCAGTTGATGTGGTTGTAAAGCTGCTATCTGTGCTGAGCATCCAGTGTTCTTAGATAACCCGGGCAGTAACACTGAACTTCTCAGTGTAAATGGGACCTTTTCTGACCTTAGTTTATAGAATTTGTAGAGCTGAATAACCTGCTCTGTGTTTTCAGTTACCAGATGCCAATGTGGAAGCTGAAGAAGAAGAACAGGAGGCCTGGGTGAATGCTTTGCTTGGAAGAATATTTTGGGATTTTTTAGGAGAAAAGTATTGGTCTGATCTAGTGTCAAAGAAGATCCAAATGAAACTTAGCAAAATCAAGGTAACTAATCTGGAGACTTGCACTACACTTGTACTTCCTTGTACAAGAAAACAAACACATAGTCTTAGAGTTTCAAAACAGTAGGCGAAACACTTATTTCATGCTTCTGTGTAAAAGACAAGTAAATAAATGTGATGCAGAGTTCCAGTTCAGCTTTGCTGCCCATTTCACGGTAGGATCTCAACATGTTAACTTTGCTGCTTCAGTTTCAACTGAACTACAGTTGGGTTAACTGTTTCTGTCTATGAAGCTTTTATATATTTACTTTAGGGACAAATAGAACTGCTTATAAGTTAGGAAATCTGCTTTGGGAAATATTGCCTTTAAGGTGGAGGAGATCAGGGAACCACAGTTCTAATGTGCTTCTATTACCTTCAGACACAGACTGCTTGCAGGAGAGGTCAGTGGGAGTAATGGAGAGAGAAAGAGCTGTCTGAGGTGATGGGATATAATTGTGCATCAACTGCCTAACCTCAAAAGGCAAAGTGAAGAGTGATGCTTTTGCATGACTTCTGGGTCTTCCCTCTGCATTCTGTAACTTCTGAAGAGCAGCAGTTAATCACAGGGCTGTTTAGCTCCTGATGTTCGGGGAGGAGTTTGCCTGTTCCTAAAGGCAAAGGAAGATGTAGTCTTTCTCAAAAAGATCTGAAATTTAGCTGCCAGTACCAGCTGTGAGAGTGTTGCTTGTGCTTTGGGAAATAAGCAGTAACCTAATTCTGCCCTGGCTGCTTCCACAATTGTGACAGCAGGGTACCCAAATATCTCATTGGAAACAGTTTAAGTAGAAAGACTGGGAATGGGGGACGGATGTATTTTTGATAGGTTAAAGCACAGTCTGTTCACAGGAGATAAAAATTCTGTCAATTAGAAATACTTACAGTAAATAGATACCCAAATCATTGTGATTCTATGCTTCTGTTATACTAAAATTATGATACATAATGAAAAGCTAATGTGCTATGAAAGAGTTTGCTGAAGTTAAAAATAGCTGAGATGTTGATACAACTGCAACTATAAAATATGTGACTGAATTTAAAATCCAAAGAAGTCTTTGATTTTTATTCACAGTAAAATAGGATTTACGCTTCGTTCTTGAGCTTTTTGCATACTTTGACTAAAAAGAATGATGAAGGTTTAAGGTCAGCATCTGAACTTCAACATAGTTTTAAAAACATTCCAAGTTCAGATGCTGAATCTCTCCCTAAAGTATTAGTTTGAAACTGATAACTGTGAAATCCTAAAATTGGAAGAATTTTGTGTAATCCTGTTTGTGTTCTTTTACTAGTGGCTTTTCAGCTCAATCCACTCTTTCAGCTTAATGACCTTTCTTCTCTCGGGAAACAATGATGTTTGGTTCCATAACACGAATTGGATTTTTATATTCTCTTCTTCTAGCTGCCGTACTTCATGAATGAGCTAACTCTAACTGAGCTTGACATGGGGATAGCTGTGCCGAAGATCCTTCAAGCCTTCAAACCTTACGTTGATCACAGAGGTAAAACACCTGCTTCCTCTTCTGGTTTTGCCAGGTTCATGCCTTTGTACCTGTGGAGAACAGAATTTTGATCTGTTTATCTTGTGGGTGTTTTAATCAGAGGAAGGTAATGAGTGGTCTGTATCTCCAGTAGTAGTAGCATCAGGCTTGGTATAAACATAATGCTATAGATACAGAAATACGATCATGTCTTTCCGCTGGAAATAATTACTGAACTAAACTAAACTTTACATGCAACAGAGATTTAGACCTGTATCTGCTACTCCATCATGGACTACAGAGAGCAGTACACATCTCCTTGAGACAGAGCTGGTTCTGTACCATAGTAGAAAACAGATTTGACTCTCTTGAAGAGAGAAGTTGCTGTGTTTTAAAACAGTGATTCAGAAATTACAATTGTAGTAAGTCAGCAAATAAGAATACAGTGTTGCTTTGAAAAGAAACTTCAAAATACAGCATCATTTTATGTTCCTTATGTTAAATATGGAGATTTTCTTAAGCTGAATGACTTTCACACTGCTGCTGTATGAATCAAAACTGTTTTTTTATTTTGAGGTACAGAAAACAAAATGAAAACTTCCTAAAATGATTACATGTATGATGTCTGCCAGGTGGTTTTGTGGTTTCTTTTTCAAATGAGCTTTTGCTTTGGGGTTCTTGTCAGTGGGCTTCCCTTTACTTTAAACATTTTTTGAATTCCTTTCTCTGTTCTCATAACTGTAGTTGTAACCAAAGGCTGTAGTTCTAAGTCATGAGATAAGATTTAGGAGATTGCTGAACGCTTGGCTTCAATTAATTGCTGACAACAGCAATGAGAAAAATTAACTCCTTCAGTTTCTCCTTCAGTTAAACTGTGACAAGCAAACATTTATGGTAGAATTTGTAATCCTTGTAACTTCTTTCATATTGTTGAATGACATGTGAATTCTTAGTATGTGAGGTTTTAAAAGTTTGCAGTAACTAATTACTCAAATAACTTGTTTTGCTATTGTACTTAAAAGAGCATAAATCAGGGGATGATAATCAGAAATACTTGTTTTCGTAAGGATAAGTATATTTGTTGGTAAGTTGACCTATGGATAAAGCACACATGGTGAAAAATAAAAATCCTAAGGCTTCAGGCCAGTATCTAGAATGAATACTTCGATGATATTTTTTTTCAGTGTTTGAGACAGTCATTTGAGGTAACCTTTTGTGAGACTTTAGAATGCAGTTACAAATTGTGATGTGGTTTTGTTTCATCCATATTTTTTTACCAGTGCTTGATTACGAGGAAAATATTTTTTTTTTGTGGCTCCTCCAAGTAACTAAATTTGGTAACAGACAACATGAGGGGAAAAAAATCTTGTTTCTGTTAATACAGTCCTAGTTGGATGACAACATATGCTGTATTATTTACTGTACTTCTGTTGAGGCTAGGGAACCAGATAGCTCCGAATAAATTGTACCATCTGCCCAATTCTTCACCCCTCCCCTTCCTCTTCTACCTCCCTTTTTCCCTCCGGAAAATGCGTATGAATGTTTTCTGGCCAGAAGGAATTTTCCCTCTCAGTAATGGCATCCTTTGCTTAATTTGATCTCCTGTTAAAAGAACATTGACTCTTGAAGCACTCTGACTCATTGGTTATCCAAAAGGTCTGTTTAGCTCTTTTCTTGTTTCCTATGATCTTACTGCTATTTGGTTACTGTAAGGAGGAAAAAATCTGTATAAGCATGTGTTTGGGTTCTGGTGTTTTGTTTTAGAACAACAATAGAAAAACAGTATGATGGAAAAGAATTTGGGTTAGTTAAGAAGTAGCTTGCCTTCAGTACTGCTCCCAACACGTAATCTCATCGTCTATCAGTGTCTTGGTCTTTGGGAGCAATTTGTTTCTGTTCATATAAATGGGTAAGATTGGGGACAATGGCATTCTTCTGATACATTTGGTGGGGTTTTTTTGCAGAAAAGCAAAACAGTTGGTCTGTAACTGAAAAAAGTGTGACTTTTCTAGATCAATCAGACCCAAAGAATGGTTACCATTAATTGCTTTTGAATAAGTAAATGACAGTAGACGCATTAGTGATTGATGTGACAGATACTGCTAGGGCATATTGTGTGCAGCTGCGATGTCTGGAAAAGGAAGATGCATAATCTGTGTTTAGTAGCATCTGATTTCTAATCTCTGGATCACAAATTGCCCTCCAGCTTTTTTTAATTGGTGGGACTGCAGGGTGTCACTCAAGAAGCAGGACCTTATCTTGCAATTATTCCCCAGACAATTCTTTTGGTGATTGCAATAAGTGAATAGGTTGCCCATACAATAGGATTTAACTTAATACCACGCATCTAGAATTTTTCTAAGTAATGACCCTGTTTGTTGTGAGTCATAAGCAGAATGTCTATAGCTGAGTTACTGAGCAAACCTTTTCATACTTCTTTAATACACCATTGTTGAAAGCAGAAGAGGCAGCAGGTTGTGATATGTGACAAGCAATATTGCTCTGGGATTTCAAGTATTGCTTCATTTGGACAGCGTAAGTAATATAGAGGAGTGTCCCTGTTACTGTTTGGCTTGGAGCAGTACTGTAAATAGTTTAAGTGAATCCCTAAGTGTATTCTGTTTCTTTATCTTGTTTCAGATCTCTTAAGCAGTTTAAGTGTGCATAAATCACACTCCTTTTTTAGATCATTAGCTGTACTCACTGATCTGTCTTTCAGTGTGGCTTTGATTCATATCTGAATGTTCAACTTTGTTCCATGTGCTTAATGTAAGCAGAAAACTTGCTTTGATAAGCTTTTAATTATTTGTGAATTAATGACATGATCAGTTGGTGAGACAGTATGACATATAGACTTTTTTAAAATGAGTTTAGGTTTAACATTAAAGTAAATGATTGTGACTGTTCTTAAAGTGACGTTGTTGTTGTTGTTAATTTTAGGGCTTTGGATTGATTTGGAAATGTCCTACAATGGATCTTTTCTAATGACCCTAGAGACCAAGATGAACTTGACCAAACTTGGTAAAGAGCCGCTTGGCGAAGCGCTTAAAGTTGGAGAGATCGGCAAAGAAGGGTAAGGTATTACAGTCGGGGAATCCAGCGGGAGCTTTCATGGTGAAAAAGTGACGTTTTCCTTGCATACATACAGCATGAACTAATTAGGAAACGCACATACTGTAACTTACCTAACTTGCATTTGTGCTTTCCCTCTCATTTTTATGATGATGTTTGAATTTCATCAATCTGTCCATTTGTATTAATCGAGTGAGTGATACCTGTCAAATATCCGTCCCTCAGCCGTGGAGTGTTGATTCTCTTTGTGCTGGATTCTCTTTGTACTTCAGAAACCTGCAGTTGCTGAACAGTAGGTGGTCTCTGACTTAGTCTACAATCGCTGCCAACAAAACAAGAAAATATTCTCTGAATCTGGCCATTTTTTTTAAATGTTGTGCTCCTTCAGAATTAAGATACTGGATGCTTTATATGCTCGTGTAGTAGCTCTGACCATTTATTCTGAGATACCTTGAAGTAATACGTACAGCAGCACTTTATTACAGTGCAGTCATGACAAGAAAATAAATGTGGAAAAACTAATGGCTGAATGATCTCATACACTGGTAGAATTTCAGAGGATTTAAAATTGACCTAGATTTTCATCATCACTGCTTCAAATAAATATTTATGAATTTACATCAGTATAATTGGTAGGTGTGATTAGTTTTTTAAAAATACCTTTAATCTTGTCCACCCAAACAGTGGGGAATAGGAAGGAAATCTTGATACAAATTGAATTCTTGCTTTCCTTCCCTATCCCTTCAGGATTTTCTTTGTGTATTTTTATATCTGTCCAGTGCAAGAATGGCCTCAGAAATAATTAGTTAACGCGTTGATTTCATATTTAAAAATCAGCTTGATTCTAGCTGAGCAATAGTCCCCCAGCAACGTAAATGTAAATGTCTGTAGCTAAGCAACCAATTACTTGAAGGTATGAGCTTTAACTGTATTGCTCCCTGCACATGGCTGTGTTTCAAGTGCTCAGGGCCAGGTACCACTGTCAGCTTTGCATAAAGAGCAGTCTGATGTAGTCTAGTCTGAATGAGGGCTTTTTTGGCTGCTTGGTTGTTTTTTCTCCCTTAAATACAACTGGATGTTGTAAACAAACAAACAAACTAAAGAATCCGAGTAGTATAGAACAGTTTGATTCTCATCTATGCTTCCCATGGTGTGTGTTAGTTTTACTGGGGTTTTTTAATTATCAGTTGGCAATTTCTGTGACGAATCAAACTATTGTGCACGTGCCTGCAGCCAGCACGTGTTGCCTGGAAGTGATGTGTGTTGGTTGCTTACGTTCATTTCCATCCCTCGGGAGCCCGGGACAGACTGCCTCTTGAGCTGCAGTAATCACAAACTCATGTCAGAAAGGCATCTGCTCATCCAGAGGAGGGGAGGGAACAGCACCGAGTTTTAACTGTCCTTGGATATTGTCAGTGTAAAGCAAGAGAAATGGTTTGTTTCGGTCCATTCTGTTGTTGCTGCTGTGTTAGGGTTTGAAATGCAAGCAAGGTGTGCTGTTGCACAATTTAATAATGCCGTCTGGCACGCCTGCTCAGGAAAATGCAGCTCTCAAAGGGGGTAGAAAACTATTTAATTGCCAATTTTGTAGAATTAATACCGTAACAGGTTCTACAATACTGTAAACCAGGCAAATGCAGGCAGGCTATCTCAAAATTTCTGCAGTTTCTTACCCCGTCAGTCCTTTCTGCTGTGTTGTACCATGTGAAAACAAACCAACAAATAGCAATTCATAAAATATTGTGCAATCTGCTCAGGAACAATACTGTAGCTCCAAAGTGTTTTTCTGCCAATGTTTGTGTCTCATAAATGGTCCATTGTATGCAGAGATCCCCTGAAATAGCACTCAAGCTTATTTATTGTTGCGTTGTTTAATGCGAGGAAATCTTGTGGTCTCAGCCAGTCAGTGTGTGCTTGTGGAGGCACCTCAGAGCAGGTAAAACACCTTCTTGTAAGAAGGTGACACCTTTGAGGGCCTTGAAAATGGACTGGGGATGCTTTGAACCGGGTGGTATGACGTGCACAGGGAAGTGAAGTGAGGTCACACCCAGGTAGAAAATACGTAGTTTGAATCTGACCTAAAAACATAGACTTCCCTCTGAGAAACAGCTCCAGCATCACTATTTGGGCCAGTGACACGAACCACCCGCTGAGCCCTCAGGGAGGTGGCTCGGTTTGGTGTGCTGTTTCACTCTTCCGCAGGTACAGAACCCATCTCTGGGTCAGAAGAGGTTTACAGTTCTGATTCTGTAGCCTGGGTAGCAAATTCTTCAGCATAGAGAGGTTATTTGATTAATGCTCTGGTTCTTAAGCAGAGCGTTGAATGCTGTGAGCTGTACTTGAACTGTCCTTTTCCATTAGGACTCTGCAGCATCTAACTGTTCTGTGTACAGAACAGCAGACCGTAGCCTCAGTCCTTGCCCTGTGCGAGGTTATTAAATGCTTCAAATAAATTTCTGAGAATACGCACAAAAAGAAAGCGCAGCTATAAACTATATTCTGACCAAGCTGTAAGATATTATAGTCCTCGGTATGGTCCCAAGGGCTAAAACCATGTGCTAAACCCAAGAAGCTTGTGTTGTGTAACTATCTCAAGCTGTTGCATTCAGTAGAGATCTGTTAATACTGAAGTGTTGTACTGTATCCTTCCCCAATTTTAATCTGTTTTAAAGATTTGAAATTTTTTGGGGGATTGTGTACATAAATTCTTCCACAGTTGAAATCTAGAAATTAGTTACTACTGTGTGCTCTTTTGTATCCTAGGAGCAGCACTTGTTTGATTTTTATTATTACTTTACTCCCCCCCCCCTTCTCTCCATGATGTTTTTTTTTGCCTTATTCCATCTTGGACTCTCTTCAGAAAAAACCAAAACAAAGCCTGTAATCCTATAAACATTTGTTGTGAGAAGCTTAAAAAAATTCACAAGCTCAAAGATCAATTTCTCTGCAAGTATAGCAGGGAAAGGAATATTTCTAGCAAAGATACTAAAGGGAAATTCTAGCTTGAATTTGTATGGGACAGAAGTATCTTTACAAAACATCTAAGAAGTGTTACTTCCCAGGGTTATGTTAGACTTCGGTTAATAGAATTGCATTTTTTCCACATGAAATTGGTAAGTGATGGCTCACACTGTAGCTACAGTAAATTGAATTGCTAATTAGAGACAACTGCTGGCTTGAGATTGGCTTCAGTGGTTTCAGTTTTGTTCTTTTAGATAGAGTTTATAAAAAGAAGGGAGGACATTTTAGAGTCTCCAATGGAAATACACGTAAAGTCAGCCAAAGCTGTACATGATGAATATCTAAGAATTTTACATTTGACCTGGAAATTGCATTGTTTCAGTTTCAGGCCAAGGGCGTATTGTCTTGCAGACAGTGATGAGGAATCCTCCAGCGCTGGGTCTTCAGAAGAGGATGATGCTCCTGAATTGGCAGGAGAGAAGCAGGTGACTCCAGGAGCAGAAGGGTGAGCTGCCTCCATAGCGTGTGTGTGTTACTCCCCTCCGCATGCCCAGACTTGGTGTAACTGGTGTCTTGGTCCAGTCCTGCAATACACTGACATCCTGGGTGATAATGAGTGTGAGTTTGTCCAAGCAATTAAGCAAACACAACTCACCCATTTCTAGAGCAGAAAGCATTAATAATGTTCCACAGATGTTTTCCTGTGCTGGGGGCAGTGTTCACCACACAGTACTGCTGCGGAGTGACCTGCACAGCTCTCCTTTGATTCCTTCGCTATTAGATTACAGAGAGAGCCAAGTCTTTGGGCCAGGGGACCGTCCCCAGCGTGTTTTCCCTGGTAGCAGAGCCAAGAACAGGATTTTTTTGTGTGAACTAGAAATAGTTTGTTTATATAAAGTATTATACCCATGCTGATCCTGCTGATCCCTTATTTCCAGTGTGTTCTTTTCTTTAAGAAAACAACTGTTGTTGAAGCCTCGCTTTCTTGCTCAGGGTTGTGTGGTTTGCTTTTTTTATTATTTTTTTTTCCCTTGAAGAGCTTTGAGTGTCTGGGCTGTGCAATACTGCCCTCTGATGCTCTGCAAGAATTTAAAAAAATATCATTTCCTAACTGTCACTTTTGCCACGTCATTCCTTCGTTTGGCTGCTGTTCTGACTTATTTATTTTTTTCTTTTTTCATCTGATTGAAATTATGCCATGCACTGAGAACTCTGTAGTAACACTGAGATGTCTCAGACAATCACAGTATTTCTTATGTCTGAACACATCTGTGATTTTACAGTGAATGTAAACCATGGGTCAAAAGGGTCCATGATATATTAGAAGTGTTCATGGGGTTTCCTTGGAGTTTTACTTCTAAAACTTTTTGAAAACTATGTGATGAATTGTTGGAATTATTTCAATAGATTCATTTCATATGATTAAAAAATATATAGATCATATAAAGAACAAAGAGGGAGAATCAAGAATTTAAAAGTCAAATACTGAAAGAATTTCCTTACACCTTTCAAAAATCTTTATTACTATTCACTTCTTCATTCACTATAGAATGTGATTAGAGATTAACTGCTTTATCTGGGTGAAGTTACAGCTAGTAGAAATTAATTCACCCCTTTGATATCAGCTGATGAGTTTCTTATCTCATGCTAAGGAGAAAGTTCTCTGAAAGCCTGGATAAACATCAGTTTTTTGCAGGACGGGAAAAAGGTTATCTCTGCTACAAAACATCAAGAGCCACAATTTAGATAATATAGTCTGTGAAAATACACATACACACTAAGAATAGTATGTTTGATATTTCAGAAATGAGAAAAGACACATTCAATCCTTAAAGCATCTTTTTTAAAAGCTAGGGTGCTGTTTGACACTCTTGCCAGGAAAAGTGGCCTCCTCTTGCAGGCATGGTTAACCATTTTTGGAATGTCATTCCGCCTGCTGCCAAAAGCGCCTTCCTCTTCTTTTTCCACTTTATGCTCATTGTAAACGTTACAATACCTTAAATGAAAACCTCTTTGTTGGACACACACTGTTAAATAGAGGAGACATGACGGTTGGGCCTTCTATGCTGATACGTGCATGTGTCTCGGCGCTTATCTGTCTTAGTTTTGTTAGAATGGTAATAGACAGGTTGTCACTTCTCACAGCTTGCTGTCATAAATAATGCAAGTATATTTGCAATTTAAAAAAATGTTGCATTTCCAATGCCATCTGGGAAGGAGGATTGTTCAGACTGGACAGAATTTCTGCCAGACACTCGTAGCTGACACGGTACGGCTGCTGCGTGGGGGCACTGGTAGGTACTGCTTGGACATGCACATAGGTATCTGCTCAGAATTTTTATATCAAAAACTCTAATGATTTAATAGGAAATCCATGGGTGTCTTAGCAAACAATAGGTTTAAGAAAATCACCTTGATGTACTCTTTTTATATGCTCTATCTAAAGGTATGTCGGAGGACATCGGACAAGTAAGATCATGAGAATTGTGGATAAAATTACTAAGTCAAAATACTTTCAGAAAGCAACAGAGACTGAGTTTATTAAGAAGAAAATTGAAGAGGTCTCCAATACTCCTTTGCTGCTAACAGTTGAAGTACAGGAGTGCAGAGGAACACTAGTAATTAACATTCCACCTCCACCTACCGACAGGATATGGTAAGAGGAATTTACTGCAGAACTGGGCAGCGTTTCAGGTGTGTGCCTCCTAAGGGATTGCAGCTAAGAAACAAGATAAAAGTAGCTGAGATGGGTCCTGGAAGAGATGCAATACAAACTAGCTCTCAATGAGGTAGACACTGCTGTTAAGAGAACATTGATAAGAACATACTTAAATATGTGCTTTGTTGGAGAGATTATAATAAAACTTCTATCTCCCAAGGTATGGCTTTCGAAGACCTCCCTACCTGGAGTTAAAAGCTCGGCCAAAACTTGGTGAGAGAGAAGTGACTCTGGTTCATGTAACTGACTGGATAGAGAGGAAACTAGAACAAGAGTTTCAGGTATGTTTCATTTATGTTTTCATTTCATTAATGATAGTTTTGGTCTATTAGAGGGGTGGGGGTTTTAATTTTTGCATGTCTCCTATTTCATTCAAAACTAATCAGTATCCTCTGCTGCTCTCTGTTCAGCACTAAGTATGTTAGGAATTCAGCTGAAACTCTCTTCTGGGGTGGTCTCAAGACCATGCGTGGACCTGGACAGAAATCTGTTTTAGCTCTTGTCAGAATGATTTTAGAGCCAAAAATGCCATGTTTTTAAAAATAGGTACCATGTCAGAATTTGTAGTACTTAAATAAAAACATGACCCTGGGTATTTTGGATGATAGAGGTCAAACTAGTGTCTGGAATTAAGAACACGTGAAGCAATAAGGTGTCCTGTTACTACTTCCTATAAAATAAAATTACTTTAAAAAATCAGATTGACTGTAGTGCAAAATAGGAAAAAACCTTCAAATTTATAAATATTTGTAGGATAGGAAAAGAGTTTACTGGCCAGATTCATTCCGGACCCCAACCTGTACAACCTGCTTATTTCTTTAAAAGTACAGTTTGAAAGTATATGGGTAAGAGCTGAGAAAGCAGCAGAGTTAAGAAATGTTATGTTTCTTGTGGTACTATTTCAATCTAATGGAAAGTGCATAGATTTTCGTATTTCTGAGTTTCATGTACAGCTGCAACACAACTAAATGGCTTGAGCTGATGGACACTGTAGGGCACTGACTCAAATAATGCTGAGCTCAAGAATGTGGAAATTTGTTGCATCTTTTTAACTTAACAAATAAGGAAACTAAGGTTTCAAGTGGCATATGAAATGTAACTTGATTTAATTGCATCTTTTTCACAGAAAATCTTTGTCATGCCAAACATGGATGATGTTTATATTCCTTTAATGCACTCGGCCATGGATCCCCGCTCCTCTACCTGCCCTTCTCAAGATCTGATCACGGAGGCCCCCGATCAACCATGACATGTGAAGACTCTTGCAGTTTACAGTATTATAAAAGTTATTCTCATGGTTTTATAAACTGTGCTGTAGTTCTCATCCTTAACTTGTGCCACTTCCCCCCCCCACCAAGGACTGCCTACAACCATACCTTTGTGCTCACTTGCCTGGTTATTGTTCCTGTGTACTTCAGCGACATGAAGTCTCATTCCATTAAGCAGTTGATTTATTTTCGTACTGGCTGCCATCAGGATTTTAACTCAGAGGCTGAGATGACCTGTTCTTTGGGGGAGGGAGGAGGAACCTAATTGTAATAGATCAAGGAGCTCGTTGACACACCTTTTGTTCGGCTTATGTTTTCATGCTGTGTTAACGTGCATTAAAGCATTGAAAAGGTTGTTTGGCAGCAAAGGAACTGCGTGCCAAATGGAAAAAATCCTAAATAAGGAATGAATTTATAAAACTGGAAGAATATTTTTCTTTCTCAGGCAGTTGGAGGTGTAGAATGAACTGTTTTATGTTCTTTCACTTCTGCAGTCAATAGCTTGTGTCAAGCAATCGAAATATGAAATGCTTTCAGGATAAAAGAATGTAAATTGGATGTATAGGTAATATTGTGATTCAATGTGGTATATACATATTACTTTTTTCATACAGAACTTGTGCTTTTTTGGGGAAGCAAGTAGCCATAAAACACACACAGCTATCAGTGAAAGCATCAGTTTTTTTTGTAAATGAGGAGGAAAACCTTGGTAAAGCCATGAGACCAAACCATAGCAAGCCGCCTTACAGTGAGGTACAATCACCTTGGTTCATAATTAATTCTGAATGTTTATAAAGACATGAGCACACACATAAAATGTCAATACTGCACATGACCAGAAGTACTTAGTGACCCTTCTGTGCATAGAGCCTCTCGCCGCAGTGAAACACACACCCAGTTTTTTTTCCTAGAGGAGAGTTTGTTGCTGTGATTCTTTTCCATTGCACTGTGTTTACACGCAAAGTGTGGGACCCAATTCTCACGTTACAGCCCCGCAGCTCCAGGCATCAAATCCCTTGATGTTTGTGCAAACAGCTGTGACAAAAAGATTTGGACCCCCACATACTGGTTTCTTGGACTTTGTGGAATAGGAATTCAAGCATTGCAGTTATTCAAGCTGATTGCAATGTAATTAAAGACTATTTCTGCTAATTAATGGCCAAAACTAAGGGGGGAGGGAGAACTGCCTTTTCTTTCTATCTGGTATGATGATTTAAGACTCAATGTATGCAGTAAATTCAATTTTTGAACACTACATATCCACTGTTTAACACATGTAATATTTTTCTGATACTCAGTGTTGCCAACTGTTCATGGATGTCAGAAAACCTTTTAGTTTACAAAGAAGGTGAGTGTTGGCTCTCCTTTATAACATGATTTGCTTTTTTTTTTAGAAGTAATTTTTTAAGAACTTTTTTGTATGTTGTGTTGTCACATTTGATGTAAATCAAAATTTCCATGTGTAACTTGATGATTTACCATCTCTAAATGAAGCTATTATATTGAAGGTTTTTTAAACAGCACCTTGCCTGAAACATAAAAGAAAACTAGCATTTAATATATTTAAAATTAATTCTATATTTGAACACCTATTTTGGTTACCTTTAATTGAAATATGAGTAGGTTATATTTGTTACCTGAACTCCTCCTTGACCATTCCAGGCTGTGTATATTCTGGGGTTTGCTCTGATTATGTAGGCATTATTTGCCTTTCATGAAGTCTGCATGTCTTGTACGCAGGTCTTTTATATGATTTAATTTCTATGTGCAATAACTAAAGTCAAAGGACTAGATGCACTAATGTGTAAAGATTTAGACTTATTACACAAGATTGTCATATTGCACTTCATAAACTGTGGGTAACTACAATCTGCTTGCTTTGTTTTATTAAATAAATTTATCCCATGTCAAACAATTACTCAGAATTTATTTCTATATAGTGCTTAGCCACTGTCTTCTGCAAGTTGTTTCCTATGTGCTTTTCAGGGTTCTTTTTATATACCAAGTTGTACTTGGTGGTTGTGGCATATGATGATTTTAGAGTTAACACTGAGAATGTTCTAGCTCTAGGTAAAAGCTTAAATACTTTTACTATTATTGTGAAAAGAAGCTAAATTGCACTGCAGCAGTTAGTATTCACAAGGAACCTCCTTTAAAAATGTGGGGTTTTTCACTTAACATGTGAAAATTCTGAAACTATTAGCAGAACCAGAGAACAGAGGTACACCACCACCCCTGCCCTGAGTAGATTTGGTGAAAGCCTCTCTGAGCTTAAGTATCTTCTGTTACCGTCTTGCTAGGCTCGGGTACTGCTCCTGTGTCCGGTCCTGTCACCACTGGGAGTAGAGATAACTTTTCTATATATGGGAATAGCTGTGTTTAACTCCAGCCCCCCTGCCAGCAGGGCAAAGTGAGCAAAAATGGGAAAGGTGAGGGAAGCTTAGATCAGTGGAGTCTAATTCCCACTTTGTTTCTAGATCTCTCATAAAGTGTGACCAATGCTGGTCACCACAGATGGATGCATTTCTCCTGCTTTGAGCCAGCTCACCTTCACCCGGGTGCTTTGCTTCTGCAACATCTGGGCAGTGATCTTTTGCTACTTACTAGTTTAAAATCCCCTTTACAAACCGAACCCTGATCTACTTCAGAACAGCAGATCCTCTGCCCCCACAGCTGGTGCCTCCCCCTCAGGCCGCGGCGCCATTTTGGGCGGTGAGGGCGGCCCCGCGCTGGGGCTGGCGGAGATACGGCTCGCCCAGACGAGATGTCACTTGCTTTTAAAAGCGCAACCCGGGTCGGGCCGAGCAGCACCAGTTATGAACAAGCGCTTCGCTCTAGCACTACAGCTTGGCCGGCGGCGCCGCGGGCAGGGCACCCCGCCGGGTCAAAGGCAGTGCGGGCAACGGCGAACACGCGCGCAAAGAACCAGCCGGAGACGTTCGCGGAGTGTGCACACAGCTTTATTTGCTACGCCGCTCCCCTCCAAGGCACATGGGTAAAAGGGTAATAGGTTTGCTTCATGCATAAACGCGGCCCCACGTGCGGGAGACCCGAGACCCCTGCCCTCCCGCCCTTGCGCTCACCTTGCCCCGCCGCGCTGATAGAGAGGTGGGACTTCCGCCTCGCTGCCCTTTATAGAGCGGCGGCATCCCGCCCCTCCTTGTCTCGTCCAATAGGATTCAACTCCGGGGGGCACATGCTGATCCGGGTGCGGCTGCGCGAGGGGGTGGGTGGGGCTGTCGCTCGCAGGGGCTGAGGTGGGGATGCGCTGAGATGGCGGCGAGCCGGGCTGGTAGGCTCTGAGGGGGCCCAGTCAATCCGCGCTTGGGGAGCTTCGCCCGACTTTTCAGAAACAATAGCGTGCTTTTCTTTTATTAGCTTGCACTAGCACTTTGTTGCTGTTAAGAAATGGGGCTTAGTATTAAAAACGTAAAAGCTTCGGCCCGGCTGGGGCCTGAGGGCTGCCCCCTTCAGAGATGGTTCCTATCTGAGGAGAGGTGTTGGGAGGGCGCGGGGTAGCGCCCCTCTTCTCGTCCCCGTAGGCCTCCTGCCGCCTGTAACGTCGACCCTGTCTCCTGCGAGGCCCTCTGAGTGAAATAACTGCAATTTGATGGTGGCACGCGCAGTGTTGGCACAATTGTTGCCATAGTGCAGGCACAGCCATGCAGTAGGTGGTTGGCTTGTTCTCAGATCCAAGGCCACCACCAAGAAACGTGTCAGTCAGTAGCGGAGAACTGGAATCTTGGTGTGGTTTGTAGCTCCGGGATGTTTTTATGTATTCAGACTTGGGGGGGTTAGATCATAATTATGTCTCTTGCCTGTATATCCAAAGGCACGCTCATTAAAAGAGGGAGTTGCCGGAGCCGATCTGTTAGGTGCCTGTTGCAGGCTTGGTACGCGGTGTGCTCTGCGGCTCCATTAATGATAGCACTATTTGAAAGCAAACAATATGTAGCAAGGACAAAGTGGCTTTGTTATATAAATATGTGCCTGAGAGCGAGGCCTTTGCCAAGCAGTGTAAATTCCCTCTCTCTTTTTTAAAGCTTCCTCCATTTCATTTGGTATTTTTTTTGTGTTTATTTATATCTGTTCTGAGGAGCTTGGCCTCGTTTTATGGTTCAGAGAGGTACGTTCTTTTGTTTTGTTTGGGTTTTTTTGGCGTTTATTTAAGGCATTGCGAGGCATACCGGGGTCAACAGTGACTGTCAGAAAGAGGAGCGATGCCAAATAAATTTGGCTCAGTTGGCTTGGAAAATGAAAAATCAATAGGGAAATTGTCCCAGGGCAGGGCAGTGCCGCGCCGGAGGAGGGAGGCCATTTGTTAAGCCTGAATTTACCCACGAGGTATTTAAAAAATAACCAAAGCAAACCACCCCCAGCAGCCGCCAGCGAGGGGGTTAAAATGCCCAGGGCTCTTAGCTGAACCCCTCCCCGGGCTCAAGCTGTAGTTCCGTCGGGGCTGGGCACAAACCGGGGGTGCTCCGGTAGCTGAACGAAGCCGCGGGGCCTTTGAGCCGGCCCGCGGGCCCCAGGCGGGAGGTGGTCCCGGCCGGCCCCGGCGGCGGAGAGCGGCCCAGCCACCGCTTCCCGTCCTCGACGGCCCCGGTGGCCGAAGCCAGTCCAAGTCAGCGCCCCTCGCCCCGGCGAACCGGGGGCGGTTCCAGTCAGCGCCTCCCGCCCTCACCGGCGGCGGCTCCGCCCCGCCGGGCGGGGATCGCAGGACACGCCGCAGCCGGTAGCCAGCGCCACGCGTGGGGAGGGGACAGGGGGGAGCCGGCCGGGCCCCCCGCGGGTGGCAGCCATGGAAGCGCACCGCCGCTGCCTTCTCCTCCTCAGCCTGGGCGCGTTGCTGCTGTCGCCGAGGCCCGGGGTAAGCGGAGCCGGCCCGCCGGGCCTAGGGGGGCGGTGGGGAGGGCAGGGACAGCGGCGGGGGAGGGTGGGCACGGGGCGACCGAGCCGGTGAGGGCCAAGGGAGGCCTCGCTCGGTGTAGGCCGGGAGTTCGTGGGTCCGTGTCACCCCCCGGCAGAGGGGGGGAACGACGACACGGACTCTGCTCCGCCCGCAGAGAGGGGAGCCGGGAGGGGGATACGGACCCACGGACGCCCCGGTGGGCTCCTACCAGGGCTTTGCGAAAGTTTGCCTTATGTCTGTGTATGCGCAGGGGTGAGGGGCTGCGGTGTTATTAGCCTGACCCAGCTCAACAGCTGTGTGTAGTTGCACCTAACACTGTACCTGAAAATGTAGCATATATAATAATCCGTGAAATACAAAACTGCAGTTAATTTCCTGTAAAGTAATCCATGAAAGTAGGACAAAGAAACTTTTGGGAGCTGAAACTGTGTAGGTGGATAGAGGAACTAGTGACACATGCTAGGTCTTTGCTCTCTCCCTTCATAACCAGGAAAGGGCCTTGTTTTCTTTCTGGAAAAAAACCCACTACATTGTATATCACTTGATATCCAAATAAAAATGATTAGTTATGTACACGGTATATACTATCTTACAGCATTTTGATCATTCTGTTTCCAGAGCAAAGAAAGCAACGTGCACTAAGTGTACATGTGGTTGATAGGTATCTAAAAAAGACTACAGTCTAAATTAAAAGGTGAAATACAAAGTGCACAAGTCACCGCCCTACGGAACCTCTTAAGAAATAACTAGGTTGGTATAGAAAGTATTGCATGGGGCAATAAAAGCACCGGGAATAGTGAAACTGGTGTAAAGCAGATGGAATGTGGAGCAGATTATTTGTATGGAGGTAATAATTTTCAACAGTGTACTTTAAAACGGGTGCTGTCTGTTGTGCGTGTACTGAGATGTAAAACTAAGTCTTCAAAAATCCAGTTATGAAAGGTGCTCTTCTTTGTAAATTCTCAGGGTTGGGGGACAATGAAAAAGCCAGCTGGCATGTACTGTTTCCATTATACTGAACGGAGGAGGAAAGTTTTAGTTTATGTTCTTTGATGGATTGTTCATTGTTACCTGAAAGTGCTGGTGTAATACGTGGGGTTATAGTTCAGGTTAAGCAAAGCTGAAGGGCTTTTTTTTTTTTTTTTTTTTTGCCTGGAATATGATAGCTCTGCTCCCCTTCTTTAAATGTAAACATATTTAGTAGTGAAGCTGTGTAACATACCTAGTGTTGTCATTTCATCAGGAAACTGGAAAAAGTTAAATGCAGACTGTCAACAAATCTTACGTTAAAATCTTTATTGTAGAGGGCTAATGTCTTTGTCTTAGACTGACTATAAGGTTGGACTGATATATTCAGGGTCCTGTAAGGTTTGAGGTTCAGATTTTGCAAGGAAAACGCTGATTTGCAGCTCATGAAGTTTTAAAAATAGTACTCTATAAGAATACTAACAGTACTTTTCAAATCAACAGATTATTACTAAGCTGTGTGTAATTTTACTTGCATAGTCACAAAAACCTAGACTTGGGCCCCGGTAGAATTCAGCCCTCCCCTTTTTTTTTTCTCTAGATCTCTCTTGGTCTCCCTGCCCTGCCTTCTTACCTCAGATCAGTATCTGATCTCAGGTTCTCAATTTCTGTTTCTTTTCTTGGCTCCTACTGTAGTCCTTTTGCTCTGCCAGTGGTTGTCCTCACTGTGACTTCCACGTTGAAATCTATTCCATCCTTCAGTGCCTTTTCAGAACTAGTTTTAATTTCTGCGAACTCAGTCCCAGTCATCTGACCTGCGATTAATTCATTTAACTGGGAAAGGCTTATTTAG
>JAOTQQ010000003.1:37167748-37187842 GCA_026546715.1 Gallinago undulata
TAGTTTTAATTTCTGCGAACTCAGTCCCAGTCATCTGACCTGCGATTAATTCATTTAACTGGGAAAGGCTTATTTAGAATTACTGATGTCACTTGAGTAATAAATTCCCATGAAAAATTCTGGCATACAATTCTTGGTATTGCAGTAACATGTAAAACATGAGATTGCTTACAGGTATTGCAGATTTGGTTTTCTGTAGATTTCTAAGACTACTGGTGATGATACGCTGTTCTGGATTTCCTTTGATAAATGTACTTTTGTTACTTTATATCCCAACTTGAATATAGTTTTCCTACAGTTTATATTAGATGTTCGTACGAGGGCTACCTTTCCTGTCTTTTCTTTGTAAGACAAAATGTTGTTTCTTACTATTTAGGTGACACAGCACATAGTTCTTGGAATCGCCCTAGCGATGTATGGGGACACGTTATAAAAGGGTGACATCTCAAAGACAGCAACAAGAAATGCAGTAGAGCTGTCAGTAAATAAGCAGTCACCATAAATATTACACAGCACTTATTTACAGCTCTCTCTAGTTTTTGTGAGCCATGGACAGTCCAAACTGTGCCTGTTTCTCTTTTAACCTGGAGTCAGTGCAAGTCAAAAATAACAACCTCTCAGGGATTAAACTGGCATTTAGAGCGTGGATCTGTTCTCTCCGCAGGCTGTGGGACTGGTGTCAGTGCTCTGTTACAGGCGCACAGGCAGCACATGTGGCTGTTCCTGACGTGGGAAACCCCCAGCATTAGCCAGGTGTCTTTTCTTCTAATGTGTGCTTTATCTCAGCCTGAGGTGTTTGGCCAGTTAACTGATAGGCATGAAAACCTATGCTGGACAGCAGAAGATTTTAGAGAGGATGTCTTCAATCACTATGTTAATTAAAGTTTGTTTTATTTGAGCTGCAGATCTCCCGGGTCACTTAAAAAATAGAATATTAGGGTTTAGGGTTCTTTTTGGAGGGGAATGAAACTCATCTTGCACACCTGAAGTTATCACAGAAAGCTCCGTTCTGGACTATAAATTCATTATTTATAATTCTGTCCTTCTACTAATTTTGTTTGCTGGTGTTCTTGTGAATATTGTAACAAGTTTTGGGTTTACAGAGAGACCGAAGAAGAAAACTTAGCTGGGGGTTTATGGTGTAGAGCACCACTCAAAGTTCAGTCAAGTCAGAGGACAGCTGGAGCGGACTGGACCTCCTGTAGTTCTCAGTTTTTCCTATCATAATACGAGTGAGCATATGAATGAAAAGTCCCTGGAACTGGGTTACAGTGTTGATGAGAAATAGCTGACAAAGACACGTTGGAATTTAGTTTAAGTTGAAAATTTCTGTGGATTTGATTTCGCTTTCTAAATAAGATATGATTGATTTTTTTTGTCATCTCTCTTTCATACATTAACTGTACTGAACACTATATACTTAACTATACTGATATACTATACACACACCACCCCCACCCACAAGTAGTTTACTGAATTTTACAAAGAGTTTCTTCATGGTATAGTTTTATTATGCATGGTGAGTTTACCCTCTAGCCTGGCAGTGTGATTAGAGAATAGCTGTCAAAACCTGGGCAATGAATCATATGCTGTGTGTGATGAATATACCAATCGGTTGCAGTGTGCTCTAATGTTTAAAGATATTTTGCCTTGCATCCTTATTGGTTGTGGTTGCAGGATCGTAAATTATGATGTAGACCTTTCTTATTGAGAGGAAAGTGTCTGATGCTGATAATGCTGAGGTTTTTTTTTTAATAGTTTTTTAGTAAAATGCAAATGTACAGTCTGATACATGTTGAGCTAATTATGGAGTGAGGATTGTAAAACATTTTTGCTCGAGTGATTATATATCTTGTCAACTTTTTTTGTTTGGTAAGCTAGGCATTACCAAAGAAATTATGAGGATATAAATTATAGATGGCAAACTATCCATTCTTTATCATCCATCAGACCTTACAAGTTAAGTTTGGTGCATATGTATTCCTATTTAAGACTCGGAGAAGAGAAAATTATCACCTGGTAACACATGACAATCTGATTTGCTTACCAGTGGGCACTCAGTTATTTCCATGAAACCAGTAGCCATTCTTAGAGACAGCATCCAGTGTCTATGAAGTGTTTTCCTGTTCTTTATTCATACTGAAGAACCTCTTGTGGTATCACTCCCACAGCAAAACATATTTCTAGGTTACAGAACGATAACCTCAAGGAACTGAGTGGCCTGGTTTTCTTTCTGTCTGCTGTTTCCACTGACTTCAGTGGGATTTGTACATACGTGGTGACCTGCATTTCAAAAGTACTGTTTCTGAGCAGATAAATTAATGGAAAAAATTCTTCCTGTGGGGATCTGTTTTCTTGTAACACAATAAACCAAAATAGGGCATTGCTTGGCTAACCCTTAAAAAAAATTTGAAATGTTGTTGTGAGTGAAGATAATATCATCTTTGACACTGAACTGTACCATAGACATATACAAACACCCCAGAACTTGTTCTACAGCTTTCGCTGGCCTTTGTTTGACTCCATGGGTCCTTCAGAATTGTTTTGAGTCATTTTGTTCTTTGGTTTCTAAAAGTGTTCTATCTAAAGATGTGGTAGATCTGAACTGTGGGGGAGATTCTTATCCGAGGGTTAACTATATAAAGTCCATTTCTATTTCTTTTTATAAAATGCTCCTTGTAGTAGACAGTATAATTCTATTCTAGCTTTAAAATGCTATTTTTATTTAGTCCCAAATTTTAGGCTGTATTGGATTATTAGCAGTGAGTGTATTAGAGCGCTTGTCAAAGCTTAACTAAATGACAGCTTGAAAATTTATGTTTTTAATTAAATTATTAAAAATTAATTCTAAAGCAGTCCCCAAGTAATTTCAAAGTACTGTAAATCCTTCACTTAACATCACTGTTGATGTGGAAGATTATTATGAGTACAGACTGTCAAGGCAGTAGAAGCTTTCACTGAATTCCAAAGAGGGTAGTTGTTAAAATAGACATTATTGCAGATAAAATAAGAGAAGACCCAAACCAGGTTTTCCTTCTGTCTCGTTTTCTCTGCTCGCTAAGTCAAGTTCTTTTTGCTTAGCTGTTTCATGTCCTGACATATTTTTCTTGTAGTCGGTTGTTGTATCTCCTCAAAAATAAAATTGCAATATGAAATACAAATCTATTTCAAGAATTTCCATTGCATCACAGATATTGAGACCCCACCCCTGCAGGGAGGACGGTATCTGTGTCTATGCCAGTATTTATAGAGAGTCTGTCTCAGGAATGAGATGATTATGTTTTTTATGGTGGAGAGTGCTCTTACATACTTCACGCAAAGATGAGAACAAGTTTGGCTTGTACATACAGGTTTTTATAATTTTCATAGCTTTTCATAACAGTGCTAATTCCAGGCTTTAGCTAATCCATTAATCAATTAATTATAAAGCTTTGTGTTTAAAATAAAGTCTATTGAGTATTTGAAACCTTGATACTGCAGTCTCTAGCCACTAATAAGTCACTAATAAAATCAGGAGAAAGTGTTTTTTATTTCTGAGTCTAGGTGAAACACAAGTAATTATTTAAATAATCTGTTCATTTTTATGATTATTGTTTTATGCAATTTGAAATAATATACCCTTGTATCGATACTGTTACACTAACTTCCTAGCCCTTTCTCCAAGAGACTTCTGTAGATGTTGGTTAAAACAAATTAGCAATATTGCATTGCAGTATTGCATACATTGCAAAGTATAAGTGAATGGAAGATTTTTAACGTAGGGTATTTTATGTAGTTTATCTGTGTGCAAATGCAGTTTTAGAAAGGAAGAACTAACAAAATGTTTCTTATATTCAGTCTTTCACCCAAAGAAGATGGTATCTCTGACACATAGGGTTGCAATGACCACATCAATGTGACTTTGATGGCTGAATATAATAAACCCCTTCAAAAGCAGCAAAACTTAAACGCAAGCTTATGGAGAAGATGAAGGAAAGCATTAGAAAAAAAGTGGTATTAAGACAAAGGCAGTTAGAATGGGGAGCATGAGCTTGGCAGGAGCAGGGATGCTGCCCAACTGGAGGGAAGGGGTCCATGGCTGTGGCAGGACTCTTTTGTCACTCAGGTCTGTGTGCCTCTGTGCTGGTTTCCCTCCCAGTGTGACTCCTGGGGCAGGGAGCAGAACAGGGCCCTGAGCCCTCTGAGGAGAAGGTGATTTCTCTGGCTCTGGAGACCTGCGGGCCTTGGAAGGAGCCAGTTTTCTTCTCTTCCTGAGATGCCTGTGAATGCCGTAAGCACTCGCCATCCCTGCAGAGTTCATATCTCCCTGTTCATTGCTGCTAGGTACCATAAAAATAGTAGATGGGAGTGGCACTTTTCCCCCCAAGGATGCTACACTGAAAAACTTTAAAAAAAACTACTGTAATTTCATGATCTTAGTCATATCTGAAAAGTTTCTAGGTCACTCTGCCTGTGGGCAAGATTCAGGTGTTCATCTGGTTTACGCTTGTGCAAATAGCTTCTTCAGCTTTGGTTTTCTTCATCGTTCAGCCTGTGAGCTGGAGGGTAGATGTTCAGAAAAGTTTTCATACTCCTGTGACAGCAGAGTGTGTGGAGGAACTCTGCACTTTAGTACCTTCTGTTTGGTCCCGAGCACTAGCAAGCTTCTAAAATGTCAGCAAGCTGGAGGACAGCATTGATTACTGATGTTTTGATGAGAGTTTCAGAGCTCATATTTAATTCCATAATTTTTATAGCCTTGATGCCGCAACAAACAGATATTTAAATGTTAAATATGAAAAGGTTAAATTGACAGATCTACAACAAGTAGTGTTCTATATACTATATATCACTAATATTTGATACCCAACTGTAGTGTTGGTGGTTATTTTACAGACACATTTTCTGTGAAGATGATACAAGCTTTATTCACATCTCAATAAGAAGACAGGAAGAGAACATGCTTTGTGGAGAATATACTGATTCTGTAAGATAAGAAGATAAAAGATAAACTTGTGCAGAGAGCAAAGTTAGCCTAGAAAAACAATCTTGGTTTGGAAGATGTGGTGGATTTGCTGTATGTTGTATTTTATTTGCAAATAAACTTCAACACTAGTCATTGCAGTCTGGGTGTCAATTTCCCACCTGCAATGTAAAGGAACTTGAATAATTTTCACTTCCTGCTTTTAACAGTTGTGTGTTATTGCTTAACTTACAATGTTTCTGGATGCAGTTTCACTGTATTCGTTATCTAAAATGATGAATTTGGAGAATGGATGTTTTTGGTGTATCTTTTTTGATAAGAGCAGCAAACAGAGTCATTCCAGTCTTTAAAAATAAATTATTTTGTTCACGGAGCAGGCTTAGGCTAAATAGATATTCATGAAGAAGCAGGTATTTCTTTTGTTCCCTGTGGTGTATAATATACAGGATTTAGACCATATAGATTGTTGTATTGAAATATTGTCTAAAAACGTTTTCTACCTTACCCATGAGTCTGATAGAAGAATAATTAAATTCTCTGGAATAGGGATGATTTTTTTTTTTTTTTGTGAGTACAGCTGCAGTGAAAATACATATTTGTTTGGTATGAGAAAGCTGAAATGTACTTGTCAAAATTGTCTGAGTGAAAAGCAGTTTATAAGGAGCTGTTGAAATGTTGCAGTTCATTGCGATTTCTTCTTTGAACTCGTACAGATGTGTAATATGCACTTGAAACGGCTACCTGCCCTCTGATGTTGAGCAACAACTGGCAGTTGAGAATGATGGTTAATTAAATGCAGTTAATCTGACAGGCACAATTTGTTTGTGCAATTAGTTGAAGTTCAGAATCGGATTATTCATTCAGTGTCTTCAGATCGTGGACGTTTTTTGTTTTGTTTCTATTTTGTAAGCCCCAAGCCCTGTATGCAACTGAGGCTTTCAAGTTATTTATTACAAAGCTTCTCAGGTAATATTTAAATAAATTAAGTAATCTTTACATCTTATCTAAAACAAAAGCATGGAAATACATATACTTTTGTGTGTGTGTGCATTAAGTATATATATTCGCTTAAATGCAAATTGACATTTCAACATTTTTGTGTACAGGAGGAAGAAATTCCTTACCTATCATTAATCCCTGTTGACCAGAATTGTTTGAATTTTTGATTTGGTTTTGTGTTTTTTTTGTGGTTTGTTTTTGTTATTTTTGTAAAATATGTTGAGGTCTTCAAGTGACGATTAATATGAGTGCAAAATGTTGCTGCCCAAAGGCTCATTTGGAGTAACTTTTGACCACTGTCCATTGCTTCTTGTTTCTATCACAACACTGTTGGAAAACTTTTATTAATAAAAAACTTGAAAGCAGAATGATTAATAACGGCTACATGAGTGTCTTTGGACTCATGTGTGGCTATACATGTGTATACGTGTTTTTGGGGATGGCTGCTGTCAGTTATGGCTCAAGGTCTAACCCCTGTATTAAAGGAGTATATTTCAACCTGGCATTTTGTGTGGTGTCAGGGTGTTCCCTCCCTATTACCTGGGTGGGGGAGAGGTGAATTCACTTCCATGGGAAAGAAAATCAAATAGACAGTTCCCTGTTTTGTTAATCCCAATTGTTAGTTGAATATTACAGCAAACCGGAAAGCTGGGATGACTGTGGTGAAATTTAATGACCTTAATTTGTGAGTGACAGACTCTGAGAGCCAAAGGAAGAAGGCAGAATTGAGCTCCACTGCAGCGGTAATGCCTTAATAGGAATTAAGAAAGACTGAAAATAAAATCATAAACAGTATATATCACTGACGTCACCCAAAGAAGAAGTAACTCCATGGAGAAAATGTTCTAAGAGATGGAGGATTTCCTAATAATTGTTCCTACTGCTGGTATCTTATTGAAGATGTCTTTTCATGCTCAAATAGCTTATACGTGGTGAGACCGGTTCAATCTACAAATCTTCTAATTTTTCTGAGCTTTAAAGCAGTTTGGCCTGCAGAGGGAAAGAAACATGTTCAAATGCAGCTTTTTCCAGCCTCCAGGTATTCTTTGAACTGGTATCTTTTTGGGGCCACATCCCAGCCCACTCGCAAAGTACTCGAGTCCACACTCCCACTGCTGTAGTTCATTGCCTGACACCAGTGATCAGTGAGGGAATTGGACAGTCTGATTCAAGGCAACGTTTCAGAAGCAGGGAGCACGGACATTGCTCAGTTAGTGTCTAGGAATATTAGTTACTGTAATTCTCAATTATTACAATATTATACAGGAAGCAGCTCTTCATTTGCAAAGAAGCCATGTCTTTTGCATAAAAGCAGCTATATAGATATCTGGAATGCAACCCAAAGTGTCCCTTCTTGGTTTTGTTCAAGGATAGTTTTATGCAGGCAGCTAGGTAATGACAGATTTAAAAAGTAAATGTTGATGGGGAGGCAGATTGAGCCTCACAACTTTCAGCCCCAAATGGATGTGATGATGGAATGTGGGTTGTGTCTTCCCCTTCTGGTTGCAGAATCAGTGTGTCCGGCTTGTTAAATGCTTACTTAAGGAAGGTAAGAAGGCTGGACTAGTTGATTATAAATCAGCTACACTGTCCTGAGTTGTTTGGGGAGCTCACATACAAAAAGACCTACAGGGCAAAATTTTTACTAATTATTTTGATGCAGTGGCTGCGTAGTTTGCTTCAACAAAAGTAATATTTTTTACAGAAGAATGAGAACTCATAATTCTACAATACTGCTTCTCTTTGCTCTTACATACAAATCAGGTCATTAGGCTAGAAAGATACTCTTAAGTTCACTTCTGATTAGTAACATCTCGAGCCGCATGTTTTATAGGCCAGCATGGGAGGAATTGTTATTCAGTGTCCCTCTTTGAACAAACATTGCAGTCTGGTTCCAGATGCAGCTGTAAATATTTTATTTAAGTGCAGATAAATGTACAGCCTGCATAATTTAAGTGCAGCAGATAATGAAAATTGTATTTATGTGTTAAGATACATCTTTTTTCTGAACCCTCAGCAGTTATTTCTGATCTATGGTTTGTGTATTGTTGATCTGCACTGTGTGTTTTATAATTGTATGCTCCAGCTGTATTCATTATGGCTGGAAAGAAGTGTGTATAATATTTATAGGTGAAACCTGAAAGTTATTTCTTTATTATATTATTCTTTTAGCTTTATGCTTTACCTGAAAGGCTAATGCTTTGGTTGAGTTGCACTGAAAATGCAGTTTTCCAAAGAAACAGTTATTCTTAGACCCATGCATTTTATATTTGGCAAATGTGTATTTTGCTTTGCACTAATTCTAACATGACTGATCATTATTTTTTACAATTGAAGTAATCGAAGACATTATTTATTATGCAAAAAGCACACACTTTCATTTCATGGACTGTGGTAGGTTAAGAACTATATTTAACTGTGACACTTCCTAAACATAGCAGGTGGCACGCAGATGAGCAGGGCAGATCCAGTCTGCAAGTGACAAGTTACTTGAGTGATAACTTGAGAAATGGGTCGGTCTTATGGTGTATGGGGTCATCTTCAGGCAGGAAGAGAAAAGTAGACATTAATTTAACATGTCTTTTCTGCTTTGTTCAATGAAACACCTTAACTTAGCCTCACTGTTCCTGTGATAGCTACCCGGTTCTGAGTCCTTGGTGTTTGTGTGATGCCATTTGAATAAAATTGCATGCTCTGCAGTAGCCAGGCTCAAAAGCCTCTTGGGATGTAAAAATAACAGCAGGCATCAAACAGGTCTGTACCCACACACGTAAATACAGAGTGACATAAATACAGAATAATTTGAATGTCAAATTGAGGTTTGAATCCTGCAGCTGACTGCTTTCTAGGAGATACCTATGGATGTGTTAATACATATGGGCTTTCTTAAACAGTATTATTTACTATCTACTACGGAAGTACAGTATTGAGAGATGTGAGGTACACAAATGCAATTAAGAGGCTTAACAGTGTGGATCTCCTCCAGACTTTAAGCTGCATCTACCCTAAGTGTTTTGTCCTTGCTCAGAGACAGCTTTCATGCTTGCAGCTCCAGCCTGTCTCTCAGCTGCAGTCAGCCCTGTAGAATATTGATCACCTTTCAGTTTTATTTATCTGTGTTATACCCACCCAATGTCTTTTCATTTAATGGGGACTCAACCTTAGGAAAAGTATGTTTTATTTACTTGGTAGTAGCATGGTATTGACATTAACACTGAGATTTTTTTTTTTAATTGGTTAGACTAGATGATCTTAAAAGGTCCCTTCCAACCTAGGTGATTCTGTGATTCTCTGAACAGCTTTGAAGTTCCTTACCCAAGCTATCTTATCACATAGTCTTTGTATCAATTCTTTCCCAGATCAGCCATATCTCTGGTTTCTCCTAACTCTAGTACAAGAAGACTTTAATATAAAATTCAAATTAGAGGTTGATTTCTAGATAGATTCTTCATTTAAAACATCTCCTAGTTTGTCTCTAGGGGAGCTTAGCGCAGTAAGAAGTTCCATAACAGAAAAAAAAACCCCAACACTAAAGAACAAAATCAGAAAAAAACTCAAAACTACCAAACAAAAAATCCCAAAACAAAACAAAAAAAATAATCACTGAATTCAATGGGACAAGAAAGTTGTCCAGTCTGTGCAATTAAAAAGAAGGATAATGTTCTAGGCAATGTAATGTATGACAGTTATGAGTAAACTCTGTAGTAAGTAATTATATTCAGTTTATGGGTTTTTCTTTTTCAGAACACCAGCTCAGTAACTGTGCCAGAAACACTGTTGTTTGTTTCAACTCTTGATGGAAGTTTGCATGCTGTCAGCAAGAGGACGGGAGCAATCAAGTGGACTTTAAAAGAAGGTGAGGAGGAGGTTTCCTGATACCCTCTACTCGGGAATGGTAGTAACAGACAAATCAACTGATAATTCAAACTGTTGTAGGGCCTGGTAAATAATTTTCTTATTTTTCTCTTGCTTCTGAGTTAAGCTACAGTGTTTCTGGAGTCATGTTCATTTTCATATTTTCACTTGCAGATTATTTCCAGGTTTATGTTGTTTTTTTTTTTTTTCCCAGAATGTTTAAGCTGTGGTGGTATAATTGGTAGGTAACATGTTTTATGGGAATGAACACAATACAAGCATGTGTAGAACAGAATAGATGTCAAATGAGAGTGTCAGCTGGTGGAATGAGTAGCAAAGAGTTTGCACAATCTGTCTCTGGAATATCCTACATTCACTGGTGGAGTGAATCATGCAGACCTCTGGTCTTTTTTTTTTCTATAATAAATGTTTAGGAACAGCACAGTTTTTTAAATAAAAGAACTACACTTGTGTTAAGAAATTTAACATTGCTCAGTGACTGTAAGTGATTTTGGAATTTTAGTTACTGAGCAGAGCTCTCTCTGTCTTCATGAAAAATTAAATATTTAATACAAATTTGTTTTAGTGGGACTGATTATGTATGGTAGAAATGATAGCAGCACTTTCTCCTCACTTTGGGAAATAAATCAGAAAGCAGGTCAAATGGAAAGGAATCACAGTGATTGCATCATTCTCTCTATTTTTAAATCTGATGTCAGTTTAGTAGGTGAGCTGAAATGGTAGGAAATGGATTGTGCGTGTCTGATGTCTGCAGTACAACCAGTTTTTGTTTGTGAAGCCATTCAAATGTGAGCACAAATCTAGCAGACAAAAAGTTCACCTCATAAATGAGCAAAGAATGCTTTTGGAGCTCCTTGTGGACTAAAATGGAGTGAGCAAGTATCTTCTTGAAGGATCTTTGTTGATAAGTGTGATTATATTTTCTCCCCTCTCTTCTTGAAATGTAGACCCCTCCTTTCCCTGAACAGGTTTGAATAAAAGAAAAAATATCAGCCTCTTCCTTTCTTGTTGCTATAGGCTACTCTGGTGTTAAGAGAAGCTCACTGGTTTTTGATTGTCATTCAGCTGACATGAGCATACAGTACATAGTTCTATCTTAGAAGGATATCGTAACTGGCATATGTTTGCAGCTGGACTTAGTAAGTGGCAAGAGGTTTTAGGGAGAAATGAAGGCACTTTGGAAATGAGAAGGATCTTGGTCAGAGTGTATTGCTCAAGCAACTTCCTTTGTTTTAAAAAAAAAAAAAGTTGCAAAACTATTGTTGGTACAGTGGAACTGCCAGACTGGATGATCTAGTTTTATAGGACTTCTTTTCTTTTGTTGTCACTAACTACGTGTTATTCTCCATCTTACGAGGTATATTCAGTAGCTTTTTGCAAAGCACTTACTGCCCATTAGTTTATTTCTGTGTGACCGAACAACACACAAGGGTCAATGAAAAAAAAATATTAATGGTAGTTATCATTGTTACAAGATGCTTCATGAGTTAACTTAGTTAAGTGTACATAGAACAAGGGCCTGTACATATAAATTGACAAATGAATTTGGAATTGAAAGGCTTTCATTTATTTTTGCAAAACTGTATTTGTTGGTGATCACCCTATGGGTGGGAAGCCCAACAAAGATGCAACAGTGTTGGAAACTAATAGCCCATGAAACTCTTTACCATCTTGCTATGCTAAATCCCTGGAGAGATTTAATAGTAGGGAATTCAGTATTAGTGTAGAAACCCAGTTGTTTGGGGTACTTTCTCTGTCAACAATTTGCTTGTATTGTTATAAAGAATTACCCAGTGGGAAGATGAGTGTGTTGCAAGCACATGCAAGCATTTGCAGGTGCCATTTTATCCTGATTATCAGTGAACCATGTGTTGTAGTTCATGTGCTTTGAGAAGCTGTGGAAGTCACATGAAGTGCTGCAGCGGCATTCAGCAGCAAAAGAACGTTTTATTACTGCACTTAAGCAGCAAGGTGTTTAAAAAAGGGCAGTTCATGTGTAATTTATTTTCATTGGGGGGAAAAAAACAAGGCGGTGTTCATTATCAGGCAGTACCTAAACATGAAATCTTGCCATATGTGGTTTGTTTTAATTTAGTGCTGTAGCTTATCTTAGGTATGCAGAGTAAATGAGCCAGTGGTTATCACCACAGTAATATGTTTGGGTTTCCTGCTTTCATGTAGTGCTGGCAAGGAAGGCAGTCTGAACACTTGTACTCCCCATAAAGCAGGCAAAAAAATGGGTCAGTTAGTAATAGGACTCTTTTGATTTCAGGGTGAGCTTTAAGAACGTGATTTTTGAGACTGTCGTATTCCCTCACATTTTTGTAAAAATCATCCTGTACATCTTTGTTAACTCAAGAGCTTAGGTTAATGATCAGAATATTGAAGTTTGAGATGTTAAGATTGTAGTGTTTCATACTGTACTCCTGGACACAGTATTTCTCTGTTCTTCTAACAGTAACTTCTGTGTGTCCTTCTGTACTGTTCAAAGCAATCTCTTTCTTTTCATTCATCAGCTCCTTGAAAGCTTTTCTGCTAAGAACTGTTCGAAGTAATTTGCCAGAAGAACATATAATATGTACAGATTTGGGTCTAGATTTAGAGCCAGCAGAAATTTTGTTACGATTTTCAGTTCTCTGTAGCAATTGGAAAACCTGATGGCTCACGATCAATTTAAAAGGCTTTGATTTCTGACACGTTACTTGTAGCCTGTGGGCTTCAGTGAACTAGTCATGATAAGACAAAGACATAAAGACTGTACCTATTAATGGTATGCAATATGCAGATTCTAAAGGGCAAATCTGAGCTCTGTGGGTCCTGCTCTATTAACAGTGGTTATTCCCAGGCAAGAAGAAATACCTTTGTGCATAGCTGTAAATTAATAAGCATCGTTGAAACGAAACAGTTGTAGAACAGTACTCCTTTCAGTGGATTCCAGAGGATAGTATGTTAGTATCTCTAGCCTCATTTACTATAATTGCAACAGCAGGCGAGGATGACATGATTTTAAATTGGCCCGTTAGCCCAAATCTTGTGTTAGGGCCTCAGGTCAGGAAACTGTTTTTTTCCAGCTCATTCCAGTGGGGCAGTGACTTACTCATTTGCTGTTTCAGAATCCCCCACTTCTTCTTTCCAGTCCTTGGTTTTGTATGTTCTACCTAAGGACATGTTACAGTGATGAAAATGTGCAACTCTTGTGCATTAAAAAAGCCTTGGGGTTTGGTCAAAGGGCAAATTTTGTCTTATCATGTGTTTGTGAAATATGGAGAAAAGTCAAATGCATTATATTTAGTATTATGGTTATAGTTTCAAAAGTTGTATATATGGCTTTTTTCCATATATATATATATGTATGTAAAATATGGGTTAGAATTATTTTAGAATAATCTGAAATGTGTTGTATACTTCTGGCCGCTCACAAGCAAATGATACAGGCACAAGTGTGTATATTACCAGATCAGAAAGCTAAAGCTTGTGTGTAATGAGGTGTAGGATTTTAATGTAGGAATTGTTATCACACTCTGCCTTAGCAGAGGCTGCAGAAAAAACAAATAGGAAATGCATGGAAGTATGTACAGAAAACTCAAATCTTCTCTCCAGTGCTGGAGATTTTCACAGGATGGTGTCCTGCTTCCTAACTCACCCACTCCCTGCTCCGTACTCATTTTGACATCTTTGTTTTCTTAGTCTAGCAGTGGAAAGCTTTTAGAGAGTGTGGTATATACCAAAAGCTCTTTGTAGGACATTGCAAGAAAGTTGACTTTTCCTCTGCGACAGGGAATGGAAGCTTCAGGGAGACAGATGGAATTTTGTTGCAGTTTTATCACATTTTTTCTGTAAGGTTTTTATTCCTATAGAGAATGCTTACTGCTTTGTTCAGTGGTTATTATCACTGTTGTTGGGATTGGAACAGATAGGGCTTATTAGAATGATTTACCTAATTACAGGGAACTGCAGTTCAGGGAAATTTTGAAAGCAGGATTTGTCGTTTTTGTGGTTCCAGTGTCAGCACATTAGCACTTGAGTGCTGAGCTGTTGAAGAGAAGATAAGGCCTCAGTTCTCTGACTTTCGCAAGAACTTTTACTGTCTGACCCGTTGGAGCAAAAGGTGACTTCAGATATTAGATGACTCATTCTTTTGGTAGTTTGTATTCAAGCAGACCTGACAACACTAAGTTAAACTCAAGATTCTCTTTGTATCTCAGAGCGAGTCCTTATTTCAAAACAAACTTTGAAATAAAGTTGGAATATGTGCCAGACCACATGAAAGTGAGTGTGAAGAGTTCATTGTCGGTCTTCAAAGTGTCTTTGCAGAGCTACAACCTTAGTTCAAGATCAGAAAAGTGTTAAGAAAATCAGAAAATTTGTCACCCTAGCAGTGTTGAGAAATGGCTCTCCAGAGCCTGTCTTTCCAGGTGGTGCTAGTAGTGGAAGGAGAAGTCCTTTCACTTCAGAAACTATACTACTCCATCAGTTTGTGCTCACTCTTTGTAAATAGCCTCATGCATGGAAATGAATCAGATATTGACACTAAATACTTTCTAACAGTTCATATACAACACTTAAACGTTGCCAGAAGCCATCAGAATAATCAGTGTTTTGGTTCATGTGCCAGTAAGTACTGAAAAAATTTCCTGCCGCTTTGTAATAACATCTTAATCTGTTCCATCTACCTCTTTTTTTATCATTGTTAGTAAATCAAATTTCAGTTACTGAGAAAACAAGTAAAAGCAGGGTTGTTTTTTTTTTTGCTTCTGATGAAGCAATATTTTTCTTGATATTGAAGAAGTGATACTAAAGAAGAGTTTAAGGTCTTCCTCCAAAATGTGATGCTTCCGTACAGCACACACTGAGCAGTTTGGAACTTGTCATAAGGCTTTCGTTCACGTTGTCTGATATGCAAAAATGCTTCAGAAAAACTCACTACAGAAGTTGAAGAGACATTCATGGGATTCCTGGCATTGTTTATTAAAGTGTAGGAGACCTTTGTTGGTGAAATTGTTGTAAGTGACGTTTTTGCAACAGCTTTCAGAAATACAAACTTGGGGGTAAAAGCTTAATGCAAGAAAATACTGCACATATGTGTGTATTCTTCCACTGTTATGGTACTACGTGGTCAATAAAATCATGCACAAATTCTCAGACCTTTGAGATAGTTGGAGCAGAGTGGAACACTTTTTATTTTGGTAAAAGTAGATTGCCGAGTCTTAGAGAATTAAGTTATTAATATTTTATATATATATAATATATACATAATAAACTAGTTATTAGTCCAGAAATACTGTACTGTATTATTAATATTCACTGTATTTTGAGGGCAGAGAGGGAGCTGTAGGAAAGCATTACTAACCAGAGTCTCCTGCAAATGTCACTGACAAACCAGGATCAGTTGCTAGAAAACATAATCTACCTTTTTAAATTTCCTGTAATTGTTAAGGTTTTCCTGAGCGTTCCTTAAAAATAAAAAGGGAAAAAAAAAACTCACCCAAGAACCCAAACAAAAAAAAAAACCCCACAAGCCAAAGCTGAAATACAAATACGTTTGAGGAAATCACATTCTGTCCTACTCTACTGTAGTGTGCCTGTTGTGTTATGTCAGTAAACGGTGCAGTCAGAAAATTTGGACCTTGACTCAGATAGTGCTAGTTTTATACTGTAATTTCCTATAGCAACTTCACACCTCCATTTAATTCAGGGAATAAACAGCCCTTTTATTAAAATTAAATTTAAAAGTTTCTGAAGATAAAAAGACAAGCAGCTATTTTCTTACGCTTTGCCTAGGTTGACTAGAAAGTGATTTTAAAGAAAATCTGCATGACTTTATTTAAACAATGTATATGCAGTCAGTTACCACTTCAAAAAGTTGTGCAGCTTTGTTATCACTAATGATCACTTGAGGAGATGTTTTTAGATAGGACAGAGTTGCTTAAGCACTGGTGGTGAAGGTGGCCATTGTCTAGCAATAGTCACCGTCACCACAGGCAACAGTTTATTTTCTGTCAAGTGAGGTCTGTGTAAGCAGTTCACCAAGAGACTTGCAAAGTTTAAAGTTTATTTGGCTCTTGCCTTTAGCAGTGCTTGTAGCATTTGCATTAAATCTTATTTGAACTGAGGCAGGTGCCATTTTCTGATGATTTATCATGCGTAGGGGTTTTTGGTTTTGGTGTTTTGTTTTTTTTTTTCACAAAACTGTGAGAGTTTCCTTTCCCATGAAGCATTTATGATTATTAAAAATCTAGCCTATGGTCTTTAATATCTCTTTCTTATTTTCACCTAAACTTGCATATACATTGAGTATTCTGTCTCTGATGTTATATCTTCCTCTTTTGGTGACTACTGTTTTCAGCTGCGTTGCTGTTAGAGGTCTGTTTGTGTAAGGGTTTCTTATGTTTTTTTATTCTATTGTATAAAAACGAAGGGACATGGTCCTAGGCTGTTGTCATCAATCCCAGCAATTTGTGTGGTGCGAGATACTGCAGAGAGGTAGAGACTTTGTAAGACTCGTGTAATGAACCCTAAATTTCTTGTTCTGGTCTTGCTTAGCTCTGCAAATATCCCAGTACACTCAAGCTGTCCAGACTCTGGGCCAGTTTCCCAATCAAAGGCTCTCCAAACATTATGGGTTTTGTTCTTATTTCCTTCCTGTAGCATCACGCTGTTTGCATGGAGACAGAACAGGTGAAAAAACAGTATTTGTTTCCTTGGTCATCTTTCATCCTCCCACTTAGGCTTATTCTAGTGTAATGGTTTGATTTTCCCTGCAGAAGTGAAGATACCTTGTATCCTCTTGATTTCCGAGTTACTTTCTGCCAATATGCCCGTAAATGAGCACACATATTTGTCTTGGAAGTTGTAGAGTATGTCTTACAAATCTGGGAACTTTTGTGGTTTTGGCATCAGGATTGAAAATTCCATGAATCAGGATTTTTTTGAGGCCTCAGTAATTTTGAGGTCACATCACTTTATGTTAAAATCAAGTTATTGTTCTTAATTTGCCTTTTAATATGTAAGGATATAGATTCAGCATTTTCAGTTTTTGTTTTATAACTTTTTTTTTGTTCATGAAACATAAGCTGTGATTCTGACCACTCAAAACACCAAGTGTTGTGAGACTGTTTCCGAACCTTTTGATTTTTATGTAATGTGGCTTCTTGGATAAATTTGAGTGGGGAGATTATTTTTGTGGAAAAAAAAAATTAAAAAAAAAATCAGGCTGGAGTGATTTTGTATAGCCCTTGGCAGACTTCTGTTTTCCTTTTCAGTGACATGTTGATCACAGAGGTTTTATCTTGGGGTAGGAAGTGGAACTAAGTTTTTTTTCTGACTTGCGTCGGAGTTGTGCTCTTGAGTTGCTGCCAGCGTTGCCCTTGTTTCAGTAGGTGCTGCACTAGGCTTTCAGCTTGTCTGTTGTGCTTTAAATTAAACCTCCAGTTGGCTAGAAAGCATACGCTCCACCTGCTACACAAGGTACCCGAGACACAAAGTAGTAAATGTTCATGAAATATGGATTAAAAAATATCAAGGAAATTACTGTTGTATCCCTGTTCTCACAGTGTCTGCAAACTTCCATGAGCTGTAGCTTGTTTTTACACTGAAGCCTGCACAGAGAAAGGCGTTCCTGCAAGTTATGGTCAGCTGCCTCCTGGGCAGCCAGCGCCCCACCATCAGACACAGGAGGTGGAAGCAGGAGTTGTTATGAACGTGTGTACAGGAGTTCTGACAGGCTCTGTTGTGCTCTGTCCAAGTGACAAATAAGGAGAGAACTTGTGAGACAATCCAGCACTGCTTTCTTCTCCCAGCTTCCTCCTGGGGGTCGCTGGGGAAAAGTGTGGGTAAAACTGAGGAAGGAACTTAAGAAGATTTAAAACTTCTCAGGTGCTTTGTACTTTTCCATTTTACAAACCGGGTTTCACAGCCAGACAGGAGATCCTTGAGGCTGCTGACGTGGGCCCTGTCACACTCCGTGCATCAACCTTTCAAAAAAGAGCAAGTTGTTGCAGGCCTGACTTAAACCCTGTATCTAATGAGTTCAAGGAGTGGAATTCCCCGTATCATGAGTTTTTCTTTTTCTGCAGATCCTGTACTCCAGGTGCCAATGCATGTGGAAGAGTAAGTCTGTTTCCTTATCTCATGTACTGCTTGATCGATTGTGAATAACAGATTGAAATTGGGTTTAATTCGACCCAACAATCTGTGTTCTAGGAAAGTTGCATACCTTGCGTAAGTCAATTTAAGGTGGTTTAGAGAGCAGATACAGAAAAGACATAATTAGCTACATATAATTCTCTTATTTGTAGCCCTAAGAAGAAATGTCCTTTCTGCAGACTCAGGTTTAGAGATCAAGTGTGCTAACTTTGCTGGAATCTTAATTAAGCAGCTTTGAAAATGACAGGAACAGCTAGGGAGTGATCTCTAGCTTTGTACTTCTTACTCTCTTCAAATAAAAGACTAGAAATAGTGAAGCACGGGAAAATCTAACCACCACCCCACGTCCAGAATCTTCACATGAAACCCTCCAGTTGTTATGTCAGGGTAGTTCCTCCAGCAGAGCAATCTCACATTTAACTAGAAAATTTGGGGCTTTAACTTTATGTCTCTGAAGTCAGTGGTAACATCCTTTCTTTTTTGTGGTTTGTATTTGATGTTGGGGTTGGTTTGGGTTTTTTTGTAGTTTAGGTGGGGGGTTGCTGTTAACTCTCAAATTTACTTAATTCTGGCAACTCTTGTATTGTTCCTTACCTTCCTTATGCTCTCTGGTTTTGTTTATTTGTTTGATTTAATTCTGTGGCATCTTACAAGCATCTAGATCTCGTATAAAAGCCTATGTGATTCCCTGCCACATATGGATCTTTGGATTTTCAAATGTATCAGTAATCTTTTGTTATATCAGTTCTGAAACTTTTGTATTTTTTCATTGTCACAGTTAAGAAATGAAACTTCAAAAAATGGATAATACAAAGTATAATGTCAGATGAACTTCTCTAAAGCTTGTTCTCTGAGAAGCACAGTACATTTTTAAAAATCATGTATGATTGCTGCTTAAATCCTAGGCCAGCGTTTCTTCCAGACCCAAATGATGGCAGTTTGTATACACTTGGTGGCAAGAATAGCGAAGGGTTGACTGTAAGTATGTTTTTAAAATTCTCTTCTCTCATAATTTTTAGAAAAGTGCCCTAGTCTGACTTGTGTGAAGGATAAGTCCCCAAGGGAGCTTTCTGCTTTCTTGACATTAAGCAGTTCCTGCAAAACTTTACAGTAATGGAAGTGCACCAGTTTCTTGGAAAAGCTTGATCCAGACTAGCCAAAAACCAGCAGCCGCTGCCTGTGCCAGTGTTAGGATACAAGATTTTGGAACAGCAGTGCCCTACGTTGTGCTGGTGTAGTGCCTTTGCAGAGTGAAAACATATTTTGTTTTATTTCAGCAGAAAGCTGACACCTTTCTTGCGGTCATCAGGAAATAATTTCCCATGAAAATATCCACCACACACGTTATGTCCACTTCCACTATTTATCTGCAACTCGCTAAAATAATGATGATGATGGCAAGTAAAATGTGTGGGGTATTATCCAAACACTGAACAGTCTCAGAATCACAGAATTACCTAGGTTGGAAGGGACCTTTTTAAGATCATCTAGTCCAACCAATGAAACGAACAAACAAACAAACAAACCACCCCACACCCACCACCCCACACCCAAAACAACGCCAGCCCAACACTAACCCGTATCCCCGAGCACCATGTCAACTCGTCTCTTGAACACCTCCAGGGATGGTGCCTCAACCACCTCCCTGGGCAGCCCATTCCAATGTCTGACAACCCTTTCAGGAAAGAAATATTTCCTGATATCTAACCTGAACCTCCCCTGGCGCAACTTGAAGCCTATCATCTGTGACCTGGGATAAGAGACTGACCCCCACTTCTCTACAGCCTCCTTTCGGGGAGTTGGAGAGAGCAATAAGGTCTCCCCTCAGTCTCCTCTTCCCCAGACTGAACACCCCCAGCTCCCCCAGCTAGCTGCTTATAGAACATTCCATCAACCTCTGCATCTTGGTTGGGTGGTCTGTAATAGGCTCCTACCATGATATCAGCCTTGCTGGCCCTCCCCTTGATTTGTAGCCATAGGCACTCAACTCTACTGTCACCATCATTTATCTCTACCCATTCATACTCCTCCCTGACATACAGGGCCACCCCTCCTCCTCTCCTTCCTTGCCTGTCCCTTCTGAAGAGCTTGTAGCCATCCATTGCAGCACT
>JAOTQQ010000003.1:37187942-37201950 GCA_026546715.1 Gallinago undulata
CTTCCTTGCCTGTCCCTTCTGAAGAGCTTGTAGCCATCCATTGCAGCACTCCAGTCATTCGATTCATCCCACCACGTACGTTTTGATGTGGAAGATATACCTGGAATAATTCATATCAGATATGTCACTTTAACCCAAATACTTAATTCTCTAAAACTATTTGCCAGAAGGCAGGATTAATGTGTGTTCTGTGCTGACACCTTTAGAGTGTGTCTTTGGAGGCATTAGTGAGCAGACCACAATGCTGAACCTTTTCAAACTAGTTGTCATTCCATGTAACTCACAGATCCTAGCTAACATTTTTTATTTTTAAACCTTGTGGTGATACTCAGATAAAATATTTGGCTTCCCACGAGTTTCTTTTCTCTGGTAGTTGCTATGATTTCCCTTAAGAACTTGAATTTTGTTAAATATTTTAGTATTTACTCACCATTCTCCCCACCGCCCAGTACAGACAGATCATAACTTGCAAAATGATTCTTGGTTCTTTTCCTGGCTGCAGGAAGGAAAAAGAGCAGCAAGCTCTTTGAATCTATTCCTTTATTCTGACAATCTCCTCTCTCTTTGAATTCAAGTACATTAATTTCTGTTTAGAATCACTATTATAAAAGTTATAAGCAAGAGTGAAGTATTCTTAGCATATTTAAGTAAACATAGCAAAGGTCTGATCTGTATTGTTGGTACAGCTTGTCCGATGCTCTTGTGACCTCATCCCAATAAAAGTCCCTTAAAACTTAGTATGAATCGTCACCTGTTCTGGGAGTGCAGCACAGGCCTGGCACTTTCTCAGGGACTCTTCCACCGGAGGTTCATGCTTTGCTCTCTCAGCAGTTCAGTCGTGTGAAGATCTCTGGCCTTTACAAATGTTACTGTTCAGTCCTGTGGAGAACCGTTTTGGACTTGTTGTAGATGGGGCAGTTAAACCACGGTGTGTTGAACCCAGACAGTTTATAAGTGGTGATGGTAGACCTTAAAACCACAGAGTCTTTGCCTCCTAACCTTGCAGCTGCAAGCGCTTCTTCCATTCTACAGGTGTTTCTCCTGTTGTAAACTCACTGAGACAGAACTTCTCTCTCTCCCAGGTTTGCAGAGCAGGGCCTTGACCTGAAATCTTGAGTTCTTGGGCACTACAAACAAACAATTAAAAAAACCATGTCATTTGAGATTTCTGAAGTTTTCTGACCATCCTTTTTTGAGAACAAATGTGAAGACTCTTATACCAATGTGAATAAGCTTTTATTGTTGTTTTTTTTTCCCTAGAAACTTCCATTTACTATCCCAGAGCTGGTGCAGGCATCTCCCTGTCGCAGTTCAGACGGGATCCTGTACATGGGTGAGCTCAAATGTAATCTCTCTTAGATTGTACTGCATTCAGTGAGTACAGAATGTGGAGACTTCCAGACAGGCTGCATGGAAGTACACTTTATTTTCGGTATTATTTATGATTTTTTCATGAACCTTTCTGATGACAGGTTCTGATGACATGATCAATATAGAGCTCAGTTACTACTTTTCCTGAAGGAGAAAATAGCTTTTCTAAGTGGTGAATAGCCCGTGTGGAGTTTTTTGTTTCTTGAGATGCTGTCTCTCAACAAAAAGTGACTTAAAATCTTCTTACACTTATAAATGTTACTAACTGCTTGACAATTATAATTCAATTGGGAATCCTGTTGCAAGGCGGTTAGACATCCTCTGTTATCTGAGATGCAGACAGTTAACTTATACTATAAATAATAATAAATTTATTAGTTATCACAATTATGTGATAACTAATCAGTTATCACAACAGTGAAATGTGTGAAGGATCAGGATGAACTTACTGTTGGCCAATACCGACTTCTGTTTCTCCACTTAGGGTCTCTCCGGTAAAGGAGTTTAAAAGGTTTATTTGAAGCTTCTAAGCAGAACACTTATATGTTAGCATCAAAGAAATATTTAAGGTCATGGTTCGTGTAATCTTGACTGGGATGTTAGGATTACAATCTTTAATCCATTTGAAATGTGTAGGCCCTTATAATTTTTTTCCACCTACAGTCCTTGAACATCAGCACTTCAGTCTTCTCCTCTGCTGGCTCATGGGACCTTCTACACTCAGAACTCTGTTAGATTTTATCGGTGTGAAAAAATAATTCAGCCAATAGAACTTACTTTTCTGAATATTGTATTTAGTAGTTCTTGTCAATATTTGGGATTGGCCAGTAGTACTAAATGAAACTAACCCTGACTGTGAGAAATTGTTCTATTAAAAATGCTTTATTCATGCTAAATTCATGAGCCTGTTAAAGAAAAAGAGATGACTGAAAAGCTTGATGGAATTGTAGTATTCCAACTGAATGGTAATGTGGCTTAAATTATGATTTCAGGTAAAAAGCAGGATATTTGGTACGTGATTGACCTCATGACTGGGGAGAAACAGCAAACCTTGACTTCCTCATTTGCTGAAAGTCTTTGCCCATCAACGTCCCTACTGTATCTTGGGAGAACAGGTCATATGCTTTTTTTTTCTGCAGCTTAGAAAAAATGTTTCTGTTGTTCTTAAAGTTTAGGATCATAACAAATGACCTTGTGATCAGTTTAGGTTTTCAAGTTTATTCCTTAGAAAAACTTCTGTAAACTACGATTTCTACTGTACACAGAAAAAATACTAACTCTTCCTAGCAGCAGAAAGATACTGTTTTTCTTAATTTTGACAGTAGGCATGGTCCATTATTATTCTTGTTGACTGAGTGGCATTTATATTCAGTTTACCCATGCATTCCAGTAGCAGCTGTGAACCCAAGTTTGCTCTGTAATGTACAGCTTTTATAAAAACTGTTTAAAGAAAATGGAGACACAGCATATCCACTGAAATTCCAAATGCAACATTCTAAATAGCTGATAAAATGAGACCAACACCGTATAGGTATGGACTAGGAAAAAGGAGTAAGTGTTACAGGCTTGTTCTTTACCCTCTGTGAATGCGTTCTGTGAGCGTGACGGTTCAGTTACAGAACACGCTTTGCTGAATTCTTGAATGCAGGGTTTGGAAACTTGTAAGTAAAACAAAGCGCATCAGAAGAAGCTGTGCAGTGAAAACAAAACGCTGGTAGCGTGGGCAGTACCTTGTGCTGAGGTTCCTGTAGGGCAGTACCTGAGTGAGTCGGGTGTTACCTTTAACAGCTGTGACATGTTTATTTGCCAGGAGTGTTGGGAAAATGAAATGCAGAGAGCAGCAAGTGGTGCGTGTGGTGTTTTGAAGAGTCTCAGATTTGAGATGATTGATTCTACTCTCTCATAGGTTTTTTTGCTTCACAGACTGTATATTTTTTAACAGAGTACACGATCACAATGTATGACACCAAGAAGAAGGAGCTGCGATGGAATGCCACCTATTTTGATTATGCAGCTACTCTGCCTGATGAAGACATAAAATACAGTAAGAAGTTAATTGTTCTTTCTTTTTTTTTTTTTCCCCAATATTGGCTGTGGGCTTTGCATACAGTCAAAAATATTCTGATTTTTTTCTGGAATGAATAAGTTGAGTTGTCTGTCTGGTTTTTGTGCAGTTGATAAGTATCTGCCAGTCTTGATCCTTTACATGCTGTAATATGTAGACCTTGTCAGGTAGCGTCAGGTAAATTGACTCTAAGAAGGTACAGCCCTTGAAGATATGACTCTAAAATTTAGTGACAAATGGCAGGAGAGGAAGCAGACTTAAACTGTGATGCACGCTCAGAAAAAGCTATTGTAATTGCATCACAACTAAACATTTATCAACCCAATTCTGATGACTAATTTGCCAATCAGCTGTTGTTTTGCAATGGAAGGTGTAATGGGCTCCACAGTTACCGTAAGGCTTGAACTGCTAACATGTGTTATTAAAATAGCACCTCTGCAGCAATCCTGATCACCTCCTGTATATTTGTGTCTTGTAGAAATGTCCCACTTTGTGTCTAATGGAGATGGGCTGGTGGTGACCGTAGACAGTGAGTCTGGGGACGTGCTGTGGATTCAGAATTACGCTTCTCCTGTGGTAGCTTTTTACATCTGGCAGCGGGAAGGACTACGGAAGGTTATGCACACCAACGTGGGGATAGAAACTCTGCGGTACTTGACCTTCATGTCTGGGGAGGTTGGACACATTACCAAGTGGAAATACCCTTTCCCAAAGGAAACAGAGACCAAGAGCAAACTGACGTGAGCATGAGTATTCCTGTTGTTCTGTCTATTTGGCAGAGCTTTGTCATTAAAACCTTATTTATATACATGCAGCTAAAGATTGTGCTACAAATTTCAAGATGGTGAAGAGAGTACATGAAAGCAGCTCTAGTTCTTCAGCCATTATTTTATTTCATTTGATCTTTTACTGTCTAAAGGCAGAGACAAATAAAAATCTATTGTAAACTTATGTTTATTCATAACTTTTATCAGATTTTCTGTGTCAAACAGTTTCTTATAATGTGGAATGGTATTTTAACAAATACCAGTAATTGAATAATGCAGAAATAGGACATGAGTTAGATCAAATGAGGAATTGTGATGTGAATAATCAACTAATAATTCTTTCCTAATTAAAAAGAACGCTTCATAGTGCAGCAGTACTTAAGACAATTTTACAGATCCAGGCTTTTCAAGACATAAATATTGATGATTTGAGAAACCTGTGCATTAGTTCTGCAGGATCGTGTTGCCAAGGCTTTAGCTGAGATGGTCTACTTCTTTCTAACACTTCTTTTTTTTTTTTTTCCAGACCCACTCTATATGTAGGGAAATACTCCACAAGTTTGTACGCGTCACCATCGATGGTGCATGAAGGAGTAACTGTAGTGGTAAGTTGGGAGCTGCAAGAGTTGAATGACACCTACTGAAAAGTGCTTTTATGGAATTAGTACTGTCTTGAGTTAAAAAAAAGCTGAAATGGAAACATATATTAAAATATATATAAGAAAAGACAGCTTTGCCATAGTAAAGAGGCAAATGGATACCATTAAAATAGAAAATAAAACACTGAAGGCTGTACATCTACAGAAATTTGGGTTTAAATTGCAGATTGCCATCAAAAAGTACATAGCAAATGAAATATTTAATGAAATAATTAACAGTAAGCCTTAGAAAGCATGGCCATATTTCAGGAATAATTTCAAATGCTGCAAAGCAGTAACTGCAGCTGGTCAGGAGCTGTGCCGGGCAAGCTCAGCAGGGCTGGGCCAGCGGTCGCTGTGCGGTGGTGTTGGTGTGTTGTGGTTAATGTTAAAATTGCTGGTTTGTTCATCAAAGTAACTCCCTGTAGATAGGAAACTGCATCACAGATTTGTTTTGCTCACCCAGTGGCAGTCCAGGTAGGAAATAAAGATCCTGTTTAACTTTTCTAAAAAAACAGAGCGTAATCTCATCTCCTGGGCAACATGTAATTTAGAAGGTCTAATGTCCAAGGTTGTTGGAGCAGTTGCTGAGGACATAATGGCAGTGTTTACTCAGGCTGACTTTGCTGCCAGTAATTTTTGCTGCCCACCAATTTTGACCTTCATTTTTTTAATTTATTTGCCTATTTAAATATTGTAGGGACAGGGTGCTTGCTTAACTGTAACAAGACTCTCTCTCTCTAGCCCCGTGGCAGTGCCATTCCCTTACTAGAGGGTCCGAAAACAGAAGGAGTCACGATTGAAGACAATGGCGAGTGTGTCATCACCCCCAGTACGGATGTCAAGTTTTCAGGCAGACTGAAAGAAAAGAACAAGCTCAGCTACTGGAACGACTGGCTTTTGATAGGTACCCGAGGTCCCCGCCTGCCCCGCTCTGCCGCTCCCGCAGGCCCCCGTTGCCATCTGGCGGCAGTTCCCATCCAAACCCCAGAGCTGCTGTAAATCAGTCTCAAGGACTGCCTAAACTCAGGCAGTAATTACTGAATCCTAGTAATCATTTCTAATTCATTGCATTTACATATGAATTAATGTCTTTAGTGTGTGACTGCATTCTCCTTTTCCCAAGGCCTCTGCTTTATTCAGTGCCTGGGATGAAGAGGCTTAGCTCACTATGTGGAAAGTTGTTTATTGCTTATTTCTCCCCTCCTCCAGAGAGGGGTATAGATAATTTATTATTTACTGTAAATGTTTTATTCTGGTTCCTTTGGATTTGTTTTTGTTGTGCAAAATGGATCAGTCAGTCATGCTTTCCGTTTTACAAACGGAGGATTAAGGCACAGAGGCTGAAGATAATGTTAATAAAGGATCGGCCTGTCCTGTGTGTCCCAAATCCCAGTGTTTTGGAATGGACTTTTCAGGGCATTTACCATTTTGCTTCCAAAATGAAGAATTACCTGAGGTTCAGTTTTAGGTGATGGAAGTTTATAATTAAGTGATACATGCCATAGGATCTCTGTGACAGGGCTGGGCTGTAGCTTTCTGTGTCTCTAACCAACACCTTTCTCTTTCCCACAATCCCTTTTCTGTTACCACTGTCCTGCTCCCGCCGTACGTCAAACGGCTCCCTCTAAACGGTTCATATTCCTGCACAGCCCTCTGCGCCGAGTGACCCATCCCCTCAGCCTGTCTCTCTACACGTGAGCTCGAGTCTTCCTCCATCTGCTCCAGTTGCCAAAGCTGGGAGCACAGTAGCATCTCCCTTTATATATGCTCTTCAGCGAAGATGCTGAAATTAAGAATATCTTTCCTAAAAAGGAACAACTTTGTCATTTCAACAAATGTGTTTTATTTAAAGGACACCATGAAACACCATTGTCTGCCCCTACAAAGATCCTGGAGAAATTCCCAAGCAACTTACCCAAGAGGCCTGAAAACGTGATTCCGGCTGACTCTGATAAAGCCACAATTGAAGAGGTTTGTGATGCGAATAATCATCTTGCTGGATGATTGAAGAATGTAAAGGAGTAGAAGTTGGGGAGGGACTCAGAAGAAAAGCTACATGGAATTACTGTGCATTGTTTGTGTCAGATTTTCACATACTTAGCGTGCGGAATCACTGCTATGACGATGTGTCATTCCTTACTTCAGAATTAGTGCTTTCAGCTGACTCTCTTCCCCACAAACTTTCTTTGACTTTGGTAGGACTGGAAGTTATTAAAAATGCCATAGCAGTAAGGCTGGTGTGTAAATGCTCCATTATCCATGAAGATACTGGGCTAACAGAGCTTTCTTTGCCTCTCAGGTTATTGACATAGTTGAAGGTTCCTCAACAGAAGTGCCTCCTGCTCTCCCGAAGGATATTGAGGAGAAACCTGCTCGGCCCATCCCTCGGCCAGAGGCTCCTGTGGACTCCATGTTGAAAGACATGGCCACCATCATTCTCAGCACTTTCCTGCTCGTAGGCTGGGTGGCTTTTATCATCACTTACCCAATGGTAATGCTACTTAGCTTGGTGTGCTTCTGAGTTCTGGGAGAGTCAGTAACATTTTACGGGAGTTAGAACGTAACACACTTCAGGGTATTTTTCCCTCCTCATGGATGTGCAGGGGGTAGCAAAGGCTACAAACTTAATGCGACAGTGATTTCTCTGGGCACGTGTGTCAGCTCTGGAGATACGTTGGTTTTTTTTTTATCCTACCAATTCTGTTTTTGTATGTGTTACTCTTTTCATGGATGTGACCTTAACATCGCTGGCTTTGCTCCTTTCTTCCTCACCTGAGCCACTGTCAGGTTTTCCAGCTTTTGGATCAAAGCCTTTATCCTCCTTTGATTTAAAGACAGTTAACCCAGTAACATTGGCTTTTGCCATGTTAACCAACCAGTGTGATTTCTCAGTGTTGCAATGGAAGTTCAGAATGAAATCAAAAGTGTGTGAGTGAAAGTTCCCCAACCTGCTTGCCTGGTAGTGTCATAATGAGAAACTTTTCTTCCCACCTTTTGGATGTAGCTCCCCCAGTAACTGTAGAGTTCCCCTCTTTGAGTTGACTGTAAGAAACTTCACTGACAGAACTGAGGTCCTTTCTCACAGAGCGTTCACCAGCAGCAACGGAGGCAGCATCAGCTGGAAGAGAAGATACAGCTCTTGCAGCAACAGAAGCTGCCCTTTCGTGCTCCCAGTGATCTACCCCCAGACGCAGATTTCTTGGACACCTCCTATGGGCGGACAGAGAGCTCGGCCACCAGCACACCCAATGTGTCCCCCAGAGCATCAAACCATTCTGCGTATTCCAGCATCTCCACGTCTGATGTTGGGAGCTGCCTCTCCACTGAGCAAGAAGAGGGAGGTAAAGATAATCCAGTGCCTTTAATTGTGAGTCTCTGTACTTCCCCAGGCTGTAGGATGATGCAGCACAATTAACATAGTTACTGGTGATACATCATAGATCAGAAAGCTGAAAAGGCCCATCGTTCTCATTTAGTCTGACCGTTTGCAAAACACGGTGGAGGTGCCATGCCCTGACTTTGAGCAGGATTATTGCTTTGGAAGAATGTCCAGTTCAGAACTGCTGTCTGAGAGACTGTTGTCCCTGGCAATGCATTCTTATAACCTGTACGGAGAGGTTTGTCTAAAAAAATATGTATTATTAATTGGAATCAAGAAATAGGGATTATACAGCACAGCCTGTCTTTCTGCCCAATCTTCCTGTGCACTCCTTTGTCCCTTCAAAGGCTATTCAGGGCAACTGAATGGTCAATCTGCATTTCCTAAATTCAACAAGACACCTGTAAAACTTTCCAGAAAGAGTTTTGTCTGCTGAGAACCACTAGTCTCTTCTACTGTCTGGAGATACGATCTTTCCAGACCTTATCTCAGGTGTTTGACTCTGATCATTTGGTCACCAAGGAGTATTTGCCTACTCGGTCAAGCACCAAAATGCAGATGTTCATTTGTTTTGATCATCTGGGGTATTAATTTAAACATGAGCAGAAACAGGTACTGGCCCAGAAGGATGTGCAGTTGTAAAATGCTGACTTGACCCATCCTAAACCAGTCCTTGTTTCTTGTTTTTTGTTCAGATGAAGATGCAAACAGAGTGATGGTTGGCAAGATCTCATTTAACCCTAAAGACGTATTGGGACATGGAGCTGAAGGGACAATTGTTTACAGGTAGAAGAAAATATGTGCATTCAGCATTAACTAGACCAATGAATGTCTTAATTAAGTTAGGTCTCTTTTTTAAAAAAAAAAAATATTAACAGAAATGAATCTTCTGAAAAAGTATTTTGTGTATGTCTGGAATATTTTCCTGCAGTATTTCTTCACTAGCAAAAACTACTTTACTTCCCTTAGAAATGTTTAATGACCAAACATATCTCTTTCCAGTGTGAGCAATGCTTTACTGTGCCTCTGTAAAATGTCTTCTGTTGTCACTCGCTTTGTACGTGCTTTGTCTACAGAGAGTAAAAGGATGATGTGGTTTTCCTTCCTGTCTGTAGGGGGACATTTGATAACAGAGATGTTGCAGTGAAAAGAATTCTTCCCGAGTGCTTCAGCTTTGCAGACCGTGAAGTGCAGTTGCTGCGAGAGTCAGATGAGCATCCGAATGTGATCCGGTATTTCTGCACGGAGAAGGACCGGCAGTTTCAGTACATCGCCATCGAGCTCTGTGCTGCCACTTTACAGGAGGTGACGGGTCACTTGCAAACCTACGGAATTTGTGACAGTCTTCTCCTTGGAAGGCCTTCAGTTTCTTTTAGCTTAAACTGCTGAAGTCCCTGCTGCAGGAGATGTTCAGTTACTTCCACCATCATCTCTGTGACAATTACATCCTACAACAGGGGTGTTGTGAGACCTCTAGAAAGACATCCCTAAGCCTGTGCTGATCTCAGGACAGAAGCTGATGTCCTTTGATTTTTCTCCTTCTGGTGAGGGACTCCCTTCTAGTCACCCTTCCCTCCTACCACCCAGACTTTGAAGACCCTCTACTTTTGCTTCTGGAGCACAGTGCTACAGAGAATTCTAGCTCTCAATGATGTTTTAGAGATCATCACCTTCAGCCAAAAAAAAGAAAAGCCTCTTTGTTGTGTGTTACAGCTCACACAATTTACCCAATCTGTTTTTTGGAGGGTTGAGGGGATATACTTACTATTTTTGCAGAGGGTAATGATAAACAATGTTGTGGCTGAATCTTCCATTTTTTTGTTGTAATTTATAGTATGTTGAGCAGAAGGCCTTCAGTCACCATGGCTTACAACCCATCACTCTCCTGCAGCAGACGACGTCTGGTCTTGCCTACCTGCACTCCCTTAGTATCGGTAAGAGTGCCTCTCGTTTCAGTACTGGGTGGAGTGGTACATTTTTTAACTAAAAAAGAGAAACTGGTCTGGTGCTGGGAGCTTCTTTATTGAGTCCCAGAAGAGACAGTTGTAAAAGCTCCAGCTAATGCTCCAGTAATTGGCACCTGTACCATTCCACTGCACTGGAGTGTCATTACCATAAGCTAGTCATTACCATTTGTTCAGGGTGCTGCATTTTTGGGATACAAGTCATATAAATCACGATGACTAGCGGTGATGGAATAAAAAAGTGCCACACCTCTACCAAAGGCAATGGTTTGAGGTTAGGACTTTGATTTATGTTGTTTCAGCCTTGTGAAAGGTTTCCAATGCAAATACTTTAAAAATTTACACTGTTGGTGTTGCCTGGAGTGGATAAATAGGTGTTTATAATAGTCCACAGGGACCTGAAGCCCCATAACATCCTCATCTCGATGCCTAACGCCCACGGGAAAGTCAAAGCTATGATTTCAGACTTCGGGCTGTGCAAGAAGCTGGCGGTGGGCAGGCACAGCTTCAGCCGCCGGTCGGGCGTGCCGGGCACTGAAGGGTGGATTGCCCCAGAGATGCTGAGTGAAGACTGCAAAGAGAACCCTGTAAGTCCTCATCTCCCACAGGAGGCAGCACGACCAACGAGTGGCACATTGTTGCGGTCAGACCTTCAGATATACAGTACTTTATGCCTGGACGTTCATAGAATCATAAAAAGATTTGGGTTGTAAAGGACCTTTAAAGGTCGTCTCGTCCAACCCCACATTCATGCTCAATATGTGATTCTGAAAAGTTGTCTTCTGCTCTTAGATGCAAAATAACCACCCTGTGATGATGGCTCAAAGTCTTCAGCAGAAGGGAAAAAATGTTTTAGTGCTATTAAAGGTTGTTTATTTGCAGACATATACAGTGGACATCTTTTCAGCCGGCTGTGTCTTTTATTATGTGGTATCTGAAGGCAGCCATCCCTTCGGCAAATCTCTGCAGCGCCAAGCCAACATTCTGCTGGGGGCGTACAGCCTGGAGTCTTTAAATGCAGGGAGGCACGGTAAGAAAAAACACAAAACACCACAGAGTTCAGTGACCTTTCCATGGGTGTTTAAAATATCGTTAGAAATGACAGCATTGTGACCCACAGTGATTCCCAACCTGGCAGCAGTGAAAGATGCAGTCCTAAAGTAAAGCTGCTAAAGTTTTTAGAATCCGTACCCCAAAACATCTATGGGATACAGAATTTGAAACCCTGGGAGCTTGACTGTTAGAAATATTTCATGTATTTAAAGAGTTATTTTGTGTATTTCATAATCACCCTGATTCAACACTACTGGCTTTCCGTTGGTTGCCCAGTATCTCTATAAGGGCAGTACTTGAGCTCGTGGGGGGGGAGTTCAGGATCGTGTTGGAAGAAGTAGAAAACATAATCTTTTTCTAAAGTACCAAACATTAGATTTCCCTACAGCCTAAGCGTTATCTCCCTTTTCCTTGCAGAAGACATAGTTGCTCGTGATTTAATAGAGCAGATGATAAACATGGACCCTCAGAAACGTCCGTCTGCCAGCTGTGTGCTAAAACACCCTTTCTTTTGGAGTTTAGAAAAACAGCTCCAGTTTTTTCAGGTTTGTGTTGACCTTTTCAGTCCTTTCAGTTCTGAGGGCTCTTGTAGGCATTCTTCAGATTTCAAATTCGGTTTCTCCTCGCTTTGTGGGTGTTTGAGGCAATAGAATCCACAACCTCACTGTGAGGAATGAAGCAGCAAAGTTGTAATACCCAGGTGATACCTCTTAAGAAATCGGCTTAAGAATTGGCTCTATGAAAGATCTGCAAGAATGTGCTAGAATGTGATGTCATCAAACTGGAGTGAGGAAGGTCTCCAGCAGCTACAGCAGCAATGCAGGAGAGAGAACATGTTGCCAGGCAGGTTTCACAAACAGGGTAGCCCATTGTAGTGAATATTGACTCTCAGTCCTGAGCTGGGGTGGGAATGGGTTCTTCCCAGCCTGTGATTAAAAGGCTTTGGCAGATGCTGAAACAACTCATCGGCTCAGAACCTCTCTACCCTAGTCCCAAGCATAATCCACTGGAGTAAAGTAGAACCGTAACTCTGTTATCAGACTGTGATTGGCCAGAAGCAGCATTTTTAAATTGTTGGGAAAAGCTTAGAAATAAAACTAGAAATAACCTCACTGTCTCTTGCAGGATGTTAGTGACCGGATAGAGAAAGAATCTTTAGATGGTCCAATAGTCAAGCAATTAGAAAGAGGCGGCAGAGAGGTGGTGAAAATGGACTGGAGAGAGCACATCACAGTTCCTCTTCAGACAGGTAATGGATTGTATGTTATCAGGAGGGAGTTACATCCTCTTCTGCCGAGTTTGCCGGGACAGGAAATTAAGGAAACACTGTCTCAGTTTGGGCACATGACATTTACTTGTCAGCAAAGTATTTCTTCAAGTTAAAGTACATGTTTGTATATGGAAACAGGGCCACAAGGGACCGTGGGCTCACATACCGTACTCTGCAGCAAACCACAAGGAGAAATCTTCCAATTTCTTTTGCAGATCTTCGAAAATTCAGATCCTATAAAGGAGGGTCAGTCCGGGATCTCCTGAGGGCAATGAGAAATAAGGTAAAGGCCAACACCACACTATGGTTCTGCCTCCTTTTGCTGGCTGTTGCCAGCCTATGTCTATTTTACCTTGTTTTTGAGGTATTGAGCTGCTTTACTTTAGACTAATATAAGGTTACTTTGTCCAAGAAAATGCATCTTGGACAGAGAGCTCTATTTAAAAGAGGATCCTGGAACACCTATGGTCTGGCTGAGCTCTTCCCTATTCCTTCCCTTTACAGAAGCACCATTACAGAGAACTGCCTCCCGAAGTGCAGGAGACCCTGGGCTCCATCCCAGATGATTTTGTGTGTTACTTTACAGCTCGTTTCCCTCGCCTGCTCTTACACACCTACACTGCTATGCAGATCTGCTGCCAAGAAAGACTGTTTCAGCATTACTATCACCAGGACTCTGCAGAGCTGAGCCCTGCAGGAGACACTGTTTGAGAGGAGAAGGATGGAGCTTTCTTCTCTGGGACCAACATTCCAAGCACAGGGCTGTGAAACAGGCCTACCTTTAGCAGGGAAAAGTGGCATCAAAGAGCTGAATTCTCTCTCTTGGAAGAAACCAAGCTTTTTCCAAAAAGTGCCTTGTACCTCTGCCTGCGCTGGATCAGGAGATGGTCAGAGCCCAAGGAGTGAGTGGTAACCACAAGGAACCCTGGTGATGGAGTTACTCCAAGGCAGTTTTCAAGACAAGTGAAAACAGAGAGCACAAGCTGGATGTAACCGTCACCCAATATCCCTGTACTGTATGTGATTTTACAAATTATGTGTTTTTACTACAAAGAATCAAAATACAGTGATTGAAATCTTATAGTTACTAGGGACTGGGACCTGCAAAAAAGCAGCCTTTTAGTTGTAGCAAATCATCAGCACCTGCCATTGCACTACTGCCACCTCATGCATCAGGCACACCACAGTGACTGGAAAGGGAAGCGTTTATCATTAGCTAAAACGCAGTAGGAGAGAGTATAATTTCTGCTTAATCAGTACTACCCTGGAAAATTAGTCGCTCGAACTTGAGCAGATAGAATGAAATTCTAAAAAATACTGACTTAAAAAAAATCAGTTAAAGGTTTACCTACTTTGAAAATAAGCCTGTTTAAATATCAGCCAGTATTCACAGCAGAGCTTGAGCAATCCTTGACTTAAATCAAGGTCTAATTTTATGTATTTATAGCATTAAACATTCACACCTGGGTCATTCCCTTTAGGTTTCTTTTGCAGTAAT
>JAOTQQ010000003.1:37202050-37308794 GCA_026546715.1 Gallinago undulata
GTAGCAAATCATCAGCACCTGCCATTGCACTACTGCCACCTCATGCATCAGGCACACCACAGTGACTGGAAAGGGAATAGTTTATCATTAGCTAAAACGCAGTAGGAGAGAGTATAATTTCTGCTTAATCAGTACTACCCTGGAAAATTAGTCCCTCGAACTTGAGCAGATAGAATGAAATTCTAAAAAATACTGACTTAAAAAAAAATCAGTTAAAGGTTTACCTACTTTGAAAATAAGCCTCATTGTTTAAATATCAGCCAGTATTCACAGCAGAGCTTGAGCAATCCTTGACTTAAATCGCAGCATCAGACCAGATCTACACAAGTAACTTCAGAAAAACACACTGATGCTCATGATTCATCTACTGCAAGTGTTCCTTACTCTTATAAAGCAGGGTCCCCCAGTTGCAGAGCCAGAGGTGAGCTGAGTCCTGGGGAAAAAGGAGCCAAATAGGAACCAAGGAGAGCCGTACAGAGCAGTGAAGCTCGAGGCAGTGTTTTAAATGGGTGCGACAAAGCTGTAAAGGAACCCCTTTCTCTGGTGCACGGGTTGTTAATTCCATCCAAGGGAGCCTATGTTTTTAAAGATGCAGTATTTCTTTTCATTGGCCCTAAAGCTGTGACAAAGCATTAAGAGTGTGGGAAGGATGAAGAAATGCTGAATGCTAATGTAAGTGGGGTGTTCTTTTACAATATATTTATTTAATGTATTTATATTTATTTAATTTTTACTACAAAGTAGTATCAAATCAAAGTGGTACAAGTATAAAGCATGCCAAATCAGTCCTAATCGGGTTTTGTGTTCATATTTAATCATATTATAACAACTGGAAGAGGAAAGTGATACTGCATCTTTCAATGGAATTCATTAAAAGAGAAATTACAAAGTGGGAAGTTGTACAACTGTGCCATTGTGTCTTAAACTAATAAATTATTGACAGTAACGCGTATGATAGGGTACGTACAGCTACTTTTCTGCAGCTGCTTTACAGGAAGTCTTTTTTTTTTTTCCTAGTTTTGCAATGTATGACAGCAATTTACCTAAGATGCCAACTGTGCAAGTTACATGTTTCTAAAGCTTGAAAAAAAAAAAAAAAAAGATGGTAGTTTTACCTAAGAAAATTCAAAGCCTATTTCATATTTTTGTACTTCTCATGTAAAGTTCTTTTGTAAGTCTACTAAATAAAGACTTGTACTCATTTAAAAAAAAACAAACCACAAAACGTACAGTTTTTAGTGCCGATGTGTGCCTGGGGAAATGGGAGGGCTCCCTCCTCCAGAGGCAGGGCTGGGGACTCAGCAGATCCAGAGGCTGGAACGGATGCATGCTGCAAAAATTGTTACTGCTGTCCAGTACAGATACACATGAAAAAGTTATTTATGGATGTGTGTGAAGTTGATGAATGACCACGAGTTACAGGAAAAAAAACCAGGCGGGAGTGTGGAAGGGGAGAGAGGGCACCTCCCTTTGCAAGCACCAGCACAAGGAACCTGTGCCCCAGCACCACGGAGGGCTGATGAGTCACCGCTGTCCCTGGCCACCTCTTCTTCACTATTGACTTTGTTAAGCTGGATGAGAGAGAGAGAGAGGAGGAAGGTGATACTGAGGGCAGTAAGTGGGGTGCAGGTGGAGCTGCCCAATTTAAAAAAAAAAAAAAAACACAAAAACAAAACAACAAAAAAAACCAAATCCAGAAGTTATTAATGCCCCAACACCTGCCCCTGCCCAAGCACCCTGAGGTGTCCCCAGTTTTGGTGGGGCAGCCACCCAGAGGTCTCTCCCCAGCCAAGCGCCGGGGATGGTAGCACCACCCAACAACAGCACTGCCAGGAAGTGGGCGGAGACTCTGGTTTATCAAGAAAATGAGACTGAAGCAGTTTCACTTTTCTTACTGCCCGCTATAAAAGGCCCAGAGGAGCGCTGCAGGAGCACACCCACGGCTCAGGCTCCCGCGCAGCAGGTTGGAGCATCCTCCCTCTGTCCCTCTCCGCCTTTGGAAACGCTTTCCTTGCAGGCAGGATCTGGTCGGACAGCACCCGAGACCCTTCCCTTACCCAAGGTAAGCGCTGGGGAGGGGGGAGCGGGAGGTTATTCCCAGCCTGGCAGTGACTTTCCGTAGGAAGCCTCAGAAGAGCAATGCCTCCCCCCAACACACTGCTGCCCTCCCAGCTCGGGCCCCCACCTCTCCCTGGGGAAAGAGCTGTTCCCCTTAAGTGCGACTCTCTGAGCAACTCAGGGGACAGGGGGGACACAGACACCTCTGCCCCCACACACCCATGGCAACATCCATTCCCTGCCCACCAGCAGTACCCAAGCCCCCCCAAACCACAGCTGGTTCTCCCCCTCCTCCCGGGCTCCTCTTAAACCTGGGTGGGATTGCTCCCCCATCCCTCCCAGCCCGAGGTTCTGCTCGCTCCCCCTCCCCCCGCAGTTTCGATTCCCACCAAGTTTCCTTTCCCCGCGAAAGGCGCCTGACGTCAGCTGCTGCAGGGGCACGGCAGAAAGATGAGCGCGGGGCTGAGGCAATGGCTCCTCCAGCGCTGGGACCTCAGCAACCTCGAGGTTGTGAAACCTGGAGGAGAGAAGGCCCTGGGGAGCCCTTACTGCAGCCTTTCAGTACTTAAAGAGGGGCTACAGCTTTAAACTAAAAGAAGATTTAGGCTAGATCTAAGGAAGAAAATTTTTTCACTCTGAGCTGAAGATGTCCCTATTGCTCAGAGCCTTGTCCATTTTTTTCTAGCATCCCCTATTGTCCCAGGCCCAGTATCTCCCCAAACCACCACAACCACCTGTTGAGCTCACCTCTTGCCAAGCCGTGGTCCTCGGCAGCAGGTCATTTATAACCTTTGTACTTTCAGACGTGTGCTGGCTGCACTGGTTCCTGCTCCCTTTGCACTTGAATTCAGAGGCTGTGACTGTTGCTGTTCTACCACCACAAGCTCCATGGATGGAGCTGACCAGGCTCCAGGCACCTGCTGAACCAGCACGGAGTTGAGCTTTCACCCTACAGTAAGAGATACATCAGCACCACCCTGTCCCTTTCCCCATGAGGCATGTTTGGGATGGCCGTAGCTCTTGGGTGGTTACCACTGACTGTGTGAATCAACCACAGATTTCGGCTGTCACACTGAGCAGACTTATTTACCACCTTCCCTCCTGCTGTAGGGAACCAGCTCTGCCCGCTGCAGGCCATCTCTGCCCCCCTGTAAATGGAGCCTGAGCCAGGCAGACGATATACCATGCATGAGGCCAGGACACCCCACTGAAAAAAAAAATAAAAAATAAAAATCTTCTGTTGGGTTCGGCAGAAAAAGCCAATGAGCACCAGAACAGATGTGGAAAAAGAGAGGAAGAAAAAAAAAACCACCAAGGAAAAGAAGAGTACATGAAAAAAAAGAGAGGAAAAAAGGCAGTGGGAGCAGCAAGAAGCAGGGGAAGGCAGAGAAAACAAGAAAAAAAACAGGAATCAAAAGCAAGATACTATGCAACCTAAGGGGATAGCATAGTGCTGGGCCTCCTTTTCCAGTATCTAACAGAAGTAGCTGCTCTCAGCACAGCTTCTCCAGCAAAACCCCATCTCCTTCTCCACACACCCCTGTCAGGAGCACAACAGCTCAGTACAGGCACACAGCAACGTAGCTGGCAAGAGCGGGCTTTTAGTGGTACATAAGCTACCAAACTGGGACAAAAGGGTAGGGTGGGGGTTGGGAAAAAAGAACTACAGCAACGTTAACTAAGTCTGAAAGCAATTATTTTTCCCCCCCTCTAGGGTTTTGATCGTTAACAGCAGGACTTCCCTCATCAAAGGCAATGGGTATGTGTTGCTTTCAGAAAATCTGTACTTTATATGTAGCAATTTGGTTTTAATACCTGCATTTTAAGAGTTCATCTCTAGTGGGGAACCACTGGGTACTCTTAACACCATGCTATGGTTTGTATTGATGCTATCTTCATTTAGCAGAAAATAAACACTCAAGTGGGTAAATGACCCACCCAGACCCGTTTCCAGTAACTTCATCACACCATTCCCTTCAAAAAAATATTTTGGGTTATTTCCATGACTCCCTTTGAGGAGTTTCCAAACCTCCTTCATGGCCTCCTGCTTCACCATAGTCTTGTGCTGTCACTTAGGGCTGCTTCTGATGAAGATAAAGAATGCTTTCAGTCATCAGAATGGACATATTTGAGAAGTTAAGATGCAGTCTCCCACTGTGACTGGTCGACAGAAAACGATCTAGCCTTCAACATGGCCAGTTCTGCTAGGATTATAACGCCCTGTCAAGCACATTAGCGTGTTTTTCATTTGTATTACTAATACATAATTTTAACTTCTAGATTACATAAAATTACCTGTGAATGAATGGAATGAGAACAATGTCAAATGTTGGCTAGAATCTACTGGAATCAAGAAAGAGTATGTAGAAAAACTATTTGCGGAAGAAGTGACAGGTCCAGCGCTAATGGAACTGGATGAATCGTACCTCAAGAACATAGGTATGAAGGGAGGCCAAATCCACATGTTAATTTGCAAGAGAAACAAGCTTCGGGAGCTACAGGAAAATGCACAGCAAACCAAGCATTCTACCAGCAAAACATCTGCCAAAACTGACGCAGAAACAGATCCAGTGAGACCCAAAAATGCCCCTGCAGAAGGAACTTCAGGTGGAGACAGCTGTGGTCCAGGAGAGGAAACCAGCAGAGAGAGCACACCTGCTACTTCTGGCAAGAGGCAAAGGAAAGGTAAACACCAACCTCAAAGTACTGATGAAGTTTTAGAGCTCAGCAACTGTCGACCATTTAGAAGTCAGAATACTGACTTCAAATATGTGAAAGACAGAGTTCTTGCTCCAGAATCAGGAGTCAGTGATTTAATCACTCCGTGCCATGAATACAAATCTTTTGCCATTGCTGCAGAACTGAACAAAAATCAACTGCAATCAAAATTTGCCAGTGAAGTGATACGATTTGCTTCAGCCTGTATGAATATTCGGACCAACGGCACCATACATTTTGGTATCGTGGATAGCATCGAGGATAGGGGTTGGAAACACGGGCAGATCATTGGCATAAAGGTCAAAGATCGAGAACACTATGTCGATGCATTAGATTATATAGAAAAATGTTTTTCTGAAGATGTACAGGAAGTTGCAAGGAAATGTATTCACCCACCTGTTTTTGTGGAAGTTATTTCAAAAGAGTCTCAGGAACAAAGATTTGTGGTGGAGGTTGACATTGAACCAACATCCAGCCTAGTGAAGAACAGATGTTTTGAAGTCTATTTGCCAAAATACAATGAAGGCAGCCAGAAGGTGAACCTGACAAAAGAGCGCGCTCTCTATCAGAGACTAGGTGCAAAGTCTGAAACTGTAAAGCACAACGATTTAGTTACTTTTATTCAGGGCTTACAAGACAGGGATGCTCAAAGAGAAAAGGCTGAGCTCTCCAGGGCAGAAGACCACACAGAAGCATCTCAAAATTTAGGAAGAAAGTTATCAATTCTACTAAATGATGGCAAAAGCTATATAGATGATTCCCTACGGTACATCCTTGTCACAAACAGATGTGAAAAGGATAATCTGAACTATATCAACTTCTTAATGCACTTGAACATCTTCTGTGTCTTTGACTTTGATGAAGATTCTAACGTGTCAGGCCTGTACAGCAAGTACAAAGAACACCATGCAACAAGGTCTTATTTTTTACAGGATTTTGCCAATGAAAGTAAGACTGGCAACCCCGCCCCTCAGAAACATTTGTGCCTGTTTGATCAGACCAGCTGGATATTCTGCAATGGGCGCAGTGACTTCCTCGGGGGGGAAGAACCTTGTGATGAAAATACATGGATTAGAACAAAAAAAAAATACCTTAAGAAAGCAATTACTCGTATCTGTGACGAAATCCTGCCAAAGGGGTCTTTCATTGTCCTTTTCCTTTTGCTATCACCAGTGCAGAAAACACTGGTGGACACATTTCAGGAATTCTATACAGAGATGAATGGCACGGAGTACATCGTTTGCATTGCAGAGTCCAGAGAAAATTATGGGAAGTGGGCTAATCTAGCTCAGGTTTCCTGCAGCATTGAGACTCTGGAACAATGCAGCATCGTGGGCATGAAACTAAGTCATGTAGATGCCACTGTTCAAGCAATGCTGCCTTCTACCGCACAACCCAGACATCTGCCAGTTTCCACTAGAGGGCTATGTACACTTCCCTCGTTGGAAGAAGAGAAACTCTTTTCCCTAGAAATCCTTTGTGCTGACCAATGCGAGGATATAAAATTAGATTCTTTGACTGAAAAAGAAATACAAGAAATAGAACAAAATTTTTACCGAGGGAGAAAAATCATCTGGGAAAACTTCTGGCTTGCTGAAAAAGGACGCTGTGGGGAAATCATTGAACGCGAAGTATGTAAGGATGCTAGCAAACTCCTAGATGACATTTTACGAAGAAGCGGATACAACTGTTCTGTGGCTAAACTAAAGATATTTCACCATCCTGGAAGTGGTGGAAGCACAATAGCACGGCAAGTTCTATGGAAAAGAAGAAAGGATTTAAGATGTGCTGTTATCAAAACCTCCTATGCACCTGTAACTGTCTGTGAGCATGCACTTGCACTCAGAGAATATGAAGAAAGAGACATCAGTTATTGTCTTCCTGTGCTGCTCCTCGTTGAAGATTACGATGAAGACTATTTAGAAGAACTAAGGTATGAGCTAATGGATGCTGTAGCAATCAGAAAAATTAATTCCCCCAGACCTTACTTCATCCTCATGTGCTGTAGACGATCCAATGACCCTGAAAGACTTTGCAAGGTTTCTCCACTAGACACAGTTGCTGTCACTCACAAGCTGACGGACTCAGAGAAAACTCTGTTCAAAGGTAAACTTGAAAAACTGAAGCAGAAAGATGTCAAGCCAGAATTCATACTCACGTTTGTCCTGATGTGCGAGGAATTCAATGAAACGTATGTGAGAGATTTTGTAGGGCACATATTGCAAGGCATAGACCACTCTTCTCGTGATACACGTTTGATGTGTTATGTGGCATTGCTTAATTTTTATGTACCCAATTCATATGTTTCATTGTCACACTGTGAGGCTTTTCTGGGACTGGGGGTATATACAGAAAGAACATCAAGAGCATATGATTTCAAAAGTCATTTGAGCGAACAAGCAAGAATGATTTTTATTGAGCTAAGAGAAAGTACCACCTATATTTCATCTGTTCAGATAATACACTGTCTGGTTGCAAAAGAAATTCTGCATCAGCTTTCAGGGAATGAACCTCAAAGTCAACTTGCATTGACACTTCTTCAGGAAAAGACACTTTTTGGAAACAGATTTGGACGAGATGAATTCATAAAGTTCATCAGAGATCTGTTTATTCGGCGTGATAAAAGAAGCAGGGGTGACAATACTGACACCCTTTTCTCCCCATTCATTGAACATGTCTGTGAAGCTGAAGACTGTGAAAAAGCTATAGCTATTTTGAAAGCTGCATATGAACTCCTTGGAAAAGATGCTTTTTTTGCCCAGCAGCTTGCCAGACTGCATTACATCAATGAAAAATTTAAAGATGCAGAATACTGGGCAGGGGTGGCAAAACTTCATTTGCCAAATGATTCTTTCATTTTAGATACAGAAGGTCAAGTCTATAGGAAATGGTTTAGTTTCACTGTGGATAAAATGACACAGGATGACATTCCTGAAAACATTGTTCAAAAGATAGAGATTGCTCTTAAAGCTATAAAATGCTTCAGGTCTGCACAACAGGCTGCAAAAGCAGAACGTGACATTATGAACAATGCTGGCTATTTTGGAGAAGTAGAAGTAGGATGTCGTCTTCTTAGATTTTTGTCCACAATCCCTGTATTTCACAGGAGTCCAGAGGGGGAATATTCTGAGCTTGTGAAATACCTGATCACAGACTACGTTCCTAAAGACATTGAAAAAACATGGGGAAGGCTTCACTCCCGCTTAAAAGGCTTACGCCAGAACCTGTACAATGCTCTAGAATGGATTTCAGAAGACCTAAGTTATTTCCAAACAGATAAAACCCACGAGAAGGAAGAGGAAGATGAAAAAGATGAAAAAGAAGAACAAGTTTATAATCCCAGAAAATGGCTAAAAAGACAGTCAGAGGTATATGCCAAATTCTTCATCTCAACATCATTAATGGAGGAAAACAACGGTGGCCCTGAGAGCCAGCTGATTAGGCGCATGAATATTTATAAGAGTGGTGGAGGTAGCGTCACTAACATCCTGTCGTTCTTAACAGATAAGAAAGAGAATAGGTCAGCTGAAAAGCTAGAAAGGATCCTCAGTTTCTATACAGAAAACCCACAGAGGGACAGGCTGGAGGACAACGATCTGATCAATTATATTTTGTGCCACATAACATTATCATGCTTAGCACCAGGATCAGCCAAACTTCTTCCACTGCAAACTCTTCGTGACCTCAGTGTAAGATTTTATAAAGGAAAAAGACTATTTCCAGCAAGTGCCTACTTTTTGCTCACCTTGCTGTACTGGCCAGATGAGGCATTAGACAAAGAGCCCAGTCCAGAAAAAGATGAGATTCTAAACTCAGCCCTTCAAACCCTGAAACGTTTGTATGACATCAAGATGAAAGAAGTTCCTACCAGAAAGAAAAGAATCTACACTCACTTTTTTCTGGGAAAGGGTTATGGCTTACGTAAGATTGTACACAAAACTAAAATTGATAAATTAATTAGTGGGTCCTTAGATGAGAGGAGAATGAAGTGGCTACATGGCACTGTATGGAATATTGGCAAGATTCGTGACATCCTCAAAAGAGTTTCTGGCTGGACCAAGGACAGAAATTTATTTATGCGTGGTCACGTGAAGGAATTTCCCATCTTGCCACTCCACCGAGATTCAGTGCCCCCTGGAAATGAAAATGTGACCTTTTATTTAGGCTTTTCATTTAATGGTCTTGTTGCTTTCAACATCGAGGTTGAAAACAATCCAACTGCAAGCAGAATACAAAGTACTCAGTAGATTAACAGCATCTGCTGTGCTTTTTGAAGATACAGCAATGAAGTTGCCCACTGTCACATTTTTAAAAAGTGGACTGCACTGGCTGAACACCAGGGAGCAAGATCACCACAGGTAATTACTACAATAGTGACCAAATATCTAAAAAAACCCCCGAAACCTACTAGTAAAATATATCTTGAAATAGAAACCTTTAATACTTTTGGAGACACCAAAAGCAAGATTTCAAACTTCAGTCAATAAGAATTGTAGTATTTGCTTGTGGATAAGGGGGGACAACGACAGGGGATGGGACACACAGCTGTAAGTTTTTGCTTCTTTCTGAATCACCAACAAAAAGTTTCAGTGAATTTACAGCATGTATATACACCAGCACTACCCTACTTCACTCACTAATGGGTACCATGTATGAAATACATCTGCCCATCAACTGCAAGCCAACAGCCAGTACAGAAGCAAAGGGAAAATAAGCAGTTTTTAAGATGATTTTTGAAACATCAGGACCAATAAAATATAGTCCTGTTTTTTTACATTACTCTTACATTCCTTTTCCATGTAAATATTACAGACATATCCAGTATGGTTTGTATCTGGGGAGGGGTGCAGATACATGTGAACAGATAATCTTTTATGTCATCAATATCTATTTGTAATCACTGTTGTGATTTCATAGTCCAAACAATTCCTGCGCTGGGTGCAATGTTTTTGCAGCATTATTTAAGAAATGTCCACACAGTACAAGACTCAGATTTGTCTATTGTATATATCCATGATTTACTAATTTGAAAAATGCGAAGGAGTTTGTTGTCAGCACTGTATCTGCAACCATCATGTCACCTCAGGTTTCTATTAATAAAGCTGTTATTCTTGGAATGTCAGACTGTTTGATACTATATTGTAACTAAAATTTCCAGAAAACCAGCCATATACTTTAAGTTTTAAACTAATAACCTTTAGGAATTACCATTTCTACACAAGCTTAATTACCCTACCTGAAGATGTAGTTCTAACAGCAGCAAGGTATGATTTGCTTTTCCAACTTCAGTCAAGATCTGGGCAAAAAGCTGTAGAAGGAATTGCAAGCCACTATGAATCCAGAACCAACAGGATGAAACCAAGGAATATTGTAATACAGGCCTCCACCTTCTGGCCTCAGGAAGCAGAATCAAAGCCTGTGGCTGCTGGGCAGGCAAATGCTTGTACCTCCCAGGCTGACGGCAAGGGAAGAAAGGAGACAACAGTAAAGTAGACTCTTGGAGGGAGGCTGCACTTTTTGCTTAGAAATCCAGGCTGGCAGATTCCACCAGGGCTAAACAAATACTTATGTGTTAAGTTTAACCTTAAGGGTGAGCTGGAAGCTGCAATGGAGGAGGGATCCATGACAGCATCTGAACAGCAAGAGAGCTGGAGCGTTACAGAGAGCCTCCTCTGTCCACCACCAAATCCCTCTATCCCCCACACTTGATGCAGGGAGTGAAGGGGGAGGTACGTTTGAAAATTGGGCAAAGGCAGGTTTCTCAAGTCTAACATGGGCCATAAGGATGGCTTCAACCTGGAGCAGAACTAGGATATGCAAACTCACTGTAAAGCATGGGAGCTCAAAGCATTAACTGCTTAAGCTTATACAACCTGCTCAAATGCTGTGCACAAAAGCACAGCTTTTGTTTTCTTTTTGAAACTTACCATGATGGAAAATTAAAGCCAGACTATTTGGCCAAGAGGGTTGTCTTATGACTTGTTTCCTTCCTGTGGGTGCAGCCTCCTGAGTGGATCCTGCAGCTGGCTATCCTTTGCCCTGCAGCCCACACAGCTGCAGACTCGCCACTCTCTCCTTTGAGGCCCAAGTATGGGTCTTGCTTTTCAAAGATGCTCATTTCTACCTCTTAGGAACTAAAGGCTTAGATCCAAAATCTTTTCCTCATCAGGGTATTAGAAACACAATTCCACCCCACTGTGCCCTGCAGAAAGAAACAAGGTTTAGGGAAAAAGCATAAACCTACATACTAGCACTCGGGGGCCTGCAACGCAAAACGAGCTCCTGAGGCCCAGAGGGCAGAAAGTACAAACCCATCCTTCTCACTCGTTACCCAGTCATATTCAAATTCCCCGAGTCTGATAAATCAAACTTCATAGAATGGGTTGGCAGGGGTTTGGAAGGGACCTTTAAATGCCATCCAGTCCAACATCTGCCATGAGCAGGGACATCTTCAACTAGAGCAGGTTGCTCAGGGCCCCATCCAACCTGACCGTGAATCCTTCCAGGGACTGGGCATCTACCTCCTCTCTGGGCAACCTGGGCCAGTGTCTCACCACCCTCAGCATGAAAAAGTTACCTGAGTAAACAGTGGTAGCTACATGAGACCAACCAGCCTAGCAGAGTAATCCATTCACATCCTGTCGACAGAAGTTGAAGGACACACATCTTCAAAGCTACCTCATCTCTCCAGCGGTTTGCTCTGAAAGGGTTTAGAACAGACCACTTAACAGCATGCCCTCTTGATCTGTTTTTATGAAAATGTTATTCTTTTCCTCCATATTCCCCCTGGCCCTCCCAATTTCAATAGTCAATTTTTTGTATAGTCAGGTCAGCAGAAAGACAGCAGATCACCAGCAAAAGGAACCTCCCAGTTTGCTTCTCTCCAGCTATAACTCACTTTAAGATAAAGCTCACATGCATGAACTTTTGCAGTATACACACAGACAGCTAGTACAAAGTTATTTAAACTGTAACAGGAATGAAGGTGGATTTTATACTTACACTTTGGAACAGCTAACATTTGTTAAAGTAATAAATGAAATAGGTCCTCAAGAGGAGAAAAGAAAATACACAGACATAGTGGTTCACTTCTGTTTAATTGGAGACTGTTACAAAGTGGCAGACACACATTACAGAGGTGGATATGTGCAATGATCCGTTCCTGAAGCACACAGTTCATAGAAGGTTCCCAATGGATACAATTGAGGATAGCTCTGCATTTTCTTTGAATCTTCTTTGTAAAATGAACGCTATAAAATTAAGCTAGTTACTGTTATTATTTGCATGCATTAACGTGATGCACATACTTACCAGTCTCTCACTTTCTCAAATTAAATTCAACATCAGTATTTTGCCACCTGTCTTTTGAAAAAGATCAGTGATCCCATCCCTTTCATACTACTTACACAAAAGCAGTAAAAAGTCACAGAAAAACTTTCACGACATGCTAACTTCTGTGGCTGTACAGCTGCTGAAAGGGGACTAATTCCATCATGTGCTTAAAGTACTTTAATGTACTAAAAACAGTCTGGAGTCTGGGCATGCTGCACAGTGACCAGAATCTCTGAAGGGGCGATTCTGAGCTATTAAGCAGAATTCTAAAGGAAATAGTGTGAACTCACTGTTCCATAGATACCACACCAGCACTGGGAAGGCAGACTTCGGAACCACACGAGACCGGACAGCTGCTGCAACGGTGTATCAGAAGTTGAGCTAGAACTTAAGACTTCTCACCCAGTTATAAAAGCTCAAGATTCCAAGTATTGTTTTGGTCCTATCTCAGAAGAAAATAAACTTAACTCTACCAAAAAGTACTGTAACTAATTGCCATACAAAGTTTCACAAAGAGATGATGTTCTACCGAAGTCCATGTTGGGATCTACCCTGGACAAATACACTTTTTGATGTTAAGACACCTGAGAACAGTTATCCCCACTGATTGCCCAGCTGTGTACAAGCAGTGCAGGTCAGCATCCAACCACTGTCAAAACAGACTTCACAAAGTAATTCAGCAGCTGAAAGCAATCAATTACTCATTCTGATGCAATGCTCAGTAATAAGTCAAGTATCAACTAGAGCCAACCACAGAAGATGGTTGCTTTCTGTTAATAGGATAATGGCCTCAAGGCAAGGTACCCCTATTATCCATGCACATCTACCATTGAAATACATAGGCAAAGATAAGTTATAAATTTTATTATACAGCTTTCCTTTTTTTTTTCCTTCTAGGGAGAAACACCTATATACCACTATTCAAAAATGTGTACATAAATCTATGTTTGCAGACAAAGTAATTTAGTGTGAATGACTGAGAACTGAGGTAGAGAAGATGCCAGGAGATGGGCTTCAAGTGCAACTATTCTAAAACCTGGGAAGAGAGAACTCCCTTGAAATTTTTTATGTTAATATGGAGTTCTGCAGTGTCACGTACGATTTCAAAATTCTAAAATAAGCAATTGTGCTGAAAACATCAAATCACCCATGGAAATACACTAGATCAGTCAGACAAGCTGGCAAAACTAAGATGTCTGTTCGGCTCCCACACTAGTATGGCCTTCCAATACTTATGTTCCTGTAATTATCCACCAATGACGTCAAAAGCCCCTCAAATTCACCATGTGATAATACGACCTTGAGAAGTGACTTAAAGCACAGAGTTTTACAGCTTATCCTGTTGTGAAACTATGCTTTGTACTACAGCATAGGAAGGTTTCATCTCCCATGCTGATATGTAGAGATGAGGTACACAAAGCTTAAATAAATGTATGCAGCTATTCTGGAGAAGGCTGCATCCTTTATCCAATCCCAAAGAACCTCTCCAGTTTTCTTTTAGGGTGCAGTATGTTCTATAAAATAAAAAGCCAAAATTTCCAAGAATATGGAATAGAGCAGAAGAAAAAGGAATACAGGCAGAGCAGTAAGATAAAACAGCTGGAAAAAAGCACATTTGTAGGTAGCCTCTGAAGTGCTGAAATGGGCTAACCAAAAAAAAAAAAAAAATCAGAAAGAAAGAAGCCCCTGGCTTACAGGCCTAACAAATTAAAAATGCGTTGGTAGGATACAGTAATTAGCAATAGCTAAAGAAAAACGAAAGAAAGATTACATTACTGCTACAGATTCTTACGAACAGAAATACTTATTTCCAAACACAACAAATACAGTATCCTATAAATGGTTCTCTGATAGAACAGCCTCTTTTATAATAGCTTGGTTACTGAACAAGTGACTTCAACTTTAGATCTTCACACTTTTCAGTAACACCAATGGCTATTTAAGATTCCGTAATAAATTTTCCTTATGAGTGCTTGCAGGTATTACCTACCCACAAGTGTAGTTAAAACCATTACAGATCTTCAGAAAAAAAATCAAGATGTTCGCTCACTACTGAGAACAGTAGTAGGTAACAGATACATTCACATTTCAGAGACCAAAATTCCCCTCGTGTATTTAAGAGGTATCATTTGAACAAATTATTTCAAATAGGAACATCAGGTACTTACAGATTAAACTAACCTGTACTGGCAGTGCTGTGGAATTTTTCTTCTCTACCAGTAAGTAGCAAATGCTGAAATTCTGCTGCTAGTTAACAGAAACACAAATTGTATTAAACCAAAGAGTTGAACCCATAATTTAGTTTTTCATTTAAAAAGCTGCCAAACTTCAATTAGTGCAATTTTTTTGCTTAAAAAAAGCATACGAAGTAAAGGCAACTATAAAACTACTTTCAGTTTGCCCTTAGTTTTCTGGTATTTTTCATACATAATCCAGAAGTTTAACAAGGTAATCCTCTTGTCTACCACAAACATAAAGGAAATTACAATACTTACATTGCTGGGTTCCTTCATTAAACAGTCTCATAAAGTGTTTTCTTATTCTAGACTTTACAAATGAAAGAGCAAAATGCATTTTCTTCCACTAAAATTTATGGGAAAGAAGCTAAAGAATTCAGTGCAAGTAACACATATGCAAGTAACGCAATGAAAAAAAAAAAAGAGAAAGGAAAATCTCTACATGACACCTTCATTTCAAAGCATTATGTCATTTCCTAAGTCAGGAGACAGCAAAATAGCTTCTTTGGTTGTATGGCATAATTTCTGGTAATTCAGTAATTGCTGTTAGCAAAAACCATTTATACATGTAGCCTAAGGGCAGCAGAGGTTGAAATTCCACACACATACACCCCTTTCTGAATAGCATCTGGGAACACTTAAGATTCAGACAAAGATTAAGAAATAAAATTTGAGACATCAGAAGCTTGACTCTGGTACAAGGCAGTTAGCTAACAGAGATCTACTTTGACTTCTAATAAGGGAAGTTTTTAAGAAAGCTTTCAAGCTCTCCAAGTTGTGTGTGTGTATGTTTGTAGTTATGATGACACTAGCATTAAAATTCTACTATTTTGCCAAAATTTTTAAACTTCCTTAAATCCCTAAGAAAGAAAATCCTTAAGAAGTTCAAGACAATGTTTATGGAGAAGTTAAATTCTACCTCATTAAAACAGCAGTGTTGCTGATTTTTCTTACTGCAAGAACACCCGTAAAAATAAAATGTTATTTTAAATTTGCTCAGAAGGTGGGGGCACCTCACTATTGACACTAGTGATCAGGCGTCTTGGCCCTCGAGACAGTTCATACCATGGACTGTCAATACTGACCCATCAGGACACTAAGAACAAACAACTAAGGACAACATCCTGGATCCCGAGGTTCAGGACAGGATACGGCCGGCTGCAAAAGTAGCAAGCGCAAGTGCATGCCTCCCTCAAACAGACCTTCACAATACAAAAGTAAAAATTATATAATAGAGTCTACAAATACCATACTCCAACTGCATTTTTTTGTAGTGGAGCCTGAACTAGAATCTGCACTTTAACAGACTGCAAAAAGCTGCTGCCGAGTGTATAAAAAAACTCACAGTGTCTTTTTCAGAACTTCAAAAAGAAAGTTACATACACTACACTTGAGAATCACTCCAATTCTATCTTTACCCCTTCAAAGGCTGCTTCAAAACTTTTCTTACTCTAAACTAGTACCAACCTACCCCAGCTATTACAGAAAAATATGGTAGTCACTGATAGTTGCTTTTTTACAGAACCCAGTCACTACCATTATTTCACTGATCTGATTATTTTGATTGCAAATATTCACACTTTAAAAATATTTCTTCTGGAGGTAGCCTATTGCCCAGAGTATTTAAGGGCTACAATCTTTATAAGGCAAGGCACAGAATACATTACAGGCTCACCACACAATTCTAAAAGCAAGCAAAAAACTTCATGCATAGAACTTTATTTGCCACATCTCCCATTCACTTTTCTTGCTAAAAACAGTGGGTGAAAATTCACCCAATTTAGCAGAATATCAATTTTCTTTTTTTAATCGCAAGAATTAAAGTCATGTACCTCTACTTAAGCTTAAAAAAATCCCAAACTCCAAGAGTCACTAAAATATTATCGTGAGAAAAGAAATTCCATGAACAGTAAGATGTACCAACTTTGTGATACACTCACTACTGCAATACTAAAAGCTTAAATACTGTAGAGTCAGTAAAAACACTCTGCTTCCCTTAAAGTAAAGAGATTTTGTCTACATTGTGAATAACTATCCCCCTGAGATCCACACAAGGATGTAGGGAGGAAAGTGTCACTAACAGAACAGAGAAAGAGCAAAATATGAACCATTTGCACTAGATGAGAATTTGCAGCTAGATGAAAAAGTTGTTTTGAAGAGGTGACAAGCCATTTGGTCTAATAGCTGAGGAGATACTCCCAGCAGAAAGCAGAGCGCCACTATGCCATCCTTGTGACTAGGAAGACAGCAGCACTTGCACATGCATCTTTAAGGACAAAATGCAAAGCAAAAGGCAAACAGCAAACACACATTATTACTTGCTGCAAATTTAAGGACAAACATCAGTCTGTGGAACAGATCACAGTACCATGAATATAATCTGCTGAAGCTACCGACTCCCAAAGAGGGAACGAAAAAGACTTGTCCTGTCCAGCCCTTTAGAGGCTTACAGAAAGGACAGGAATGTAAAGGTTGGAAGTGAAGTATGGTTGAACTATCCACCAGAAGTAGTAATGGGGTTTTCTTGCTACACTGCAGAGTCAAAATCCCTTTTAATTCATACAGTAACACCCTGTGGAACTGTCTTCATGTCAAATGCGTCTTTCAGAAGTAGATAATGTGAAATTAATCTTCTTGGAATAGTCCAAAAGCAGCTTCAAGAAAAAAAATTCTGTAGAAATGTGGTGCGGAGAAGTTCTATGCTTTGCTTATAAATAAGACAAACCACAAAGAAATGGTTCATTTGCTCCAAAGTATTAGCATACAGAGCCTAAACCATACCGCAGTGAAAACAGGAACTGCATTTGAGACTTTTTTTTTCCATTAACATGTCAAAAACAGTTATCACCAATGAAAACAGATCAATGCAATTTATCTAAATTCAGAAACTTTTAGCTCTCGTCAGCGTATCAATTTATAAGATATAACCCAAGTGTGGATCTAAGTGGGATACTCCACTGGACACAAGGCACCATATGTATCTGCATTTCAGCTCAGTGCGCTTGACCAACAAGCCGAATGCAAGCAGCTGGATAAGAACTGTCCAATGCTGCATCAGTCTTAAATGGAAACTGATAACAAACTTCAGTATCAAGCATTTGAAATCTGCCTATTTTTCATTTTGAGTTTCTATAAGATTCAGACACTTAAAGCAAGAAGTACAAGCCATACCGCATATCATTCTTGGTTACACTATATCCTTAGATATTCTAGGGAAGTAAGAACTATGCCAAATGCTCTTATAGACTGAGTATGTGAAACAAATACTAGTTGCAGTAGTATGTATCTTGAAGCGCTGTTCTCATCTTCACTGTTATCGAGGGTAGCACCACAATGAGAATTAGGAAAGTAACACCATGCTCAAAAATAGTTCTGAAACAGTTAACACCAGACATGCCAATGTTCCAGTCACACTAGGCAATTTGGAGGGGGGGGGGGGAAGAAGGGCATGTAGAGGAAAAATGCAAAGGGCAGAGTATAACAGGAGTGTGAAATCAACTCTTGTAACTAATTTAAGAATTACAACTCTATCCTTTAAAACTACTGGAAATCACATCAGCCGTCATTACTTAGCAAAATCTTGAAAAAAATGAAATACAGTCTATGCTTATCAAAAAACATCACAAATTTTTAAAATATCTCAAAAATTTAAAAAGCTTATTAAAGCTGGCTCCAACATCTGTTAATTTTCTATTTCACTGCTGGTGGGCTGCAATGCCCCCTTGGACAATACCTGTTCTTCTGAAGCTGAAGTTGTCCCTAAGCAACCTCAAGCATTCAAAACCAATGCATCTGAAACTAAGCAAGCAGCAACAGTAAAGGCTCATTTTTCCTCACAAAGGGTACAATTTTTTGCTAGCCACTATGAAAGAAAGAATTTCAGGTAAGTATATACCTAAGTAAATTCTGAATATGCAACAGAATTCCACGAGGTTTCAAGAAAGTACTATGACTTTCAGTATTGTTGCAAAAGACAAAATATTGCCAAGTTTGGTGTATTTGGAAGACCAAGGAAAAGGTTTTCCCTGAAACTGACAAACTGAAAAATCTCTACCTTCATTTCTCATTCTCCTACTCTACCAACTTGAATCTCTATTTCTTGATAGGGCTCTACATTAATATTTGTTGTGGTGCAGCTCACATATGCAGCAGTATTAACATCTTAACCTCTTAAAAAAACAACCTGTATTCTATAATTTAGGCTACACAATTTGTGACTACAAATGTCACTTACTAGTTAAAACCTAAGTATTTTAAGTGTTTCAGTAGATAATCTCCCAAGAAAAGGAAACATTAGCAATTAATATTTGCATGCCACTAGTTGAGAGACTACACAGTCACGTTACCAAATCCAAATACAGCACAGACGCAATGCAGGGGAAGAGGGAGAAAGGGGCAGCACGGCTGAAGGACTACCTGAGCAGCCTGGGAGGAAACGTGTTCCATTAAAAGGTACCCAAACATCTTAAAACATGTTCCCGCCCCCTGAGACTCTTAAAAACACAATAATTAAAAGATAAATATTAATATAGAGCCCATCTACCAAAAGAGAATAAAAAACCTAAATTAAAATAAATTTAGGGGCCTTCACCAAACTTGCTGCAAGTTTGGGGACATAAATATCCAACAGCCATAAAGCTGTGAAAGCCCCCAGAATGAATAAAATAAATCCCACTTGCCTCAGACTGAACAGGGCAACACTGAGACTCTGCCTCAGCCTGTCCTATGGCAGGGCTATAAGAAGAAGAAAAATTTAAATTTTAGAAAAAACATGACCCAATTAAGTGAAAGACATGCATTCAAAGTTAACAGAATTCCAGTGATCAAGCAAACCAAAGAAAATGACTGCTATAGCACCTATTTTGCTAGGCCCAGACAAAACTTTTTGCAGTTGGTAGCTATTTCTGAATTGGACAGTTTGTTTTGCTTTGTATGTTGATCAATGGAACAGTCATCTTGGGGCATTTTTCCCATAACTCATAGTATTTACTGTACTAGTTCACAAAAAGTAAAGATTCCATCAGCCACTGAAATTCACCCTCACCTTAGTATTAACGTAGAAGCTAGACCAGTACAATTATTAAGACATTTACTATTAAGTGTCATTAGTTACCATTTTAAATTGCAGCCCCAGCTCATGGACTGGTATATCAGAGTCTCAATTTAACTGAAGAGTCATAGTGCCCTTCTTGCTGTTTATAAAACTGAAGTAATCTTGGTATTTCATTTTTTATCTTGTATGTAGAATTCTTTGATTCCTATAAAATAACTGCAGGTTATATATTCCATTCAATTTATCCAAGTTTTAAGAAGGTAACTTATACAGTTCTATGTAAGTACTGTTCAAGGGCTCCATACACTAAAACAATTGCAGAAACCATAAAAAGCAGATGAAGCTGAATGCGTTTCTAGAAGCTTGTTTATATACTCCCATGCATGCACAGAGTGAGGAACAGTTCTCCACTGAAATTATCAGATATACATCCCAGCCTCAAATTTATTATCAACACCTAAAAATCTCATCTGTGGAAGAATAAATTTTTAAAAATTCCCAAAGTTCCAGAATAATTTTTTAGTCCACAAACCAGCTAAGTCTTTGAGATTTAAAGCAACGTTTGCCAAAGGAAGATAGATATTCTAAAGGCAGTACGAAACAGTCATTGCAAGACCTCTGAAAAACTAGCCTGGGCTTTTCATGCCAGTCAAATCCCTTTTGCTCTAAAAATCAGAAGACAGAGATCAGCCTGTCATAATGATATTGAGAGACACAAAATAATTTAGAACTTTTTAAACAAATTCTAGATGCAATAAATTCTAAGTATTTTGCTAAACATTCTCCCACCTGTGTCTGAACATTTTCTTGCAATCTTCTTTTTATTTTGTATTCAACATTTGCATGACATTCCAATTTAAAAATTGATCAAAATCTACCTGCAAGTTTTCATTTTACTGTTAAGATCTGCTATGGCAAACATAGGCAACAACTGAAAAAACAAAGCTTCTACCTAGGTAATTACACCACTAGAGTCCTGCAATGGATATAAAAGAGATGCTTTTCTGTAATCATAAAGGCTTCTGCAATTTCCTTCCAAGGAGAGATTAACTAAAGCAAAAAAAAAACAACAAAAAACCCTGCATGGCTGTGTTACATTAGGGATTTTGCTGGCACACCTATTTTGATTAAACTTTGTACTGTAAACCGAGCCTTAGCCTTTATACAAGCAATTACTACATTCAAAGTAGTTTTCCTCTTTTTGGGAAAATGCACCATAAATCCAACTCTCTGAACATTAAGAAGCAGTATCCAAAGAAATGAGGGCAGGGACCAACAGACAACATATGCACTGAAATACCCGCCTGTTTACAGAAGAGTACACACAAAAGACACAAGAGTAACTGAAGATAGCCACATAACAGCTCTTACAGCACAGAAATGACAGGAGCAGGAATGTAAGTATCCACATGGAAAATCATGGAAAAATTGTTCACCTGCTGCTGAAGATTATTAGAGTAAGAATAATAATGGCAGTACTTAGTTGAGGAATTATCATAACATTACTACTAAGGAAAGTTCAATCTTATAATGTGTCCAAGCTACAAGTCTATGTATTATTAGCTACAAAACGGTGCTATTATCAGAACAATGGGACGTTCACTATTTAAGAGGAAAACTCTTAATTAATACAACTTGCAGAATATGCTGAGTTAACAGTACATGCAATAAAGTTTTCAGGTATTTATCCCAGGAAAAGTAAGGGTCTGAAAACAACATACCAATGAGTTACAGAAAGACACCAAAGGGAGAAGGTATTTACTTTACTAGGGGCAGGAGGACAAAGCATCCCTGTAGCAATACAATCTTCGGAAAAAGCAAGAAGTTCTATAGTTTTAAAAGCAGAAGATCAATTTATCGTGTATGAATTTTATGTATAGTATTACCAAAAGGATGAATGTAAGACACTGTATAAATCTCTCCAGTGTTTTGTAATTATCCTTATTAGATAAACAGAAGAAAACCAAAGTATAAAAGCATCGCCTAAGCAAACCAGTTTTATCTGTTAGACTTATTTATAAAGCAAGATAAAGAGCTAACAAAAGATGTAACATCAAGCCCCACTCAGCACATTTGCAAGCCAAATACTGCACATCTGACAGGTGATCAGCAGATACCAGTGATCAGAGAGAACTGCTTCTCAACAGAGGCTTGGAGTTATGGTCTTAAAACTGCTAAACAGTTCAGGAAAAGCACCTGACAACTCTTAATGGTTAAAATAAGGCCATTTGGCTGCAATTAAGAGCGTACTGGATGCTCTAGTGCTTTTATCAGCTATTTCACGACCCCAAGTTTGAAGGCGAGAGACCACCTAATATTTCAGCTGTACTGTATTTCCAGACTATTAAGAGACAGTACAGAATAAAACCACATGGAGTACTTAAGTACAGCTAAAACCCCCCGATTCTTTCGAGAAAGAGCCAAAATGCTCAGTATTTTTATGAGGTGAATAAACCTCCACCATCTCAGAACGTAAACTGACACAAAAATACTGATAATCCTTCTAACCTTCCCTAAAGGAAGAGAGAACCCCATAAATTAAATTGTACAGATAAGGCTTGAGGCTGGAACTTGTATTTAAAGTTGACCTGCAAATGAAAAATTCACCACTCCTTTTTTTCCCTGTTGTGAAGAGACCACAGCTCCTCTCGCTTCCCTCCAAAAAGTCTCCCTCTACATTTTCCTTCTCCTCAGAAATACAGCACACTAACACAGTGACATTAGACATTCAGAGATTTGTTACCCTGACAGTAAATTATCACCCTACTCTTATAAACAGATAAATGACTAATTCATACAGGGAAGACCTCTTCTTTGATAACTGTTATTAGTAGAACTGATAAAAAGGTCTCTTACTCTAGACACTTTCATTAAATGGCTGAAGAAACTCAGCCAACATCTGCCCATAGCACGTAACGAATGGTTCTTCTTTTAGGCTCTGCTGAGATCTGGAATTCTGAACATTTAAGGTAAAAATATAGCATATAACGTATTACTCTTGCCCTTCTTGTCTCTTTGATACACCGAGAAGAAAGTCAAGCTCTTTTTCTCTTTTGCAGGTCAACTTCAATACAACATCAACTGGAAGTCACTCACCCATGTGACATGCACCTAAGCTTCTAGAAATCTTCACCTAAAAGTCTCCTGGAATTCATATGCATTTGCAAATTAAAGAGTGTCAGTCGAAGAATGAACTAACAGGACACATCTGGCACTAGGATGCATCTTAGAGCAATCGCTTTTACATCCTACAACTAAGTGCCAGGACTAGAAATCACTTAAAATTTCTTGAGGACAAGAAAGCACAAATAAAGAAACATATGCATTAAGTTACAACCAAGAGTTAAGATGTGCCTCCTGCAGCCTCATTTTTGAGGAGTCAGTTAATAAGTGTACAGGTCTTCGTCTACTCAGATGTGCAGCTAAGGAGTGACTTAATTTTAGATAAAGGAATTCAGATCAGAACAGCACCAATAATGGTGTTCATTACACCAATAGCTACCATGGCATGCATCTGTACAAACCTTTCAGGCAGTTGTCCACAGCTGGTCATGAATAAAAAGGCATATAAATTTTTCTCTTCTTTTATTACAATGAAGTTTATAACAGTACAGAAAAGTCACATGACCTTAGTGGGTCAGTTTACTTAAACCCTGAAACAGGAGGAACTCTAAATACATTAAATATTGTTACAAGTTCAGACTTTAATGTACAAGTAGTCAGGAACAGTTACAGCCCTCACCAAACTATGTTGGGGACATGAAGTCCAACAGCACTTGAAGTGCTGTGAAGGCATCATTTCACAAATAGCAACATAATGTTACAGAACTTGCCTTTAAGGTGGTATGTTCATGTAATTCCAGCGCCTTCACAATTTAACGAACCATATTTACTATACTTCACTTCTAAAAACCTAGATGAAACATGAAAAAGAAGCCATACAGTATAAATTGCAACATCAGGAAAAGTTCCTGTTATTATTCCAAATAATTTTTCCCGTGTAAAATAAGAATGTCCAATAGCTCCTTGCATGTGGGAAGATACTTATTTTTTTTAAAGTCACAATGAAGCCTTAATTGACGGAAGCTCGCCTATATTAACAGCACAAGATGAGAAAAGGTTTAATCTCCAAACCTATTAGAGCGTGTGTAGTAGCATCAGTAGCGGCCACCTTGCGACATTACAGGAGGTCTCATTCCCATTGGAGGTCGAGGAGGTCCACTTTGGTAAGGGGGCACCATCGGAGGTCCCTGACCGTATGGAGGCATCGCTCCAGGAAGATACCCTGGCATGCCCTGGTGATGAGCACCATACTGACCTATAAGCAGAACATTTAAGATGCAAAGAAGATTTTTATTTTTTTTTTTTTAATAATGGGCAGAAGTTGCATTTGGTGAAAAGCTTCACCCCCCTGCCAGTAATGTCACTTAAGTTTTTTAAAAAGTTTATAGCAAAGACAAATCTTTCCAAGACACAAAAGCTAGGAAATTTATGATTACCATGAGGTGGCATGGGAGGTCTCATTCCTTGTTGTTGGGGAGGAATTCCTGGCTGTGGTGGCATCATGCCTCCAATTGGTCCAACTGGTGGATTACCCAAGGAAGCCTGTCCTGGTCGAGGCAGATTACGCTGATATTTAGGCAACTGTGCCCTTCTCTCTTCCTAAAACAAGGAACAGACAACCGTAACAAATTTAAAGATTAAAACTCATCAAAAGCAAATTAAACAAAACTGTAACAAAGCATATTACAGGTTCTAAACTATTTCAACTACTTTACAAATTCAAAGACTGCTGTTACAGTAGCATTTGGATTTTTCCCCCTTTCTTCAAAGTTACTGTATTAAGACTGGGCAATCTAGCAACACAAGTTCTCCTCCCGCAGCTGAAGAAAGCCTCTTTGTCATAACAAGTTGAGACAAAGCCAAATCAAGAGAACCTTAATTTCAGTTCAGATGTCATTTGTTTAATCCATAAATTCCATATTTCTGATCACTGTAACAGCACCAAGATGACTTCAAACTGTGACATCGTTTGTCCTCCACTCACTGGTTGTATCTATTTAACTTCAAGCTTAAGTCATATGCACAAAAAGTCCAAATTGTATTTTGGGTTGAATCATTTCCTATCACCAAGAAAACTAAGTCTTCAATTTGCAGCAAGATCATTGTAATATGCCAGTCATCAGTTTGCAATCAAAGAAGTTCTCAATGAATGGTTCTGTTACATTAATTCCGCAGTTTGCACCATCACCATTACCAAAATACACATAATGCAGAGCTCTGAAGAAATTCTAATTGATCAGCCCTATCAGTATAAACTATATTTTTCAGGAAGACAATGAAAATATTTTAACTTACCAGTGATATATCCTCATCTGGATGGATCAACTTACTGGTTGCACTGGTTGTGGTGAGGGTAGCTGGCTTACTTGTTATAGATGTAGCTGGTTTAGCTGCAGTACTGTTTGTCGTGCTAGTGGTTGAGGCTGTAGACTGTGTGTACGCAGGGAATGTAGGTTTGGGGGGTTCTGTTGTCGTTGCAGGTGTAGAATTCAAAGGTTTGAAATCGGTACCAACTGGACCTGGAACAGCTGCTGCAGCCTGTGGAACACAGAGATAAATCAATATTTATTTCTCAAAGCATAAAAAAACTTAAATGATATGTTAGACCTCTGAAACCTTCCAGTGAGATACATAATTAAAACAAGCTTGACAAAAGTAAAGTTCAGCCCTTATTGCATACTAGAGCAACTGAAAACAAGACAAAATAAAACCCAGTATATACACATATATACACACAAACACACACTGGAAAGTCTAAAATTTGCAGGTCAAAAGCCACAACTAGAAAAAAGGAACAAGAAGAACAAAAAAACCACCCCACTAACAATTTTTTTAAATCTCAAATACTGAGTTTGGTAAATGTATCATTCCTGAATTACTGTTTTATTAAGAGCCTATAGGTATAAATTCATTGTTCTCTCACTAAATTATTTACATACTTTATCAACCATTAGTTTAGAGTAAAGCTTCAAGTGTTAGTATTCATTAGATATTCAAGAAATGTTTTAAGTATTTAAGAAAGCTCTATTGCGTCAGGGTTTTTGTTTTAAGTGTTGTCTCTATAAAAACACTGCAATATTTTCACAAAGTACTGTCTCTCTATATATCTTTAATCTCGCATACGAATGAAAAATCAACTGAAGGCAGACATGAGATTCACTACAGACTCCAGCATCTCACTTTCCTCCTTTTTTCTTAAATTAAAACTGTTAGATAAGGAAGATATGCTTTACCAAGCTTTCTCTGAAGACGCAGCAATCTCCCAAGCAAACTTTAGTTAAGAGAGAATGCTTTCATTTCTAGTCACTGTACATTTACAATTAGCTTAACTTCCCAATCAAAACAAAATATTTCAATTTTTTGTGCACAACGCAAATTATAAAATCCCCTACATTATGAAGTTCCATATTAAACAACAAACTAAAAAGCCTTCACCATGCATCAAGCTAACCACTGCCCACTAAAATGCATTTAACTGTTTTCATGCTTTTTTAACCCTTTAGAACCAAGATGCAACATTTTATTCTTTCACACTAATATTGGGCACTTTGACATCTTTATTTCTAGTTAAGATGCAACTCTCAGTCAAGGAGTGGTTTTACCAGCTAAACATAATCAGGAATATAACAGAAATTATCTGAAGATGTTTAGTCAATTTTAGATTTTTCAGAACGGTCCAAAGGGTTAAGTTGCAAAGCAATTTGTTTTTAACTGTGACTTCCTGCGTACTTGTGCTGTGCTAGGAAACAGAGCGTTAGAAGATGCTGACAGACTTTCTGAATTGGAGGAAGCTGCACTTGAGCTTGTGACAGGTGTCCCCATCTGTAGCATAAAAGAAAGGAAACAGTGAAAAGTCTCCAAACAAATGGGTGGAAAGTATCCAGATGAAAGGATTTCTTATGCTAAGCCCCTTATTATGAAAGGACTGTGCTTTTGTAACAAGTATCTTCCCTGATGAAGTCCAAAATGCAAATCATACACTATGAAGGTTTCTGCAAATACTTGAAAGCAAGTAAAAACTTCAGGACTTAAACACAAGTGCAATCAAAGGGTAGAGGTCACAAGCCACTATCAATTCCCCACTTTCCTCCCCAAAATATTTACAGAAATTTTTACTACCTTAACTTCTAAACTTTTTGAAGTAAAACGCCTCAGTTCAGGCAATGTTTAGCCAGTTTAACAAGACAACAGACTAAAGTAGTCCATCTATTGGTAGAGAGCCCATTATGAGAAGAACAGGAGAGAACAAGTCCTGTTCAGTTTCATACCTTGGAAATTTTAGCTAAGGTTTTATACAATCAGATCATTTTAAGTCACTAACACATCCCTTCTCCCACCCAAAGCCCCCTTATAAATGACAAACTCAAGAAGTGTTTTGCCTACTCCTTTCTTCCCCACCTGCTTACAAAACTTCTGTCTGGTTTCATCGCCGTTATAAGACAAATAAAAGAATCTTTAAAAATTCATTCGAGAACTACACTGAATTAAACTTAAGAATCAACACAAGCGAGAAACTTAACCAGACATTTCTTGGGCCTCCTCAATAATAAAGAATAGATACTGTTGACACAGTGGGAAGTTGAAAAATAGATTCCAGCTATGAGACACCTTACCTGCCCTGCACTTGGGAAGAGTGGTTTAGTAACTGGAGGCTGGGGGGTTGGTGCCGATGCAGCCGGGGCTGGAGGCCTGTTAAGAATGCCTGGCGCTGTAACAGGCTGTGCTTGGGTCATTGGAGGCATCCCAGGACGAGGACCAACAGGTGGTGGCATACCTACAAACCACAAAGAATCGGTAAAAATCATGATGAAGGAAGTAAGATACTCCTTCAGAGGATTTTGTTCACAGTGTTCCTCAGAACAAAGCCTCACTCCCCAGGAAAACGTATTTTTAAGGCAACAGTAAATTAAAACATGGCAAAGGGTAATGCCAGCAATCACCAATAAATGTCCATGCATAGGCAGTAACCTCAAATGTGTCAGAGCAACAGTGAATTAAGCTGCATTTTCTACTGGAGCTTCAGTGATGAAGAAGCTTACAAGCTCAATAAATCAATGCAATTAATGCAGTAACTGTTTCCAACACACTGTGTCTACGCTGCCAGATGCATGGATATAACTTAAAAAATCCAAAAGATGCAGCCATTGTGAATAGTATCAGAACTTTGACTAAAACACAAATAAGCTTTGCTGTGGGTTTTTAGCACAGTGGAACAGTGAGACACTACTTTTTGTAGCCTATCAACACAATACACACTCTCTGTACATGTGGGGCTCTAGGAGAGGTTCAGATATGGGAAGTTAACAGCTCACATGGGTTCCATCATATTACTATCCGGGTAACTAGACTGTAACTGTCCTAGAGGCTTGCCTCCTCCCCCAGTGAGAAATGTGAGCAAACCAGCAAATCTCAAGCTACGACAGCATAGCTGCTGTCAGGTGGAATACCTTGAGAACTTAAACCTGTTTAAGAGTTGCACAAGCTCAAGAAACAACTCCTCTAGCTATTGTAAGAGACAAAGTCATCAGGCAGTTTCTTCACACAGCAAGTTCACTAGCTGGTTATATCACCAACACAATTTCTCATTTCCCACGTTTTCAATCATTATGATTTGCCAGCTGCGATCACAGACATTAAAAAAAAAGGGATACAAAGAGATAAGGCAACACAAAACCCAGAGAAAGTACACCAGGAAGAAAAAACTATATTCTACTCATTACCTTCACAATGGTACCAAACACAAATAATTATTTTTAATCAAAACCTGTGAATAAACCCTTCACCTGTGCACAAGAGTGGCTTTTGTGGCAATCAATTCACATCAGGGTTGTGGCATAAGTCTGTATATTCTTTATATAAATCCTAAATCTCAGCGGGGAGGAAAAAAAAAAAAAGTAAATAAATAAAATTTTGCTCTCACCATAGTATGAGTTCGACAACCCTGACCTACCTGGTGGCATACCAGGCATAAGAGGTGGTATTCCTGGCCCAGGAGGCATCATTCCACCCATTGGCATCATCCTATCAAACAGAAAACAAACACTGGTATGAACACTCATGATCAACTCTTAAGTCAGTTGGCACATACCTGTATTAGATAAAAAAGTATAGTAAATGGTTTCAAGAGGAGACAACTGAAAACCATATGACTCCACAGTTAGAAATATTTTTCCAGAAGAAAAAAAAAAACAACAAACAAACAACAACAAAAAAAAAACACACAAGAAAACTTCTACTTATTTGAACCCGAATTCCTCAAGCTTTCACTTTCACTACTGAAAGATTTCCAGAACTGGTGTCTCAAAATCTACCACAGGCTACTAGTTTCAGCAGAGTGTTCAAAGAACCTGACCTTAGTAAACTCAAGAAAATCTGAAAGGAGGAAAAACAGCTAACTCAAATCACACTAAAGCTGCTGTACATCTGCTATTACTCCTTTCTCACACCGTAAGTCTATGGGTGGATATAGAACCCTCATACTATTTTAACGTATTCTCCTTCCTCTATTGAATTGCAGACACCTCAAATCTGTGAAACAATTCATAAAAATACTGATAAAAGCAGAGCAGAGACCACAGGATAAGAAAGCTTCTAGAACATTGTCTACAATAAATATTCCCTATGCTAAGGAAAAAAAAAGTAGAATTTTTTTTCCTTATTACAGCATATTTTTCCTTCATCCTAGAAACAGGTTTGGGTTATTTTTCCTTTCTTGCTACTGATACCTGGAGAAACAAAAATGTCAGTATTCCTAACAGAAAGGTGGCATCTAAATGACTGCTTTTACTCTTATCTACTAAACCACACTACAAATAAATACACATTCCCCATGTAAACTATACCTACAACCCTCCACATAAGCAAATTCCTCCTGCACAGGGCTGCAACTCCATAAAAAAATAAGATGTCTACAACACTAAGCAGTTTTAAATTGGGAAGCTATACATCAATATACATGACTCCTTTATAGGGAACAAAACCAGTGTAGTGAAGTTTGCTTATTTTTTTCCAGACACTCAAAGCTGAATTAGGGAAACAAAATGAAAGAGTGTTTATTACTTTAGCTAGCAAGATAAAGCAGATACGTAGCAGCCAAGTCCTTACCAAAACCCCACTAAGAAGCAGTTCCTATTTGTATGACAAAGTCAAGAAACCTTCACCATTGCTGTTTCAAAAATCAAAACAAGTCATCATAAACAGACAAGCGTTCATTCTGCAAAGCAAATTGCCACCCAATCTTACTTTTCTTCTCAACTTGTCTACCACTGCTGCAAAAGGAACAGCCAAGGCAGAAATAGTGATTGGGAACATAGTATCACCGCTCCTTTTTTGGGTGAATAGTTGGAGAAGGCAAACTCAGTCTTGACACCCATTTTGACAACTGTTAGACCCCCAAAAAAGTGCTGGATGCTTGCTGACTGCTGCCACTAGAAAGATGACTTTCTGAGAAATTGAGAGTGCCAGAACGAGGGCTCATTTAGATAAAGCATAAAAACTTCAGCTCTTACACAATAACAAAACCTAACTAGACATTTCCCCCAAATTCTTAAGCAATATTCAGAGGTTTGCAGTAAGACAGTTTCAAGCTTATCAAAAACATGACATAAAATGGCAAATGAAGGTACCTAGAATTACATTAATGAGATGCTTACATGTTTCCACCACAAAATGACTGCATGTATTTTCTGTGTTGATGTAATCTGTGAAAATTTATGACAAAATCAAAAATCTAACTATGATTTTCCAAACACACTGTGATAGGGTATGGTGTCAAGCCCAAACAAGCATAAAACCCAACATATTACTTTCGCCCAAAATCCAAGAAAAATTTAAACTATCCAGTGCTTTTTTCCTGTTAGGTTGATGACTGATAATCAGATGCACAACAGATGTGCAACGCACAAAGGAACAGTGGTTCACAGAAGGCTCTAAACCAACACAACAAAACTTCAAATTATTATTATACATCTGAATAAAGTTATATATATAGTATGTTGCATTTCTATTAAACTCACAGTTTGACCACATTTTAATGTTGGTTTAAAGCCATCCAATTCTTTGGTTAGTCTTAATACTAAAGCTACAGAGTTCACAGGTTCCTATGTACATTTTTCTAACCGGCTTTACTTTTTCTGTGATAGTTTAAATGCACAGTATGATCACATAATATTAAGTCTTTCTTGCTACTCACCCAGGTGGCATTCCAGGCATAACTGGAGGCATTCCAGGCATCATGGGTGGAACACCTGCCATTAATGGTGGTATACCTTAAAAAGAAAAGTGAATTTTAAACAACTCCAACAACATGCAGTCGGTAACGAATCACATCTAGTAAATTTAGACTGGATAAATGCTTTACAGGAGCTCTAAAAGACTGGTGTTTTGAAATAACACTGCTTACAAACAACATAGTATAAGATTATCTCCAAATCTGACTTAAGATTCATTGTTCCCTGTCCTGCAAGACTATGTAAATTTACTTAGTATTCTCCAAAGAACGTGCCTTATTTCAGAAAATATAATGAGTCTAGTTTTTGCTCCCTGTCATTGATCAATATTATTTCCTCAATACATCTCTGGCCTTTGTATCAACTGCCTGTTCTATGTTAGCAGTCTCTAAATCTGTGGCAGCCTTTCTGCCCTATTTTTAAAATCTTTTTACAAAATACCACAAATACTATTGTTAAAACTTATGTTTAAAGTACTAATCCGTCTTACTACCATATTAACATTCTTTCACTCTAGAATCAAACATTAGGTATCTTAATCCACTTCACAATAGAGGATGGTTTGTGTGCACACAGAACAGGGGAAGAAAGTGCTCACATGCACCTCACAAAACTATTTTGTGACCTCTAGCGCACAGTGTTAAACTGGGCAGACTGTTATTCCAGCATACAAGCAGCAATTTGTGTTTCTAGTCAGCTTAAAACATCCTCTCACCTGGAGGCATCCCTGGTGCTCCCGGCACAGGAGGCAAACCTGGCTGTGCCATCGGGGGAATGTACCCCGTCTGCGGCTGGACTTGCTGGGGTTGAAATGAAGTTGAAGCTGCAGATTCGTCATCTTCATACTCATCAGAATCATCCTGTTGTTTCTTTTTCTGGCTCTCTGCTGAAGAATACAATTCATATGGTCAGACTGAAGGCAAATTATATTCTATGAAATTCATTTTATCTGGGTATACTGGAATGAAAATAATAAATATCACCATGTTCAAAAATTCAAAAATCACAAAGAAAAACTACATGTGCCTACTTATATGTACAAATAATAACGCAATGACAGTGACTCACACTGTAATAACCCTCTAACACTCAAAATAAACAGGGGTCTTCATGTCAGTCCCACGCTGCCTAGAATAAGCCAAAGTAGTTCAAATAAAGGTATATTTAAACTTACTAAGGGCTTATAACACCCCTGGCCTTTCCTGCCCTTACCCTCAAAAATAAAATCACCATCCCCACGTTCATTAGGTAGTCACTGTAGCTGCACTGGCATGCAGCTATTTCTGAAGAGGAAAAGTAAAATCTCTCATCCTTCTCCACGACTGGCAAACGTCTAGAGCTGCAGTTAGAGAATGCATTAAACCCAACCCTTACTCTTCTGAGGGATTCATTGCGACATGAATCAACACAGCTTAGTATCAGTAAGCGTAAGACTGAGGAAGTAACAGATAACTAGTGAGATTACACTTTACCCTGAGTTTTTTGTTCAAGTAACCTCCTCCGTTCCTCCATATCTTTTTCCGGAATGCCCTCCATGCCATAGATTTCCAGTTCAATGTCTGTTCTTCCAGGAATAGCATTTGGAACAGCATCTATTGTTTCTTTATGTACCTAAAGAAAAAGAAGAAAAAAAATATCCTACTGATCACAATTCAGGTTAGAGTTTACATGTTCTTCAACCAGCTTCAAGATAGAAAACAAACATCCTTAATGGTGAGAATCTCTCTGGTCAAGCATTCTCTTGATACGTGCTTCCTAATCACTGTTACCTACAATTAGCTTCTAAAATCAGAGTATATAAACTTGTCTTCTGAACACCAAGACAACACAGATCCTTCACTCCTTCCACACCCCAAAAATGACAGCAGAGATCTCTACTGCATACTCTCCATACAACTGCTGACACAGCAGGACTCCTGTTCTGGAAACAGGCCATTGCTGTCCTTTTCTCATCAGTTTTTAAGACTCTGGAAGTCCCCAAAACCCCATCACCTTTTTAAGTTCACAACTTTAGATACTGTTAAAAAAGCTAACATAAATTTAAAACATCTTACCTGCATGCAATGTATAGCTAAACCAGGTCCTGTATACAGTTTCTTATGACATATATGGCATTTAAAGTGCTTCGCTTTTTGATGCTGTATAAGGATTTTTTCATCATCAAAATCCCTGTTACAGTACCTATGGAAAGCTGTTAAGGAAACATTTAATCCTGAAAGTGACCTTCTATATAACACTAACCGAATTAGCATAATTATGATTTTTCCTAAAGAAAAAAAAAAACAAAACATAGGAAGCATCTCTGAGCATTCAAAGCACGACAAATATTTCACAGGTCTCTGCAACCAAATCTCTCCCTCATACCACACAGCATTTCCCTCTTCAGATAGGTACAAAACTGGCAAGATGTGTGCACACAGTCAGAACCATCATTCCGTTCCATATTCTTTGACACATGCTTTTCGAGTCCTAGTTATTTCTAAGCAGACTCATTTCTTCTCAGTGTATCTGTAGATTAAAATAAAGTTGCTAAAGCATTAAAGGAGAAACAGACTTGAAATCCAGAAAAAGTAAGTGATACTAAATACTTAGAAGTGGCGCCTATTTAATAACAAGTATCAGTAGCTAACATTTATAAAAGAAAACAAATGTTTTATTTAAAAATTCCTTTCTTTTTTCAGACACCCACCAATTCTTATGACACTACATAACTCACAATGGTCATTAAAGAATGGAGATTTTAAGAACAAACATTTTAAGTGAAAAACTTTCTTGACATCTGTGTGACAAATGTGGAAAACTGCAATTTCCTTTCTGCAGGTCAACATTAATATTTCACCAAATGCTCCAAACACATTTTCGTAAGACAGACAAATATACATTTGCTAGTAGTTGCTCCTTGTTAACACAATGTGTCCTCCACTTCCTCCAAAACTTGAAACATATTAATATATCTAAAACAGAAGCACAGATGCCTTCCAACATACAACAGTTAAAAAAAAATAATAATCTCAGAGCAGTTTATAAATTCCTTAATTCAATAATTTCAGATCGGGCAGAAAAGTTTTAGAGAGAAGTTAAATCTGTAATCAACCCCAAACAAAAAGCAGATTGTGAAAGAGCAATCGAAGAAAAATCTTATTTTTCAGTATTGTTTATTATGTATCCAGTATTTCTGGATAGTAAGAGATTTTATATGACTTTGATGCGGCAATTACAAATTTGAAAGGCCTCTCCCTCTATAAAAAAAGTTTCAATTAGTCTCTTCTAACCACATCTGCCCCACTCCTTGAATAAGTGCATTTCTCAGAGGCAGGGTTTTCTTCCGTTAACATCCACCCTCCCCCCCCGCGGGATAAAGACGGTTCTCCATTTTCCCCACGGTCTCGGCAATCCTGGCAGGCCTGCCCAGAGGAGGGCCAGGGAGAGCCGGCTAGGGAAGCGGCAGCCCGCCCCGCCTGTTTGGGACGAGACGCAAGGCCGAGGCCTCAAGCGCGGGAGCGGGCGGCCTAGGCCGCGCGGGGGTGGGGGGGAGCGGGGGAAAAGAAGCAGGAAGGGCACAGACCAGGCTCCATTCCCGCGCTGAGGAGCACAAAACGGAATCAGACCACGCAGGAGGCCAAGCCGTAACAGGGATGGGGATAAGGAACAAGCCCTGTCCCAGGACAGCGAGGAGTCGGGAGGAGAATGGGACGGGACAGACATCCGACCGGGATGGGGCAGGCCGCTCCCCTCCCCCCACCCAGCTCCCCACACCCGCCTCGTCCCGCACAGAAGGATACCAGCACCAAGGTTTCAGCTGCTTCTTCTTCTTACGGCCCATAGCGGCGGCGCCCCCGACCTACTGGGAAAGGAGACAGCCGAGCTCTTCCCTCCTGAGCCGCAACGCCCACAACCGCCTCTCCGCGGAGCCGAGCGAGGCAGGCACAAAATGGCCGCCACCGTCCCTCCTGGCGCCACCGCCTCCGAGATCCCAGCCTGCACTGCGCCGGGGGGAGGGGGGGGGGGGGGAGAAACTGCCCACGTGACGGGCCCGCGGCCGTCCCTGCTGCCCCGTGGGCTGTCCCATAGTGCCTCGCGCTGGCGCTGGGCCGCCATTTTGTCACCGGCGGCGTGGGGGAATTGAGATGCCTGAGGCGGCTGGTTGTGTTGTTTCCGTGTTTGTCATGTTTTGGTGGTGTGTTTTTTTTGCCTACGAAATTAGACTGGGCAAGAAGCCGGTATCTCTTAAACAGTCCGCTCTACACAGCGCTCTTGGCAGGGAGGCCTTTGGAGCCTGGCATTCTGAGAACACTAAAACTGACAGAAATGTGTTGAGGCTTCACCCCCCCGCAAGGCTTGGGTGCGAGGGCTGAGATCACTGTATATTGATCAACTGGAACAACAGATCCAGCAACAGATGACATTTTTTTCATGCCTTCTGCTGTTCTCGGCCATCTGTTTTCACTGCACAAAGATGCTGTCATTGATCAAAAATAGCAACGCTATACAAGAGACCCTCCTTTCACTGGAAACATTTAAAAACAAGTATCTGAACTCCCATTTTGGGCCTTCCTGCCATCTAGTTATGATGCTTAACAACCATTTCCTTAGTAAAGTTGAATCAATAGAAGGGCCATGTGTCTGTTGAAGGGGAATGCTATAGAAGTACATTAAACAAGTGCATTTTTTTAATCACAAGGATGTTTACCACATCTTGGGTAACACCTTATCCCCATGAAAGGTCAACACTCACTTTGTTAAAATTAGTTTATACCCTGAAGGTATATGCAAAGATGCTTCGGGGGGCTTTATCGCACGCGTTTACTTTCCCAAACAGGTTTGTAGAAACCCAGAAAGGTTGTAGGAAGGAGGTAACTGCCTGCTTGCTGGTTATAAGACTGAGCTAACAAAGGTATTTCATCAGCAGAGCAGGCTGTTTAAGAACAGGCCGCACGCGAATCCTGACCAATGTGGCCGGAGCGGGTCCGCCATTGAGTCAGTGAGGAGCTTGTGAAGGATTACTGTACTGTACAGGTACTATGGCGTCGATATCGCATTTTTCGTTAAAGTATACGAACGGAGGAGCTGCCTGTCACACTCACCCGCCTGTCGCCCTCCTTCTCCTCGGCGGGGTACACCCACTGGGGGCGGGGGAAGCCGCCCGCCCTGCCTGGCCTCCGGGGCGGGGAGCGGCGGCGGCGGGGCTGAGGCGCGGCTCGGCCCATCCCGGGTGGCGGCGGCGGCGGGGTCCGGGATGCTGCCGGCGCTGCCGGATGGCGAGGAGCGGGAGCTGGAGAGCAGCGAGGAGGGCGGCGGGGCAGGCGAGGAGCGGCGGCCGGAGCGGCACGGCAGCACCTACCACTGCCTCTACGGCTACCGCGGCTGCAGGTGAGGGCTGTGGGCGCTGGAGCCGCCCCGCGGGGAGGCCGCCTCCAGGCCTCCTCAATTACCAGCTGCTCCAGCGCCCTTTATTTTTTTTCCCCTTCCCGTCACGTCCCGATTCCCTGCTCTTGCCTCAAGGCGCCCTCAGGCCATACCTTTCCCCGCTGCAGTCCCCGTCCCCTGCGTTAAGGCTGTAGAATCGGTGTTAACGATGGCTGGATGTTCAGGTCCCCGCAGGGAGCAGGCAGTGGCGATGGCAGCCCCGGCAGCGCGGCCGCAGAGACACCCTCCGCAGAAGACTTCAGGTAGAGCCGATCTGCAGAATTGCGTTATCGCCTCTTACACTCCTTTTTGAAGCCTTTGCCCTGTTGCTGTTAGGTGAATAGTCAGCCAGTACATTGCAGACAAAACAGAAATCTCTGAAAGCGTACTGAAGTCCCCAGGGTGATTTTTCTGGAATACCTATGGAATGGACACAGCTGCAGAGCTCAAATAACTCAAATAAGCTACCATCTTTGAGTTTGAAATCTGTATTCTTTGCTACTAATACTTGACATTTCTGTATTGATGTGAGTCGTCATGTAGATGATCAAAATGTATTAAACTATTTTAAATGGGCATTTCCACAAGCTCTGTAATGGAGGTGTTGCTGTGTTATTACAACCAGGGGAAACACAGGAACAAAGAGGGGCAGTGACTTGTTCTAGCGGCTGAGCATCAGCTGACACCACAAGTTCGGGTCTTGTGGGCAAACCACCACATGCATTTCTGATGGGCCAGAAGTCACAGGGCAAGTTAGCTGTAAGCCAGACAGACCTCATCGTGGTCCCCCTTGTAGGTGGTTCTGCACTTGTTCAGAGGAACAAAATAATGTTTGCTTTTTGCTAATGGTTTCTTCTTGTTTTTTAAAGCCTCTCCTTGCTGGACACTAACTTACCAGCTGAAGTGGAGACTGAATTGCGCAGTTTTATCGCTAAGCGTCTTACTAAAGGAGCCCTGTTTGAAGGAATGGGGAATGTAGCGTCAGTGGGGCTGAGGTAAATTTTAAAAATTATTTGTGAATCAGAAACTGTCAGAAATATTGGCAGCATTGCATATCTTGCCATCTGCTGCTGCACTTAGGTTTAATCCTGATTCCAAGTTCTCAGTCTATTGCTGCTTTTAGTAGCAGCTTTATGCAATGGGACTTCCCTCTTTTTCTAGGTAGCGTTTAGAAAAATATTGTAGTAAATATTTACTCTTTGAATACTTAAGGTACTACGTGTATTTATGGCTATTTCCTTTTAAACTACTCTGATCGTACTGCAGAGGAAAAAAGAGAAGGTCTAAAAGCTCTATGTGTGACCATTGGAGCTACCAATGGCAGCGGGTGAAAATTCTTTACAGAAATCATGTGTCTGCTTTTTGCACTCAATTATTGTGATGTATATGTAACAAAATAATAAAATAATTATTCTTTTTTTTTTTTTTTTCTGCATAGCATACCAGAAAATAAAGTTGGCTGTTATTACTGTCATTTCCAACAAGAAAATCTAGAAATGGCAAAACTGGAATCAGACATCAATGCTCAAGAATTTGTGGTTTGTTTCTTAGGTGGCTCAGAGAAAGGTCTGGAACTATATCCTTACCTTTAACTTTCTTGATCTGTGTGGAGGAGGAGATGATGTAAAAATTATGTTCTCACTCTGTTTCCTACTTGAAATCAGCCCATTTGTGCACACCTTCCAGTAACAGAAAGTGTCGGTAACAGCCATATGCTGAAAGGGAAAAATGCAGGTCTTAACTGATGCATCATATTTTCCTTAAGAAGATACTTTCAGACTTGAGCTGGACAAATACATTCAAAGTCTGAAGATAAAACTTGATTTGGAGGTAAGGCCTAAGTTTGTTGTTTTTTTAAAATTTGCATAAATAGTAATTTTCACCACTTAATTACTAAGAAAATCTGGAAGATTTAGTCTATGAGATAAAATAGGTGGTTTAAGTACCAGTATGAAACACTGTGAGAGGCACTTGATTCACTGTAGTGACAGTGAATGTCTAAAGTGCAATTAACCACACAAATCAAAAGGGAAAATAAAAATGGGGGGGAGACTTTTTTGTGCCAGTCATAAATCTCTTAAAGATCACTTGCAGTTAGATTCAGAAAGAAGAATGACTAATAAAAGGTAATCGCCTACAGGAAATTTATCGATGTCCAACTAGATTCTTACCACTTCTGAATGTTAAAGAAGGATTTTTAGTGTTTTTCTTGTCACAATTTTTCTAATGGAAACCATGCATTGTAAGTCTGTCTCATCTCATCTGCTGTTGCGTGGTCTTTGCTCAGTATATATATACCATAATATTTCAGTTCTGTCTATTTATTAAAATGTGAAGCCCTTCTTTGCTGATATTCCACGTCAGTGTGGCCTTAAATGTCAAACTTACTATTTTAGTCTACTATGGTTTGAAATTAAGAAGGATCTGACATTGAAATTTAATAGATTATTAATAGGCTTCTGCTTGTGTAGAAGTGTAATTTGTAGTTAAAATTTTAATTTTTCAACTTGTTACAGCAAAAAACCTTGGATACCTACATTAAGCCCTTCTTGCGAAGCTGGTTCGAGGATGCCATATGCCCTATTCAGAGGGTAGTACAGCTCTTCCAGGAGAAACTCGCTGCCTTGTTGCATGCTGTGAGTGTATTTCAAACTGGATAACTTAAAAAGGTTCAGAAGGAAGCTCAGTGACTCTAGCATGTTTAAAGTTTCTTGCATTTGATTTCCCAACCAGGAGTAAATGAGGAACAACTTTTTCCTTCTTATTTTTTTTTTTTTTAATTACTTTTCCCAATCTTTATTGCTAAGGAAGCAGACAGCAATTTCTTTTCTTGGTTTTCATAGTTAAATCATTTTAAATTGCATAGTAATGTCCAAGTTCAAATCAGAATGAGAAAATTAGAAACAGTGTAAGAAAACTGTTGCTGCTGTAATTCCTCTGAACCAAAAGGGATGTTATATTGCATACGTGCCTCATGTAATTCACTGGAAACAGAAAAGAAATCAATCTTAGCTCTAGTCCCTAAGTTTGAGGAGGGCTTGGATGGAATAGCAAATAGACTAAAACGGAAGTCTTTCTTCTGAATGCAAAACTAGCTGCAGTGACTGTAGTATGGAGTATTCCCATAGCTTCTGCTCTTTCTCTGAAAAGAACAATTTTTAAAGAAGTACCACATTATGTATTTATTGCCAGTAACTGCAGTGTAGCAACAGAAGTAATTGCAAAGTTGCACCCAACTTTCTTCTTTTCTTTTTGTTTGTGTTTGTTTTAAGGCTTTGAGTTATACTCCTGTAGAAGTAAAAAACGCAGATGAAAGAACAGAAAAAGACATCAGCAGGTAATGATACCTTAAGACCAAGGAACCTGTGAGTAACTTAGCTTTTGCATATGACGCCCTCCTGTTCTTGCTGTTCAGGAACTCTAAAGAAGCAAGCAGTTCACAAGAGCTTTTTGTGTCAGGTTTGTGGCAGCTGCCAGTCTCCAGGGACTTGTTCAGGAAGGAACAATGACCTCCTTGTGTATCGCCATGACTGAGGAACAGCACAAGTCAATGATTATAGACTGCAGTGGACCTCAGCCTCAGTTGCATAATGCAGGTGAGATTACAGTTGTGGATGCTTATCTTCATGTTACCCACTTGTATCCCTCAGCTGCTGCAAACCTAGAATATTCAGAAGCTCCTAAGTTCATGCCCAGAAAGTTTGGATTCTGGATGGAAACTACACCACCTGGTTTCCTATGAGGGAGCAGAGTAGCTTGCTTTACCTGATACACTGGAGCTCTATTTTGAAAATGATTGATAATAAAATCCACAGTGCATTTAGTTTGTGGACCATGAAGCTATGACTTCTACACTTCAGGGAAGCTACTAAACTTTTTTCTTACCTGTTGTATTTTTGACAAATGTTGTGAAAAGGGATTGATTGAACAATCAGAACAAAATTTTATGTAATCACTGTAGCTATGTTTCCTTTTCTTTTCCACATATATTGTTTTTCCTGGCCCCAGTACACTATTGTCAGTCATCACGTGAAAGTGATTAAACCAGGTGAATGCAGCTACATATTTACATTGAGCTTACTTATTTTTTCTTATCTCTTCTTTGTGTTCCTGAACACTTAACAGGAAGCAACAGATTCTGTGAGGACTGGATGCATGCTTTTCTGAATGGTGCTGAAGGTGGAAATCCATTTCTCTTCCGGCAGATTTTGGAAAACTTTAAATTGAAGGTACCTGTTCGTATATGTTAAAGATTTTGAGATGACATCAGGGTTACTGAGGGAGCGAATACTCCTTTTGCAGCAAAGAAAAGTTTTAGGTTACTTATGATGTCTCTACATGATTAACTGATTAACTCTGAAATTTGAGAACTGGCTTACTGTTGTTGACAAGACCAGAATGTAAAGTGGTATGAAAGCTTTTTCAGTGAGTACTTCGGAGGTATTTTCTCATATTTAAAATAAAACCCACTTTTTTCTTAATACTGGGAATTTGATCTGTGCACGCACATTATACAGTAATTGGGTAACATGGATAGAGAGTTAATCCTTCTTAGGTGATCTGTCATAACAGAAGAGGAAAGCTCTTGATACCAGTTTGGACGTGATCATGTTGTGGTGTCCACATATTTTGCATCGTTACAAATAGCAGTGCATCAGAGATAGTACTCAATTATTACATTACTCTTTTGAGTAGTAATACAAAATTCCTGTCGGAAATGTTTTTGTTTCTCCTGCTGTTCTTCCTCCACTTTTCCACATGGTAGTATTTTTTTTCCATGTAGAAGGGTAAGAAAACACTGTTACTCTTTTCCCAGGCAATACAAGACATAAACAACCTGAAGAGGTTTATCCGCCAGGCTGAGATGAACCACTACGCCTTGTTCAAGTGTTACATGTTTCTGAAGAACTGTGGCAGTGGAGACATCCTTCTGAAGATTGTTAAAGTAGAACATGCAGAAATGCCAGAAGCCAGAAACGTAGTGACCGTCCTTGAGGAATTCATGAGAGAAACATCAGTGGCTTAAAATTATCTTAATTATTCTGTACTTGTTTGAGGGCATTGTATAAATCATTAATTTCTTCTGTGCGGCTTAGTTTCACTATGGCAGGATTTTTAATTTATATTTAAAAGTATTACCTAAGTCAAACCTAAGTTGCAGTTTTATCTGCCTTTTCTCTTTTTTAGATAAAGTAGTATGTGTATTTTTAATGTGTAAATATCAGACATACAAACTCCTGCATAGATTTCAGTGCTTACCAGATTCTCCAAGTGACTTACTCCTTTTCTAAGGAAATCATGACATTTGGGTTTTACAGTCATTGCACAAAAAACCCACAACAATCACAAGTCCCTTACCTGGCAAGTATTTCAGTGTTTTAAATATTTTAAATGTCTTTAAAATGGTCATATCTACTCATTAAAACCTGGTTACTTTTGTTTTAATGTATAAAGAAGCACAAATATCTGGATAAATCATAGTAAATGAATTAATCGTTTGTATAAGAGAACATAGGTAACAAGTCTGTAGCTTGTTTCCACATTCTGCTTCAAATTGGCAGTTTGTTCTGCTGCAAGATAAACAACTTGGTAATCGGTATGAACAGAATGGCCTTAAGACTGAAGAGTTTTAGGAATCGGTTTGTATGTGCTCGTAGGTATGCACACGTACACTGGAGAGATGTTAACAATTCCCAGGCTATTTGATGAATCCCATTCTTCATTAGTTTGCGTTGTGATCAAGACCTTTCTTTGTGTGTTCTTAGTACCCATTTTGCATTACTGTAAATTTTTTTCAATCATGGAGAATTAAACTTGAAAATTTTACGGATTAAATATTAACTGTAAATTAACAGAAACTTCTTCAGAAACAAGTAAACTTAAGTTCCCAAGTTAATTATTCAGACTTTAAAGCATTTAATTGTATTTCAGCAATGAATTCTTACCCACACCGTAGGACATTTAGACTGCAAAATGCATGAAGGAAATGTTTGGCTACAGATGGAATCAAAACTCAGGAGACCTCTGAGTGGCCACATAATTGAGGTCTATTTCTGCAAACCTGATAGAAGCAAAACTCCCTGTTACTTTCCTTTGCAGCAGAGAGTGTTTGAACACCTAATTTAGGGGATTTGAACAACTCTCTAAAACAGTAACCGTAACAGTCTTACTAATGCAGTGAGGTCTGACTGTTCTGCCAGAGCTGTATACTGTGATGACAGAAGCTGAATGCTTTCCTGTGTCACCGCTGTGTTGAACCTATAATAAGGTTTACAATAAAAGACATTCAAATCCTTAATAGCATGCCTACATTAATTACAAATTAGTGTTGCCCTTGATGTGTCCTATTTAAGACCTTTTATTGACACAACACAGAAGAGTAGCTACTGTAATGTGCAAGTGACACATAACATACATGGGCAGGCCAGAGAAGAAAATAAAGTAGTACAAACCTCTTATTCTGTTTTTTGCAGGAGCGCCAAGTGTTTTCCTTCCTAGTGTTTTATTCATGAGTGTGTAAAGCTGTGCTGCTCAGTAGAACGCGTCACCCTTTGTTGCTCTTGTACCTTTTTAACAAAGTTGGAGCACTGATCGTTTAGAATTTTGCCTGATCAGGAAACAGGGAAGAACTCAGTATTCAAAAATGAAAAAAAAATTTAAAAAAACCCATAGTTGTCTGTGAAGAAGAGGCAGCTGCGACCTGGTAGGGATGTAAGAAAGCCTTGCACCAGGCCTGCCTCTTCCTTGCCGCTGGGTGGAGAGTTGGGCCAGCTGTCCTGTGTGCTGGCCTTCACAGAGTAGGTCAGACCTTTGCCCAGTCTTCAGCCCTGGAAGTTTTCAAGAATAAATTGACTGCAGCGCTGACCAACCTGCACTGCCTCTTAGTTGCCGCTGTTTTGAGCGGGAGGCTGGACTAGAGACCTCCTGAGGCCCCTTGTAACCTGATTATCCCGTGGCCTGTATTAAACCAAAAAAAATCTTATTTAAATGAGTGTGTTTTCTAGGTAAATTATCGTAGGTCACTCTTCAAAATGCAGATATTTTTAACGTTAACTATAAAACTTGTCTTGTTGGGGTCTCTCCTCTCCAAGATAACAACTGCCTTGTTCAGTAACAGTCCCACCGAATTTCTACTCAGTTATACAACAACAGCTTCAGTCACAGCTTTTTCCATTAAAAGTTCCTTTTCCTGAATTTTCCCAGCCCTGAAGGTGGCTGGCATTGTGAAAAACAAAACTTCTTGCTTTCTGCAGCCTTTGTTTGAACATACCTTGCTTTTGCCAGCTTTGCAGTGACTTTGCCAATCGGTTACCTAACGGTCAAACTCAAGATGCTCACAAGCACACACGCACGCACTGAGATGCACCCCGGTAGTTCGTGAATTTGCAGGTTTTACTGGCATATTCCCATTATAAATTCTATTTTAAGAAACAAAACTAAAGGAAGTTATACAAACGCTTAATAAATAATGCAGAAGCAGCTGGTTTAGCTGCACAAATGCCTGGAGAGTATTACACACAACTTCCTCCAGCAATCAGCTATTTAGAGCTCAGGATGAAACACGCAAAAGGTCAGAGGATGTAGAGATGTGCACTTCATTTGCAAACCTGAAAGATTTTTACTGTAGTTTTAAGAGTCTGATTCAAAAGCCTTTTGGGGAGGGGAGGAAGAGGGAGGGCAACAACAAACCAACAATAAACCGAAACAACATACAAATAAGCCAACAAACAAAATCCCCCCAACCACCCAAACTCACTCGACCAAAAAAAAACGCCAGGCCTGTGTTAAGAATGCAAGTTTAGATTTAACTGCTGGAGATCTCTTGCAGTTTGAAAGATCAGGTTGTGGTTTGGTTTTTTGAACTTCCCCCCCCTCTTTACCCCCAAGAGAATTAGCATATAAACCAATTAGTATTTTTCCCTCCAACACCTATGAGCAATGCTTACTATACAGAATAGGATTGGAGCCATGGGAATAAAATGATAATGAGTTTTATGAGTCTGTGTGATCGAGGCTGCCAGCTTTTGGCTCCTTCCCTGTGACAGATACGTTGGAATTGGCAGTATTTCTGTCCTTCAGTTTACCTTTCTAAAATTATTTTAGCCAGCAAGGAAAATGTATGGTGCCAGCAGACAGTAACACTTGTTGTATAAACTGGAAAACTCCACCTTACCTTCTTGCTGAAAGTCCTCTACTAATGAATAAAGAGGTTGAAGTGTCTCAGAAAGCTCAGTTAAGTGCAGAAAACTAACAGCAAGAGCCAAATCCCACGTAGGGTAGCAGGAATCTGCCTCCCTTTACTGACAGCAACTGCTGCTAGTTACATCTTCATTTTTTAAAGGTACACTTTAACCCAATGTTTCCCAACAAAAACACAAAATATTTTCCAAAATAAGCCACCCCCTTCCACACCCATGGAAGAATTTTTATTTTAGTTATCTCAAACTAACTAAATCAATTGGAGGTTTCCTGCAGAACTTCCTGTATATGTCATTGTTGCTGTTGATTCAAGAGATAATGTGCTGGCTCTGAGATTTTCAGACATTCAGTAGAGACTGATCATAGAATGATACAGGATTGGAGGGGACCTCTGGAGATCGTCTAGTCCAATCCCTCTGCCAAAGCAGGTCCACCCAGAGCAGGTTGCACAGGAACATGTCCAGGTGGGTTTTGAATGTCTCCAGAGACAGACTCCACCACGTCTCTGGGACATTAAAAGAGAACAACCCTCTACTCCAATAAAAAGTTTTAAATAGTCTAATGTACCTGGTTCTGCAGTCACTGCTGCACTAAAGGGTCTGTTGTCAAATATGGTGGCACAAGACCTGAATTCCAATACAAGTCCAAGCCAGTTCTACGTCCTTGTTATACCTCATGGAGAAATAAAGCAGCAGTTCACTTTCTCATTTATCTTTTAGACAGACATAAAAATGACTTATCAATGTCATTATTAGAAGACTACATTACAGAGCTCAAAACCAACTGCTCTTTTGCTAAATACTGCCTTAACTGTTGATAAACTTACAAAGCTGTCTTTGAAATGTTTTGCTTGGTTTTTTGGCATGTTGGGATGTAGAACAGTTAAATTTTACTAAAAACAAAACAAAATACCAAAAAACAGAAAAGAAAAAAACCCACCAACAAAACAAATTTAATGGTTTCTGCACTCAAATAATATTTTTACAACAAAAATATACAGAATGTACACAATACAAAAATATTTGGAAACATACCATAGCATCTTACCTTGCAAATATCATTTTGTTTTACTAGCCCTTGGTGGGAAAGTATGATTTGTTCAGTATTTTAAGGCAAAAAATTACATTGTTTAGTGCTTTGTGTTTAACACTTGGATGTGGTGTTAGCATCAGTGGTGTATGCAAAAGAAAAGCTACACAAATATAGCTTTATTTGCAAAGTACACAGACACTGTGGGGGAGTCAGGAGACAGCCAGTGACAAACCTATCTATTAAGCTTACTGGAAATTAAGGTATTTTTGCTACTTAAATCAGGCCTAGGGAATGTTTTGTGCTCTGTGCTGGAAAGTACCCTGCAACATAAGTTTTCTGTACTACTACTGGCATTTCAGAAATACCTCATTAGAAAGCTTTTGCCAATTAAAAACCAATTATTAATGATGACATTAAAAATACATTTACCTTTAAACAAGCTTGGTTTCTGTCTTAACACATGATTCTTTCTTTATAGGGCTGTGAAATGCAATGTTTTCCTTTATAACCAGCTCTCAGCACCAGTGATTGCAGAAGGAGTTTTTGAGTCATATCACAGAGCACTGTAGAGCAGCTGCTACTATAAAAGAAACAGAACAGCAGCAATATTCAGAGAGGCTCAAACCCCAGAGGTCCTGGCCTTCATCTTGAGATCCCAGTTTGCCTCCAGAGGCTGCTGGTGTTGAACTGCATCCATATTCTCCAGCTCCCCTTTGGGTAAAGCCAGTGGATGGGGTTTCCAAAGCAATTGAGCTGAACTTGAATCTTTGTAAACAGATAGACTTTGAGCTCTTTACTCACTGAAGTATGTGTGACAGTCCTACCCATGAGCCTGTGAGACTAAATATTGGCACAAAACAGCAGCTGTCTCGTGAGGTCAGCAGATAGCTGTTATTTTAGCAGATTCCATCCTTCGTACCCCAGTTCAAATTGATATAATTTGATTTAACATACAATCCATCAGAAGGAACAAGGTCTTGGGATCCAGAATCCCTGAACTTTATTTCTAGTCCAGCAACATCAGACAACAATAATTTGTCCCTTCCCCATTCATAAAATACTTCTTTCTGCTGGTACTGATGAACAAGTACTGAAGAATCACGATATGCCACATAAGTACCAAGATTCCTCATTGACTGATGGGGAAAAAGTGACATGAAATGTCTTAAGAACTCAGCAAAAGTAAATTCATCAGCATTTTTATGACTCTTCTACACCTCACTCAGAGATAGTTTCTGGTAACCTCCTCTCCCATCATTCCATCACAACCTTCTCCCTCCTCATTCCTGTATCAGTAGCAATGTGTGCAAAATTAATCCCTACCTGCCTCCAAGCATCTAGGAATAAAAGATGCATTTTTCAAGCCCCGTGGACTTTGATCTACCTGCTGTTCCTCCTCCTCCTTCTTCCTCACCCAGGCTGTCTGAGCCACTTCTCTTGGATGAGGGATCAGCATGAGGCCGAGAGCCAGACCTTAGAGGTGCTGTCACCGCGCTGCCAGCAGATGTCCCTGAAGGAGCTCTACAGCCAGCACCCTAGGCTCTCCCAGTCTGGGCTACTGCTCCCTGCACCCATCCTCACTGGACCACTGCGGCAATATACTTACTAAATGGGAAGTCCAGCTCAGAAGCAGCTTCTTTTTTTGCAGGTGTTGTGTCCTCTCTCAAGGACGCAAGCAAAAAATAACTTCCTCTAACGTGCATGGTTCAAATCTGTACATTGGTAACAGTCCTTGCCTTTTGCTCTAGCACTGCAGGTCCGTAAGCTTCAGTAGATTCACATTTTATCTGACTGATGTAAAATCCTGTCAGCAGCTGAAATAAAACCAAAACAATCACCAAAACCAGTCTCTCTCTCCTGGGGGCTCCTTCAGGAACACGTTGCTGACTGTGACAAGCTGGAACCACAAATGAGCAGGATGGAGAATATTTCATCTCCCACATAAGCCAGCAGCTTCAAGGACATCTGGAGGTAAAAGAAAAGCCTGTTTGCTACTAGCTCTCTGGTGCTGCAGCACTGTGGCATTCAGGGGTGCATTACAAAACAAAGTAACTGGGTTTCCTGATACTCTGTAATAACCTAACAAGTTTTCACAGTATGATTTTAGTGATAAAAAAAAAAAAAAAGAATTATAAAAGCTTGGAGCACTTTGCACTACTCCTGACTCCATGAGCTGATAGATTCTTTTCAGACAACAGGCTCTGTGTGTGGGGAGAGATTTCAGCTCTGATAAGCAGGAATGTGAGAGGGTTTAATTTCTTCACCCATAGTAAATCAAATACTGGTTTAAGTGTGGCCTTTCTGATCTCCAGCGTTGCTTGTAGACTTGCCCACACAAGGTATGGGGACACAGCGTGGAAGTCAGAAAGATGAACACAGTTTAAAAGAACAAATCATAAGCTCAACCTCAGAGCTGTTTTCAACCAGTTAGTGTGAAATATGTTCACCTGGATAAAGGACCAAAGAAGGGTGCCTGGATTAATCTGTTCAGCTCCCTCCTACTCCTGAGCAGAGGCAAAGATGCATTGGCCAGGGTCAGGCTGATGAAGAAACTGGTGGCACTCAAACTTTTAGCTTGCTGCTTCACCCCAGAGCACATCAGTGGCAGGCACAGAAACCTTTCCTGGGGAGAAACTGATGTCCATTAAGTAGCTTTCAGTTGAGAAAGCAAAAATAGAAGTCAATCAGTACATCCTGTACTCTGGTACATTATAGGCAAAATAATCTGGGGATTGTTGTGATTGAAATTTTTTATCAAAATTTTCAAACTTTTCCTAAAACTTCCAGGGGAACTCTCATTTCTGCTCACCTCTGGTTTAAAGGCATCTGTAATCAGAAAGGCTTAGCAACAGATGGGGAAAGGAATGTCCTCCTTACATGTCAATGTTCTCCTGTCTCCCTGCTCTCCTGCTGCTCCCCTAGGGAGACGATCTCCACCGTACAGAACTCACTGGGCCAGCACCTAAAACGATGAATGTAAACTCCCATGACTTCTTAGATCTGGACCCAAACAGCAGAGGGAAAATGGCATAGGGAACCAATCCCCTTCTACAAAATGAACAGAGCTCTGACCTTTATCCCATCCTCTTATTCCTTGATTTAAGGGCCTATGTACTAGTCATGCACAACAACAAAGGTGCAGATGCCCTCAGAAATTCTATTCCTGTACACAAAGGTGGCAAAAAATTGTTTCTTTTGCAGGTAAGGCTTATTCCAGGCAGTAGAAACACTTATTTTCTCCCCTTCCCCCTTCTCTGAGGCAACAGGAGCTTTACTGGTGCATACTGTGGGAGCAGAACTTCACCCTTCCAGAAAGATTTTTCCCCATAAGAGGCAAAGAAGGGGGCAGCTGATAAGCACTTGTGAATGTCCCCTCTAGAAAGACAGTTTGGGGTGTCATCTGGCAGCACTGATTACACAGCTGAGAGAAGAAAGCCCAGAGAGACATTTTGGTACAGACAACTGAAACAATGCCCATGAGATGTGCTGTGGAAGGCTCTGGTGGCTGGTGGCTGGGCACCAGTATGCAAACAGAAAAAAGGAAGAATGGAGCTAGTCTAGAGAGACCCCCTATGGCTGCTTTATCCAGGTCATCATACTAGGTGGGTAAAGGGGAGAGAAAAGGAGGGCATCCTCATTCCTGGACTATAGTTTGGCAGCTCCCTAAAGTGAGAAACAAAATAACATAAGCACCTTACATAGAAATGTACCTATAAGCACTGCTTGTGCTACAGTTGTTCCAGGCTGGTCCTCAGGTCCATGTAGGCAGCTGTATGGGCTGTGCTACAGACCAGTTACAGATTGCCAAAACCTGGGGTTGACCAATGTTAAAGAAAAAGGCATCATTGCAACTAACTGTTGCTTGGAGCCCCTGAATGTCCATTCCCTCAGGAAGGGGCATCCTCAAAACATAGCAGTCACTTTAAAGCCAGTTTTATCAGTTTCACAATGATCGCTGTAACACTCTTCCCACTTCAGTGGGAAACCAGTGCTACATACAACCTGATTTAACTCCACCGACTTCAGTGGATAGATTTGGCCCCAAATGGACTGTATGGCTATAAAGACTAGATAGTTCCCACCCTGTGCTGCTATAGATGATCCTGGTCCACTTTTCTAGTAAGAGCCTGCTGGAAGAGTGGAGAACCTTGCTAGGAGCTCACTGCAGGCCACGTGTTAGATCAACGTGGCCAGAAATAGTGAGAAGAAAACAGCACCTGATTGTCAGATGATAAAAACACAATTGAACATTTGCCCTCCTTTTCTCTGTCCCTCAAAAAAAGAAACTCCAGTCACACCCTCTAGCCAAAGCTGGCTGGAGGGAAAAAATAATTAAAATCAAGTGAAACATGCACAGTAAAAGTCACCTCTGGCTGCGTGTCCACAACACTCTAAGAGTTCCCAAGGTTTATAGTGCAATTTCTTTTGACCTGTAGTTGAAGACCAGTCTCCATCACTTTGGGTGATCAAGTTCTGCTGATTCCTTTGAAAGGTGTGCAAGACAGGTGTCACCGTAGGGTAAAATATCTTAGGAACCATTCAAGTAATTAGACAGTGGCATTGGTATGGTTGAACAGTCAGATGTGTCCGTAGAAACCAAACCCAAGCTGCCTTGTGAGTACCATGTGAGTCTCTAATTAGTAAATGTCTACTCTTTTTCCCTTTTAGCATTCAGCAACATTGAGGAGATTCATTCAATAACTGGCCATCATTCCAACACTGACCTGGAAAATACAAATATCTCATATGAAATATTGATGTGTGCTAACAAACCAAGTGATAAGTGCCGAGGTACAAGCTGCCCAACAGGAGCCCTGGCAGTGGAGAAACTGCAGGGTCCAGGCCAGCCAGGATTACAGTACCTGCTGGAGTTGTGAACAAACTGAGCAGCCCATTCCTTCGTGAGATCTTTAAGCATCTCCTCCAGCATACACTTGCATTCAAAGAACCATCCTCCTCTAAGTTAAATATAAAAATAGATCCTCCATCTTCATTCATTGAACATAGTTGACAGATGACCTCCACTCTTAAGTTTTCTGTCCCATGTTTTCAGGGAGGGGGAGGTAGCTTTAGATCCAACAGGCTATAAGCAAAAATGTTCCAGAAGATGGCAAACAAGACAAAAATTACATAAATAGAAAGGAAAATCCACCATAAAGTCTGGTCTTGGAGTCTCTGCTCATAGTTCCTCAGGATGATGACACCAAGGGTGATTCCAACCATTACTCCTCCCAGGTGAGCCATGAAGCTGGGGTGTGGGCACGGAGGGTATGCGGAAGGGTGGAATCGCAACCACACGGCTCTTCCGAATTCAAAGCTCACTGGAACAAAGAAAGAAAAAGAAATTAATTGTGTAGGTCTGTCCCTTTTCAAGTCCATCTTGCAGGCAGTGCTGCATCCCTGAAGAGACAGAGATGGAGAAACTGCCTTGTATGGTGAACATAGGGAAGCTGGGAGGCCGTGGTTGTGTGACAGATGAGTAGCTCCTCAGTGGCTGGTAAGTGGTCTGGGTTCATGGGAGTGTAGACAGGTCGAGGAATATTACCCTTTCAAAACGTGTATAAGAACCATAAAGAAAAAGGAGTTAAACTTTGAAGACAATTGTCTGTGATTAATACATGGCCTAGTTTCCCTTATCGTGCCACCCAAGGGATATGGCTGGAAGATAATTCATTAATGTGTGTAATAATGCTGTTGTCATCCAAGATAGGAAGTGCTCTAGGAAATCTAACTATTACCATTACTAAAGCATTGATTGTTTGCAAATTCAAAGATGAGACATTTAAGTCCCAGATCTTCACAAATGCCACAAGCAATAGATGCTGGCTAACAACAAATCCTCATTTACAAATGCTTGTGTTGAAATCCAAAAAATCTGCATTTGAGGGTGATGTGGTTCCTGCTGCCAGAAGGTCCAGCTGCACGTTCCTACCAAAACTGCTGCAAAGTCAAAACTCTCTGAATCAGCATGAACGCTTATGACAAGGACAAACAGAACAGGATTGTGTGTGTGCCAGGTATTGCAAGGTACTTACTACAGATCAAGGCAACTGCCATGCGCAGCAATTTGAATTGGCACTTCATTCCTGACCAGTTCTGGAAAAGAGACAAGGAAAACAAAGTGATGCCGCATGCAAACTTGGAGGGATTCTACATTCAGATCTACACTGGAAGAGCACCAGTTATGACCATCCCTTGAAACAAACCCTTCTGAAACAAACCCATTGCCTTTGCCATCTGCCAAACACTGTTCTGTCAATCCCAGAGGACATAATCATTAAGGATATATTGGTGACACATCCAAGTTATGGACAGTCCATAACTTCTTTGCCTGGCAGTGCCATTGACTTTCCTTGCCTGAGATCCAGCTGGTACAGCATGGTCCTTGCCTGGCCTTCCCATTCTCTGTTCTTCAGATGGACTAAATTTTTAACACGTTAGTATGATGTTTCACCTTAAATGCTGACTTCTGAGTATATTTTAATTTACCTGCCCTGCAAAACCCTGTTGTATTAGGCCACATCAAATAAAATTATGTTAAGTAGTACCTACCATTCAACACAAGCATCATTCTGGTTAACATCAGCATTGTTAACATCATGATACAGCTTATCATGATGCGCTTGGAGGCCCAACACTGTCCCCTGTCAGACAATTTCTCAGTCTAAGTCCTGCTGTGCTTTTCCAGTGCTACTGCCTGTACCTCCTGCTCCCTGAAATTCTGCCTTTCAGATCTTTGGCAGAGCACACAAAGTAATAAAGACCTCAATAAAAGTATACCAAGGAAACAGTGCCATAAGGTAGCCTGGATTTGGCCTCCTCTGTCTTCAGACTTGGTCATTAATCAGTAGAGTGGAATAAGAACATGAAAATTCTTATTCTTTCTTTCAGTCAGAAATCCTAGGAGAAATGTTTAAATTCCCCCTTTTCCACTTGCACAAAATTTCCAAGCAGAAAAAGAGTTAATGTTCTGGGGAACTCAGAAGTATGACAACACTATTATTATTGTTCAGTCACTAAATGAGATTTTGCCTGTTGAGATACCAGTATGATATACCAAGCTAGCCAGGCTTCTTGTGACAAAGTCCCTGTTCATCACACTGAAGGAATAAAAAAAATGCTTGTAAACTCTTCAGCCTAACTTTAACAGCACCCAGTGAATTTCAGCCTGCTGAAGACATATTCTGCAATACATATTACATATATTCAAGTTTAATTTGAGATCTGTGTGTAAATCACTTCTGTGACTGCAAAAATGCAGTCTCTACAAAATAAGTAACTCATTTTCTCTCTCCACAGAGACACCTAACCCAGTCTGAAGGCTCTGAACTCATGCTGATTAATACTGTGCTGCTTCCTTGAGTTTTCATTTCCATGCAGCTGTTTTGAATTCCTCTCCTTGCTCTTTTCCTTAGGGTGACATGCTTTATTGTTTCCCCCTGTTGGTTATTTTATTTATTTAATTCCAAGAATATTTATTTTTACAAGCAGGAATGTTTTCATTTCCTTTGGTTACCAGGAGGCACAGGGGAACAGAAGATTCAAGAGATGCTCCCTGCAACAGTCCCTCCTCTTCCCAGCACGCTCAAAGCACCTGTGTGAGAATCAGCAAATGGCCAGCGCGACACCTAGATACTAAGTGAGCAGACAGAGAAGAGGGGGAAAGAAAAAACCCACCTCTTCACCAGAATAGGAAAGGCAGTAAAAGTAATTTCAGATGAGAAAAGAGGCAGCAGATAATGGAGAAACATAGATGCTAAGGTAGCAATTGCTAAATAGATTTGGAGGAGGCCAACGAGTAGTGAAATGACAGGCCACTTTGCAATGTCTTAAGAAGTCTGGGAAAGTGTCTGGTGAGGACTCTCCACATGGTTCTGGCAGAGCCTCTTCCTCTAAAGCAGACAAAAATTTCCTCCAATCTCCCCCTCTGAATCTCTGTGTGAAGAAACCCTGTGTCTCCATTACCACCCTGTGAGACAGAGGAAACTCCCTCCTGCTTCTGTTGGCCCAGCGGCAGGGAACACAAATCATACCCAAAATAACTGTATATAAGGAGGCATTTCCCCAGTAGAAACCCTGTGGTATAAGGTATAGGGGCAGCCCCTCCCCTCCACTCCCTGCCTTTCTGTCCTAATTTGGACAACAGCCCCCAATTCATTCATGCTCCAAAAGAGCTGGAAGACAGCAAAGAGGACCTATTCTGCTCAGGAAGCCACTCACTTTCCCGCTCCCAGCTGCTACAAAGGCTGCCTGGAGCAGCGCTGCTGTGGTTTGCGGCCCGAACCTGCCGAGTTCACTGCTTACGAGCATTAAACACAAGGCTTTCTTTTAGACTTGACACAAGTGCCACCACACATGCACATGTTTTCCAGCACCCATATAACAAACCTTCTGTCTCTACTGCAGCCAACTCACATTTTCTTCCCACTCAGACCCCAGGGGAGGATGCATTACCATAATTTTTATGGTTATTCTGCTCTGAGGTTGCTGGTCCAGGACAGACATGCAGCTCTGTACCACCACACACAAATCCTAATCACAGCAAAACCAGCTCTCTCAGCAAAGCCATTTTTGCCCAGCGGTCAGTTTAGGGGTCACACAGGCAGATATGTTGGGCTTTGCCACCACCTAGCTGAGGACCTTGGATGAGCTCCTATTTCCAGGTCTTAGATAAATGATGCTGCTGGTGTTTACTGACTTTTTAAAAGTCATTTAGGTGAAATGGCACTAGTACACCCAGGGTTTAGCTTCAGCCTCGTTTTTACAAATGGAGATAAGGGATATCCTACACACAAATCCAAATACTAAATTTCCTCAGGTATCCAATACCATTTCATGGCACGTGGAAACAGAAACAAATCTGCAACTTTTGTAGAGCCAGGCAACTCCTTTTCCAAACACGTGTCAGCCCTTGCAAGGTAAGCTGGTTGCCTGGAGTACACTGATAAGTCTTGGATTTCTAAGCATCTTTGGCTTTCTCCTGGCAAGCTCCCTCCTGGCCAGCTCCCTCCTGGCCAGCCATCAGTGTACCAAACCACCAACCACACTTTAACATTTCCATTCCAGGACCACGCATCACTGAGACAAGACTCTTAACTGGGGCAAGCTTTGAATGACAGCTTGGTCAAGCCCTATTTCGAATCCCTTTGGGCCACCGGACCCAGCTGGCTTCCGAAGAGGTTAGACAGTTGTTCTAGTACTCACCATGACTATATTGGCCAAGTGAGCTGAGACAAGAGCATACACGCCTCCAGAGGAGCCCACCACAGGCGCAGTCATATCAGCTACAGACACTGCCAGGGACCCTGGGGGAGGAAGAACAAGGGTTTGTGACAACTGCCAGCCAAATAAACACACTCTTTCCTACCCTACATCCCTGCTACTGCCTGTTTTGTGATAATTGCTGCAGGTCAATAATATACAGATGGGGGGGGGGGGAGGGGACTGATTGACTTGTGAAGTTCAGACAGTTCTGTAGTAACACCAAGACAGTGACTGATTGATTCTTTTGCACCTACTTTAAAAGCGGCCAAGCTGGGCATCAACGGATCTTCAAGTCTATGCTGCCAAAAGGCACATACACCCCGATTAAAACAACAAGGAAGCAGGAGACAGAAAAATGTCTGTGTGTTGTTCCTCAACTGAAAATAAAATAGAAGTAGCTCCCATGCTGGCAAGACAAATATTTGCACAATGAGAAGCAACTGGGGACTTGTAACCTAGCACAGGCCTGCGATCAAAGCACAGCCTGTTATGTATAACACTTCAGAGCAAAATTCGCTAAAAATAACACAGATGAAGGCAGCAAACACAAGATATCAAAATGACATGTCAACCACATAAAGGTACCACTAATAACAATACATTCAAACATAGACACTGCTTCTCCTTATCCCAATTGGAGGCTTGCATCTGCTCAAAGCTCCTTTAATTGTAGACTTTAAGAGACACAGAGAAAGGCAGACTTGGTGTCACAAGGCAGCAATAACGAAGATCTTTGTGATAAGTGGGAATGGGAATATGACACAATGGCAAATCTTGAGAGAGCCCTCGGTAGTACAGAATCTAACAAACTTCTTGGCAAATTACTCGGCTGATTCTGGGTCAAGAAAGTGCTGAGGTTCCACCAGCCAACTCTGCTGATAGCTCCCTCCTTCCCTGTATGGTCCTGAGACTTCACAGCTCTTAAACACTGCCATTAAGGAAAAAGCTAATGAGAAATTAAGACAGGAGTAATGAGAACTTGCAGTTAAGTCCTTGGACACTGCACTGAGCCTCTGAGCACCTTCAGTCCTCTCAGTCTCAACATGTCTTCTTAGTAAAGCCAGACAAATGAGAAAAAAAAAAAGAGAGTGGCCATTGTGGCCTGTGTCTACATTTTACTGTTTATTCCTGATGGTTTAGGAGCTGTGTTACCTTTATATTGCCAGATCCTCAGCATAAGTTTGCCTCTTCCTCTTTCTCCTGGCACATGTCAAACAATAAAACATGTTTAATAACTCAAACAGGTAAGGGTATCACGGGATCTTCTTCTGTGTGGGACTGTCCGGTCACATTTGTAGTTCCACCCTACATTAAGAAGGGAAGTTTTCCCTTTCTATTTGGCACTTTCTTACATAATTTATAGGTCATAAGGTATGAAAGGCAAGTCTATGAGTATACGGCAGCTCCTCTGAGAAAATAAATGGGATCATTTGTGGGGCAGAAATGAATGCTTGGTGGGCTAGTGAGCCTCCCTCAGGCACTGGCTACAAGTCTCTAGAGCTCTGGGCATTCAGCCCAGCCCAATGCCCAAGTAAAATCTGCCTCTGGCCCTACAGACCCTGTCAGCAAGTCCATGGCCATGGGAGTCTGAGAGGCAGCCTTTGACTCTCAGTGCTCACCTGGGCTCAGTGGCAGCAGATTCAATGCCCACTTGCTTCGCTTCTCTGGCACAGACGTGTGATGTGTATTTACACATATAGAAATGATGCATCACGGTTTGGTACATGGATCTATGTAGAAAAGCTTATGTCTGGAAAGTTCCAGATTAGGGACCACTTCAGCGCTTATTAAAATTACAGGCAAGGGATGGTGGACCTGGTCTGCTAACTCCTTTCTCTGCATTAAATAGCATGGGGTTTGTACCACACCTAGTCCTGTGCCCTAGTCCAATTATTCTTTCCACAGTCCCTCTACTGGAATGTAAAATTTATTAGTACACAATGCAGACCATTTTATAAAGGCTTTATCTGCTCATTATGGAAAAAAATAAAATGATGTGGCTGGAAAAAAAAATCACCATAAATCTTGAACTAAGGCAGTCAATCATTATCGGAGTTCCACTGTGTGTGTTCTTACACTCTCTTCCTGTTTTAATTAGATGTTGATCTATTGTCAGCTAACTTCCATCACCTTCAAACTGCTGGAAATACCAAACATAAATAAAAGGAATACAGCACAAACTAAAAAAATCAATCAAACCCCATGGCTTCATGATTAAATGAATTTCCAGACTCCTGTGCACTGCTCACAACCTACAACCAAATACTTCTTGCTTACTCAGGCTGTAGAAAGAAGACAGCACAGGACCTGGGGGGGGGGAAAGAGAAAAAGTCTCCTCATGCAGGGATGCCTGTGATGCCTCCTCTCTTCTAGGTCTCTGTGGGACACAAGAGGAAAGGAACAGCATGACCTCCACATTCAGGAAGACCATCTAAATCAAGGCTATTTTAAAGGAACAGGTTGTTGGATCTTTTTTAGCAGGTCTGCTAAACACAGAGTGTATGGCTAGTTAGAAACACATGTAGTATATTTCCCATTTCTAGCCTCCAAAAGAATTTCAAGGCACAGAAGATCAGTGACTGCTCTTTTCCTACACCCAAACGTGACAAAACATTTCTCCTACACAGAAGTCAGCACAGACATTTTTCAGATGCTTCTCTATCTGGGGCATCCAGAAGTGTCACCTACCTGCCACAACTCCAGCAACGTACACAAAACTGATCCTCGCAGCTCCATGTACCATTTCCAGGGGAACCCCAACCAAGAGCTGAAGGACAACATTGAGTCCAAGGTGTTCTATCCTGTGGCAAGGAAAAACAAGAGTTGTCCTCTTTTCTAAGTCTTTGTCTCCCTTTTTTACCCTTGAGATAGAGATATCTTGGAAAGGAAATAAAATAGCACCTGCTTCATGATAGTAGATTGTAACACTGGGAAAAACAATTTCCTGAAAAAAAAAAAAATCAGACCGAGATGTTTCTTCCCTCCTTGCCACTCATTATCTTTTCCAAATCCACCAAGGTCCTTTCAGCCAAAGACCTCATGGCATATTTGGTTCTTAATGAGACTTTATTTTATTTTTTTTAATAAAGTAGTTTGAAGACATTAAATGACTTGTCCAAAAAAGCAGCAAGATGGCAGTAGAGCCTGGAACACAAGCCACAAACTTGACCTGCTCCTCTCTCCTCCTCTCCTAATGGTACAGCCTTTCCCTGCATGTATTACACTGCCATGATGGGGAGTGGGTATTAGCTCAGGAGCAAGGTATGCCCATTGCAGTCCCAAGACAGTTGCTGTTTCCTTGCGACACATAATGCTGCTTTGTGCTGTCTGACCCTCACCTTTTTCTGCTGTGCCTGTTTCAATGTGAGCACAGTCAGAATGAGAAGCAGACACCATTATATCTCTATTAGGTGACCAGTGAGACACAAGGTGTGTTCACTGAAGCTCTCCATTCACCTACTCTTGTTTTCATCACAGTCAATAGCAAAACTCATGCTGAACACAGTGGGAAAAGCCAGGCTGATACTAGCCTTGTAGAAAACTCTGCTGTGCACACCAGGACGTGGAGGATCACTTGCAGCCTAGAGACAGAGAGTGTGACAGCTAAGATGTGCCTATTTGGTAAGGGCTCCAGCACACCAGTTTTCTCCTGTGCTGAATCAATAGTTTCAAAGCAAGTTCTTTGTTGTTCTAATCAATAGTACTTAACAAAACTGTCTTGCTACTTTTCAAAGCTCTATACAAATATTTACCTGTGCCTATGCCATCTGCAGGATCTTCCAGTGATGTGATAACAGCACCAGGCCCCTGAACAGGGTCCCTCTCAACACTCTGCTACTGTCTGAGATTTACCCTGGGCTCACAGGAATGTCACCCTGTTGAATGGTCACCTCACACCAGACCCAGGAGAATCATGCTTTCTATATGAAGAGTGCCTGAGCCTGCTTACAAAGAAGGTGTACCTAAATGACACAGCAGTACCCTTAACACAGAAGGCTAGTACCTTTTTGGGGAAAGGGCACAAAATAGCTATTTCATTGAAAATCTGCATCCTATTTTATACAAGGAAAGCATTGCTCACCAGACAGCTATTAGCAATCTTTGGTTTAAGTTACATGCATTTTCACTGTTTTGGTCTTTCTTCATGTTGCCATAGCAATTTCCCATATACATCAGAGAAAAACAACGATGGTGAGATGCAGTAATGACAGAATAGTCTCATAAACGAGAATTTAAAGTTGGACTGGAAAAAATTGCAAGAAATGATACTGCAGGAAATAGTCCTTTCTAGATATCTTAATAGGTTTGTTTCCCACTGAATTTCTCTCCAAGGATAAGTTTCTCTCCTACATAAGACACTCAGTACTGCAATTTGTCATCATGGGAAACTGCTGCATGTAAGCGAGTGTTTTTATTACTTTGCTCAAGACTTTTGAAGCCACTGGGCATGGGTATATTCTGGCACCCATTCTGATCCTGCATGTTCACAGAATTTAGGAACTAAATTAGGAACAACCAGCAAAGGTCAAACTAAGATCACAGAAAAGAGTCAAAGCATCCAAATGCCCTTTTTACAGAGAGAAGGGAAGAAGCTTTGGCTGGCACAGAGTCAACGTCACGAGGAAGCACCTGACATTTGCACACAAAGTGCTGGGTCTTATTTTTCAAAAGAAGCTTTTGTAAGAGCTCGGCAAAGTTTATCCTAGACTCTAAAGTGACTGCTCTGATTCACAGCTGTTCTTAAAACACTTTCCAGGAGCAATCTCATTCACTTCTCCCCATCATGCTAAGAGCTTTGAAGGCTCCACAGTCAATAAGCACCCATAAAATATAATTAGCCTTTGCCAGTGCTGAATGCGTCATTCTTGAAATGACAATTTCATTGATTTATTAAAGACTTTGTCCTTCCCCGGGACCAAACAAATGGGACTGTGCATCAATGCAAGTCATTAGTTATGGCAGTGTTACAAATGCGTGGGCCCCAGATAATCAACGTCTGCTTTCCATGAAAGCAGAAGGGCAGAATTTACAACTTTGCCTGCCTTTTCAGCCCTTGACAAAGCTCCCTCCCTGTGTTGACCAACACACAGCCCATGCATTTTTGGAATCTTTCTAGAGGCACAGCCAGCCAAGCCTTAGCAACTGCTGTCCTCTTGGACACCTTCCGGCTGTCACTTGCTCTTCAAAAAAACCAGACCGAGTGCACTAAATTAAGGAGCAGTCCACATTACCATTTTAAAGTCTCAGCTGGAAGCAGAATAACAATAGACCCCATGGTATTGTGGTAGCTTCTCATTTGAAAACGAGAGGAGAATGATGGCCTACCACGAACAAACATTATTACCTTTCCAAGATTTATCTGTTTTCCTCATATGAAAGGAGCTTAACACACAGAAGTTAGCAATAAATGAACATTCAGCCTAACTCCAGATACTGCAGATAAATCATGGGGTTTATTGTTCCAGCGGGACTCTGCATTGTTTTGAAGGCTACAAAACTAAAGAACTTGGAATCCAACACAAAACAAATGAGTCTCCTGCACACCACTTTCCCCACTCTTAAACTCTGACCCAGCCACAGACATGAAATAAACCTGAGATGGTTTTTTGGCCAGTAAATGTGAAGAATGCCAGAGTACAGCCTGCTACAGGAAAGGGTGACTTTGCAGAGGCTGGGAAAGCATGCCACAGGTGATACAGGAAGACATTTAAATGCTGCAAAAATTGTCCTTGTGCAGGTGCTTCTCTTCAAATATATCCCAAAGCAATCTGTGGTTACGTAAGTGATACAGTAGAACATCATCACCACCAGAAGAAAACCCAGATACCAATTAGCTAACATTAATTAAAAATCACATGGTTCTTCCTTTTACAAGCCCAGTTTTCCCCACATCCTCAGTGATGGAAATTTCCAATTTTCATTTTACATAACCAGCCTCATGTCTAAGCCCAATAGTCTCCACTTGCAGATTGAAACCTGTGTGCGATGGACTTTTTGGAGGGATTTAGCACACAAAGTACAGATATTGCCATGTTCAGAAGTTTCATCCATAATTTTTTTCCTACTCTTCTCTTGAGTGGAGTCTGTTCTGTCCTATGAATTTTATCCAGAGATCTGGGGCACATCTTGTGCTCAAGGGCAATGACACACAAAGGCAGTTATTCCATGGAAGAGAGGAGACATCAGCAAGTCTTCCATCAGAGACACAGAAAAAGAAAAAGATCAGTTTGATCTTTCTGGCCTTTCATAGGAGAACATTGAGTGATGGGAATATAGGCTTTCTATTTAAGAACAAAGGGTCTTTATCCAGTTTCAAACTATAAACTACTGCTAAAAAGCTTATTTCTGTGATTTTTCAATGACAGAATTAAATAAAATTGCAATTATCTGCCAGGAATGTGTGAAGATAATGATCTGAGAAACTACTCAGAGGGGGTAGAGTGTTTTGTACAGGGATGAACTTTACTGTGACACTCACTCATCACCATGCCATCACAAACAGCACATAATTGAGTCTCTGAGTCTTAGCAGGACTAGCAAAGTCAAGAAGCAGAAAGTGAGAATCTCCACACTTTGTATTCTCTTCCCAAGTCTGCTACATACCTCCCATAGGATGAAGGAGTATTCATTTTACTGTGCACCTTCATTTTGCATTTTGTTAGATGGACCTTTCTCTGTCTATCTGGTCATTTGAGATTGTCAACTCTTCAGGAACCCTGGTGTTTGTACAGTGCATACAAAATGGGAGTTCAGTCTTGACTTGAGCTTCTAGGCATTATCTCAGTCCATAGGAAGGGACAACATACTAAGTGATGACATACCATAGGCACATGGAATTAATTGACTTTTCCAACCTCAACTTGGAAGTTTAGCAAGAACACACCATACAGTTTTAAAATACCAGTCCAGCATCTTTGCAGATCTGTTCTACCATGTGCACAGCTCCTTTAGATGGTCACTGGGCTTCCATCTGGTGAGTTTCTAAAACTTCCTAGAAGCACACAAAGGGAAGTGCACAGTAAGAGGAAGGTGTGGTCCCAGTACTGCTGGGGAGAAGAACAGCATCTATTAAGTTCCTTACGTTGACTTCAGAGAATTGCAAGGGTTTGCCCCTCATTGCCCAACACTCTACAACAGCTTCAAATTTTTATAAGCAATTTATAATTGATTTTTTAAAACTGATTTCTGAGCTGATTCTCTCACTTCTTCTTCCTCCCTCTCTCTGAGGAACCTGAACTGTGGGGAATCTCTGCAGTTTGTAAGTACTCACCCTGCATGCATGAATATGTAGGTTAGGTACCTCCAAGCCTGAGCACGGAGCTGAGGATGGTAAAGTAATGCGTTCTTCAGGTATAAGGGATGTGTGACTTGCAGCACAAATCTATCTAATACCACTCCATTGTAAAGAAAAAAGGCAACCTAGAAGAGCAGGAAGATTCCTTGATTAGCAAATGCCTTCTCTCGCTGAAAAGCACTTTGTAGCTCAAAATCATAGAGAAAAAGTCAAATACACAATAATTCTTCTCCTATTTGACACCTTCACACAGCATGAGAGTTTCCTGTTTCAAGAGACCTGTAACACATCGGTATAACTCTGTATGTGGTTTCTGTAACACACCAGCCACTGAGCCAGAGGAACTCTGTGCCATACTGATCAGTGCCAAATCATATCCTTCTCTGTGCTTATTCCAGCACATTACTCAGCAACTGTGCAAAGATCTCATTTGGACAACAGATGAGCAGGTCAGAATATTTAATTCAGTTTCTCTTGCCTCCTTTTTCACTTAATTCACAGAACAGAGTTAATGTATCGTAATTTTTCATCTAATTCCATTATTTGGACTACTGGTTTCCCTAGAACTACCCAGATTTTCACTCCTCAGAAAGTTTTGCTATAGTTTCCCAAATTCTGTAGTTTCATATACAAATTGTTTCAATGACTAATAACCACACCTGGAGACAGACAGGATCACAGTCTCCACTTACACAGATATACAGGTAAGCCAAAACGGCTATCAGCTTCACGCTTGTCCTTGTCTAAGTTTAAATGAGTCCCACTAGCCCTTGATCATGTTCTAGCGAAGCTTTTGGCAGTGTGGGGTGGGCTCCCAGAGAAGGGAAATTGAGGTACTTGCCTCTACAATAGTGATGGTAATCATGAACCAGGGTGGAGGGCAGCAGGTATAGCTGTCGTAGTACCACTTGCGGTCTATCTCTCGAGGCAGGGTCTCATATGCAACGTGCCGGATCAGCCTCTGTGAAAGGCTCAGCCCCGTTTCCTCCAGCAGTGCCTTGCTGCACAGCCGCCTGTTCCCCTGAAGGATGGCTTGGCGGAAACTATTTGACCTTTTGTTGCTCATCTGGGTAAAAAGAAAAGGAAGAAACCATGAGGAGAAGAAACCATGCAAGACGTGGCACAACCATCCAGGGAGATTAGTGCCAGATTGGCAGCACCAGATCCAGGCAGGCTGGAGAACAGCAACCAAGTTGGAGCCCTAGGAACCAAATCTCAGGATGATCATGGGGTGACCTACATGGGGTGTGAGGCAAAACAGGACCAGGATTTGCTATTACGATGCAAATAAATGAGGTCAGGATGGAATACCAGGAAGGCAGAGCAGAGGCTGCTGATGCACCTGGCTGAGCCCTCTGGCCCATTCTCCAGCCTTCTATCCACTGTCTTCACCATCAGTTATCACAATCCATATTCTGTGTCCTCCTTCCCCCAGGTGCCCAGGCTCTATCACTCTTCCCTGCACCTGTCATCGCTTGGGGCAGAAAAATTCTTCAATGTAGCAGCAGGTACATCCACAGCATCTAACTCTTCTATTCTGGTCCTTGTTGACAGGAGTTATCTCTGGGCAAAGAAAATTACCCCTTGCCTAAAACAAAACCACACAAGCAACAGCAACAAAACAACGAACAAAACTGTTGTACAGGCTTAGCCACAGTAAACTGGCAAGAGAAAAGGATTTCTTCTTTTAAACCAGTTTTCCTCAGAGGGGGCAGGTTTCAAGATGGCACAGGCTTTGGAGGATACAGCTAATTTGTATATGTATTATCATCTTGCATGCATAGAATTAGCTCTCTATCTTTTTGAGCATACACTTTCCCAATTTGGATGCATAATTAAAGTATTTGCATTTGCAAATTAGGCAGATGGAATTTTATGCCTAGCCTGCTTGGGGGGAAAAAAAACAAAAAGAAAAAAATTAGGTCTGAAAGAGCTTGCTCCAAGATTTGGATAATTGCTAATTAGCCCTGATGTCAAACAAACCTGCTGCATTAGAGTCACTGTCTGTACTGGCTGAATCTTTGGCAGAAAGGCTGAAAAGGCTAACTACGCATAAAGACCACTGTAGGGGGACCTTTCACAGTAAAAGGCAGCAAAGTGAATGTGACAGCCTGGTCCTTCTTCTGAAAGAACTGCTAACCGATCTCAGAAAGTACCAGCATCTTCAGTCTCCCAGAACCAAATAAGAGATGACATTCAACAGTGTTGGCTTCCAGTTGTCTTGGATGACACTGGTTTCGGCTAACATCCCAAAGACAGGAAAGCCCAGAGCTTGTGCTCTCAGTGCCCAGGCAGCTGGGTAATTGTTCCAAGCTGGACCAAGCAGCTTAAAACACAGTAATCACTGCAGGGAGCCACCTCCTGTTAATCACTAGAGGAAGGCGAAGGGGCCATCTGAGGTGATGGCGCTGCGACCCATTCTCCCAGCAGCTGCCCGAACATTCCCAGCCTTCCCTTTGCAGCCTGTCCCTCCAATGCCGAAATTCACCAATGTGAGAAACACTGTCAGGTAATCACTCTATTTCAAGTTTTTTAAAATTGGGGGGGGAAATGTCATTGTTGCTCTTTTTGAGTTGTTTTAGTGAGAAAAAGGTTTACCCTAAAAAACTTTCTCCTTTGCTCTCTCTTTCCTTCACTCATTCATAACACACTTGTAAAAGAACATTTCTGGCAAAAGAAGCAGAAAAGGCAGAGAAGGAAAAAGAAAAAATATCAGTCCACAAAAATCTTTCTCCCAGTCTTCTCAAGTCTATCATCCAAAAACTTTTACCTAAAACTAGGGAAAAGGATGGGAAAAAAAAAAGTTGTTGATCTTCCATTGCATTAAGAAAGCCCATTCATATTGAAAGACAACATTTTAATAGAGAAAAATCCATGGGGTGTAAGGCTTTCCTTAGCATTTGTGAGATGCTTTTGGTAGGTGACAGACACACCTCTGTTTCAAAAGGTACTTTTAGCCAGCTAATGGCCTCACTGCATCTACAGAAGAAAGCTTCACTTGGGTTAGTTCAGAGCAGTCTGTCGAAGACGTACTGTGCATGCTCCCTTGCAGAGTTCATTCTGTTCTCTCTGGCTTCACTCTTCTTGTGGCCGAGAATGAATTCTGATTGAAACTATAAATTTGCCTGCTACAGATGAAGATACCAGACAGCTGTCTGAAGCTGCCGATACACTTATTTTAATTACAGTGATGTGTGTGATTTTTCCTGCCTACCACAAAACGGTAAGTGCATTTCCCTGCAGTGGAAAATATAATCGTTTCCAGAGTCAACCAAAGAAAATCATCTTTGCAGCTCAGCATCAAGAAGTGCTGACCACCCTCAGCAGATGATCACCTCATCGCTGCAGAGACTGGTGAGAGAGATGGGCAGGAAACTCCAAAGGCTGCTGACTTTCATGTCTGGGCTAGGCTCATAACAGAAACTTCCCTGCATTTGTTCAGCAGAGAATCCTACTGCAGGCACCACTGAACTCATCTGTTATTGCTGAGCAGAGCAAAAAGGGTCTTGCTGAGTTCAATCACCTGAATTTAGCACAGCCTGTCAGTCCAGTGTCCTGCTCTCTGTTACTGCTAATGCCGCCCAAAGAGCTCAAAAGCAGCCAGGGCTGTGAAAGTTCATCAGCATGATGTTTCTGAAGGTGTTCTTCAACATATTAAAAGTGAAACAGAAGGGAAAGGTCGTCTTAGTTTTGTTAAGAGCAGGATATTGCACGATCACTGTGGAAGTCACACCTCAGATGAATAAAGCCTCCTGGAGCAGTGGGAAGCTAGACCTCTCAACACTAAGTGACTTACCCAAGGCCATAGACTACAGTTAGAAGAATCCAGGTTGTTGACTTCTCTGGTCACCAAGCTGCACTGCTTTCAAGCCCTTCTGTCAGAAGAAAGCTCTGCCTTCCTCCCCCAAGAGAGGAAAATAAAACATGGGATCTTCCACACCCCACATAGAAACTAAAATGGAAGCTCACAACAATGTGATTTCTTCCAAGAAATGATAAAAGACAGTTGTAGCTTTGTTCTTTCAACTACCTGTTCTCACACCCCATTATTTTTACAAGGTGTTCCGTATTGGTTCTATATTCTGGCCACATGTGGATAATAAAACGCCAAGAGTTTTTTAAACTGGTAATGATAGGAAAGCAGTAAACATTGATATTACAAGAGCAAGGGAAGCCCTTGGTCAAAATGATGGTAGCCCCCTGGGGAGCACACATAATTGCTGGAGAAAGACCTTATATGCCTCAACACACAACAGGGTTAGTTCTATAGACTATGAGGCACTACCCATTGGTAGCCTCTCTGAAAAACAGGTACAGATGTATCACATCAACTGCACTTGTAAGTAGCAAGCACAGCTTCTTCCTCCTAGTTGTTTTTTGGTAGCCCTCCTCTGATATTGAGAGATAGGCACAGATAAACTTGCAAATGGATTAAGAGTTTCTAGCATTTGTCAATATAAACCAAAGCAAATGACTGAGAAATCATTTATGTCTAATTCAGATACGAGGTCATAGGATCGAAGTGTTCAGAGATAGAAACAAGCTTTGAAGTCAACTTCCTAGCTGGCCGGAATCCTGTCCCAAGATATAGATAGGATCTACTGGGTATGCAAATTCATCAGCTCTTAGCAAAGAGGCAACAAGAAAGCTGCCTGCAAATGAAATGGAGCAGATCACAAACTGCTGCAGTCTTGCAGAACATATGGAGATATCCAGCACCAAGTGTATTCTTCCCAGCTTGCAATATACCGGCAGACTCTTCGGACGGAACAATACTGGCAAGGAGCAAGATACTCCCTGCATTCACCAGCAACAGTAGGTGCTGTGTCAGTGGGGACCAGATTTCAATTTACCCAGAAAATGAAAAGCCTTTAGTACCCATAATTACAACTCTTCAGAGCTCTTAGCACTAACTAAACCTCCTGCCACCTCAGGCAGGAACATAACATTTGTCAGGCTTCCTTTAGAGTATTTAGAGGTCCAGGTTCCCTCTAAACGCTGAAGCCTTGGTGTGGTTTCACACCCCAATGAGGCAGGGACACGGACTGTCAGAAGCACACCGTGTGTGCTCAAAAGCCCTCACAATCAGCTAAGATCTGGATGACTGAATGTACTGAGCACCTGTTAAAATTAGGCCGCTCAGTAAGAGAACATCCTGCCGGTTCCCATCTGCAATCATTGCCCATCACACCAATGAGGAAATGGGCTCCAGAGGCAGCAGAGCTGACTGCCAGGGCTCAAGCAAACAGAACAGTCCTGGGCCTACTCACATAAACCCCAGGTCTTTGGATCATGCTTTTAATCTCAAGCTGGAAGGTGATGGGCAAGAGGAGAGGTAGAGGATTTAAGCCACTACCTCTGCACTCACCAGCTCTTGATGAGAAGCCTATCTTGTTCCCCAAACCAATTTTGGAAGACTCTAATCTTCCCAAACAGAGAGTCTTCCATATGGTCATGATTTGCTGACTTGACTTCAGAATTACATAATATTGGTATTTATGAGCCAAGCATTTAATCATCAGCTGAAAGAACACTGGGCCCATTGTTGGCCTGCACATTATTACAGCTCCAGAAGCTCAGGGCAGCCCACCCCACTTCTCTTCGTGCAATTGATCTGGGACTTCTTTAATGAGCGCAATATTAAAGCTGCAGGCAGATGGGTACTGCAAACTGCATGTGGGGAATGAAGGTAGCGGTGGGGAACACCACATTCCCTTAGTCCTTCATGCCTGCAAAAAGTTATTATGCAGAGAGAAAGAAATTTCCCTTGCAAAACAGGCAAGCTGACATGACTGGTAACTGTGCACTGCCACCTCTGCCCTTTGGTATTACCATACCAAAACAAAACAAAGCTTAGTGCTACAGCTCTGCTCAAAGGATGGGTTTAATACATCCACCAGAAAGGAAAAAAAAAAAAAAAAAATCATACTTAGATCTGAACCTGTCTTCAACATTGAAAATGCCAAAATTTAGGAGTCCTTACCATCCTGTGGGGGACAGTGCCAAACTTTGGTAAAGCGCAAAGCCCTGCTTTTGTTCAGAACACATGCCAATCTAAAACCAGTCTCAGAAAATCTGCAACTTGCAATGGAAATTGTCCATTCCCACTGGCAGACCAATTTCTCCGGGTTTCTTCACTACCTGTACTACTGCTGCTGCCCCAGATAATCAATAGCCAAGTCATGTAGCACTTCCCCATCTCCAGTTTCATGGCTTGTGTGGGGCACAGTACCCTTTTTTACTTTTATTCAGCCTCACTCAGGAGGTTTTGAAAAACATGGATTTCTGCCCATGACGTATTGGCATTTTTGAGGCTGGCCTACAGCTATTTTTAAACACATACAACACTCTGACAGGCAATGCATTCAGCTCTCCAGCTCTGATCTTCCAAGACACAGAACAGTAAATCAGAAGTTAGCACAAGCTTTTTAAAAGCCTCTAACAGCTCCAGTTTTATAACCCACTTTACTTACAAATGCAGCCTTTCCAATCAATTTTGCTTTCAAGATTCGCATTTATTTCCTTCCCTCACTCCACACTTCACCAAAATGCTAATATGGGTAAAGACTGCTTCTCCCAAAACGCATAGCTCAGCATCAAGTTCATCTGTCACAGATGTTCGCATCCTCTGAGCCAACCTGGAAGCACTTCCCCAAACAGTATCAATTGGAAAAAAAGCAAATACCAACATCCTGATTTGCTCTGACCAAGCAGTAGCTTACTCTGAGGATTCAAGTAAAGTTAGAGGCAGGAGAGACTAAATAAATTATTCTGGTCATTACAAGGGTATTCCCTGCTTAAGGTTTTGTCTGGACTCCTATTAAATGTGCCAAGCTTAGACCTTCCAGCACTTCCATCAGAAAAGGTAAATTACATTGAGATTTCAAGGTTAATTGCAAGAGCACTGCTTGCAGGACAAGACTAACATTTTGGTTCAAACAACATTGTCAAAACACAGCAAGTTTGAAAGGTCAACCTCGCCCCCCACCTGTTCTATTTTTCAGTGGTGCTGGGAAGGATTCTACAACTGAAATGACTCCAGATTTAATTTTCTGTAGTGAATTTTTTTAAAAAAATATCTTTTTAACGTTTCCCACTCATGTATATTTCAGATACATACACAATTAAAACTACCGTTTAGGTTGACATTGCGCTTCTCAAGTTTTAACTGCATGTGATTGAAAACAGCTGAGGAATCATGGTTAAGGGTGGAAAATTCAGTGCTAAATTCCACTTTAACTGGCATAATGATTATTTGCCAGACTAGTTCACTTGGCAGAAAGTTCTCTCTTCTGCTGCTACGTGTAGCCAGTATCTAATGGACTTAGATCAAGGTACAAGCTGACCACAATCCAAAAGCAGCCCTTGCATCCCAGTTACTACCTTTTAAGATTCTCACTTGGCCCTCTGATTGCTTTCCCCCTCCACCCTCAAGAGAGGCACATGGATCTTGGAACATAAAAAAATCACCATTTTTCTCAAAAATGGGAAGGAAAACAACATGAAGGCCCTGGTGAGGTACCTTTGTCAGGAGGGATATCCCACTCCTGGAAATGGTCCCTGGAGTAAGAACTTTGCACCTCAATATGGGCTTTAATGCTTTGAGAGGTAAGAGATGGACAAGAACACAATCATGTGACCGCTCTCATCTATCTCTTGAAAAAACCTCCTTCTTTCTCATAATAGCACAATAGTAGATCAAATACTGAAGTAAAATATTTAATTAAAAAAGGTTTGAAAATATCTATTATTATACCTCTGAATAAAAGCCAAAAAGAGAGCTCAGGAATCCTATGCTTTCAGCCAAGACAGAGAGTCAAAGACAGAGGGAGCACTTAAAGGGGTGTTCCATTGGAAGCTGAAGGACATCCCAGAGGGCTCCAGATGGGAGTCCTCTTGATGTTTGGCAGACCTGTTCAAAAACACATCTAATTGGAATCAGAGGGGAAGAAAAGCAGCTATAAAACCTGCAGCTTTGCCTGCAACAAACCTTTCCAGAATAGCAACAGTGAGAACAAAATAACAAACACCAGACAAGACCACTAGAACTGAGGTCCCGGGTTCTGCAATAGCCCTTTAAGCTTAAAACACCCATTAGAAAGTGAACAAGGATTTAGCAAGAAGAGATATTCATTTGGGCAAACTTTTGTCTTGCTTGGGGATTCCCCTGAGAGTTGCAGATTTAGGCTTTACTGCTTATCTTTCCAATGACTCAGCTAATAAAGAATTATATGCAGTTCTTGCAAAGCCTTGTTCACCTAAGCCTTCTCTGCAGGCTGCCAGCTGGTTCAGCAAAGGACATGCAAAGACAATGAAAGTGGAATTTATAGCTACTTTACAACCGTGCTACAAAGTACTTCTAAGTACCATTAAAAAAACCTCCAAGCACACCACGGTTTAAAGGATCTCTCTCACCTCCCCACAAACAAGAATACAGTATGTGAATTCTTAAAAGCTCACCTCTACAAAGATAATAAAACCCTCCTGGTGCTGCCACATACACACTCACAAAGCCAAAAGATAAAAGTCAATGTTTTCTCCTTTAAAAAAGTTATATTTTTTCCTAGCTACAGCTTTGCTTTCACCGTTTCCCCTCATTTCAGTTCAAGCCAGGTTGGAGGAAGTATCCCAAGTAAAACTGTTACCATTGCAAGCAATGCAATTGCAATTTGCATTGAAACAGCAAAAGCAAGAGTTACCTTTCAAAGCAGAAAGTACGGCCATGAAAAATCTACGGCAAGCGCAGTGTTCCCACAAGGGATAGAACCAAGCCTTGCTTTTATCACTGAAGTGGTTAATAAGAACAAATGGCTTCCAGCAATGCATTATTGAAAATTGTTCTCTTGATATCCAGTGGTTAAACCCTACTTTCTGCTGGATTCTGTGAGATAGCACATGTTTATACTGGCTTTGGCTGGGGTAGAGTTAATTTTTTTCATAGTACCTTTAGCAGGCAGCTCAACAGCTCCTTCCATCCCCATACTTGGAAAGAAATGGAAAGAGCTGTTCATAAGACACACACAGAGGAGTCTCCTCCCTTCCACACCTCTGCTTTGACAACTGGTCTGTAATGCATCTCTGATATCCAGCCCCACTCCTTCCCTCAAGGCCTCTCCAGTGGCCAGAGCCTTATTGCAATTTTACCTCCTGCTCAAAGTTTCAGGAGGTTGGACACATTTGGGAGGCCATGAGATTCTCTGATCACATCTGAGTACTTGTTTGTGAATATTGACAGAGAAAAGGAAACCCACACACAGAGCCACGCTTGTAAAACTTCTGTGGATCTAGTGAAAGGTCAGCTCTCCCCTTCCCCACTGCCAGCACCATCATTTTTGGGTGCAGATCAATTCTTGCTAAGCTACTGAAACAGTCAAATTAACCCAAGCAAAAAGCAGAGATGGCTGATGATCATCAAGCACAAGCATGTACTTAAACAGCACCACACATAGTTTCCAGGATTGACAGCTATAAAGTGAAGGAAATCACTAATTTCACAGTGATTCTGTGTCAATAGGATCAGGAAGTTTCCTCTCCACCAGGAAGTTCAAAAGGCAGGTTTGGGAGCAGGAGACTAGGGAAAAGAGAAGGAGCCCTAAAAAGTTTGCACGTTGGAAATCAATAGCAACTAGAGGAGGAGTGAGAGGAGAAATGCCATTTATAAGTAGTTTAATGTTCTGGCATTTGCAATGCCTATTGATTAGAAAGTGCAAAAAATGCAGATGAGGATAGAGGGACTGATGACAGAAGAATCAATGGCTTCTTTACAGGAGTCATTCAATAACAGTGAAGGAAATTGGCCATTTTGCAGAAATCACTTCAGGTGGGTGTGAGCTGGCGCAATCTCCCATTCCCCAGCGGAGGAGGATGTCCAAGCCTTTCACCTCCCTCCTGCCCCTCATTAGTTTGTGCTGCTCCTGAGCACAGCGGACTGAGGAGAGAGGGAAAAGCTCAGTTCTTTTCCTGAGCCTGTTGCCAACATGTTGGCTGGCCCTAGGCCATCATTTCTGTACAAGAAATTAGATAATGCCTCTTCCCGCTACCCAAGTGTTGTGCAGCTCAATTAGTGAATGCTTGCACGGTACTTAGAATATACCAAACTGTAGAACAAGCAGCTGTTACTATAAATACACTGCTGATCACAGAGTACGTTGACCACACTGTTTATTAAGCTGGAGCTGAGGAAAACCTCACTCTCACTGTGATCTATTTAATAGTTTCTACATTTATTTTACTGTGTACCTAAATACGTGGAAGTGGCTAACAAGACAGCTTGATTAGATCCAGCAGACTTATGTCATTGAATCACAGCAATTTCACCTTCTCACTGACCACAGCCTGACTGAGGCTGTGACCTGGATCCTTGACAGCTGTGCCCTGTTATCATAGTTTTCTAATCAATGTGAAGACAGGACATATGGAAGACACTTTCTTTCTAAACCAAGAACACATGCAGGAGTGACCATGACAAATAGAGGGATCAAATCCCCATGTTGACAGCAGGAACACACAGAGGTGCAATTTATTATCCTCTGCATCACGAATACATCAAGCTTTCCGGTGAAACTTTAAAGACATCACCGACTTTCACTGCTCACTGACTTTGTCACCCAAATTTCTCTTACTTCTGCGCTAAATCTGCTGGAACTCAGTGGGGAATGACAGAGCAAGAACAGGGAAAAGCCTCCGGAATGGCTACTGTTCAAGATACCCATCTTGCAAACAATGTTTCTAGGCCATCCTAGCATCTCACAACACATGTCTACATCTGTGTTGGCTCACCAAACTGCCTTGATGAGAAAGAGAGATCCCTTCACTAATTGACTAATTAGTAGAGATAGAGAGGCATCCAGATCATGACTCATACCGTCTGAGACATCTCACCTGGGACAAAATGAATATGACCTAGAAAGACTTTATCCCTGTTGCTGTTGATGCCTACAGCAGTGCAATATGATTCCACCCAGCAAGTCAACACAACGTTATCTATATATTTTTGTCTGGAAGTGGTGAAATCTCTAGATAAAATAGGAGACATCCAGTCTGGCAAACCTCTGCTTGCAAACAAATGGCTCCTTATGACAGCTACTGAGAGCAAAAGCCTCTAAACTAGCAGCAGCCATTGCTTCCTCTTATAACAGCTCCCACTGTTTATCCCCATGCAAACTTGCTTTTTGGAAAAAATCAGCAGCAACTTGACTCTTAACCTGAGAGTTCAATCACCACTGAGTATTTCAGCAAGGCCATGCAGAGTGTGATGCAGGGACACAGCAAACACTGGCCCTGATAGAGGGAGGGAGAGAGGGAGGGAGTCTGTCCCCCTCACCAGCCAACGTTTTAAGTGGAGCCAAGGACTGAGAGGCCCTGCCAGCCAGAGCACTTACCAGGTTGACGAAGTCCTGGTAGCAGATCCTCCCCTCGGAGTTGCTGTCTGCCAGGGCCAGCAGGACCTCCAACTTGTGGGGGTCCAGCTCTGATCCGTGTCTCTGGAGAAGGGAGCGAAACTTCTCAGTGCTGATGTAGCCGGTGTTGTCAGGATCAAACTGGGATAGGAGAGGAAGTACCAGAATGAATCATTCCACGTTACACACAACTCTGCCCTCCTGTGCATTCATCACCCACTGCAGACCCACAGGGACCCCAGGGGCTGCTCTAGGTTTTGGGACACATTGCCCTGCAACTACATCTCCAGCTTCTTTTCAGTGCCCAGGGACTACAAAGCATCCTGCTGCAGAGGGAAAAACCTAGGCATCATCACCCACACCTTCACCCTGTCTCCACCCAAGCTTCTGCTAAGTCAGCTCCCTTCACTTTCCTTCCCTCTGCATCATCATTTCTCTTGGTTATTTTTTTATATCCCTGTCTATCTGGACTATGTAGGAAACCAGAGATGCAGCCTGTGAGATAAACCATACTGAAAACAGTTTTACTCCTGTATTTCCTAACAGGATTGCAACACAGGAATACGCCATCCCTCCTCAAGCCCTTTCTGTGCTCAGTGGTTCTGACAGTCACCTTTCCAGATCACCTCTACAGACGCCTTCAAAATGGGAAGTGCTTTCACTGCTGAAGAGCTCTCTATTTTATGATGGATTGGAAAGACAGTTTTTGGACAGGGAGCAAAGGAGATGAACATCGCATCAAAATAAGAGTGACAAGGCAGTCACGTGACATTTTCAGAATGTAAACCAGTCATTAGAAGAAAAGTCCCAGGTGAGATTTGGAGTGAATCGCACTCTGAGCAAAAACATCACTCTTTTCCCTCAGACTAAGTGTTTCATCTCCTAAAAACGCCACTGATCGAAAGGAGACAGCTTTGCAAGTCTGCTCAAACTGACAACTGCTTCCAGTGACCTCTAGCCCACGCTGACCTCCCCAGGGCACCCTGTGAGGGGCTGCCAGCTCACAGGTGGGCACAGCCCCAGCCCCGACAGAGCCACTGCTGGCACCGCGCCGAGCATGTTTCTTTTGTGCTTTGAAAACTAGTGGATGCAAGCTGCCAGCCCAGCCTGCACTAGCTGTGGTGCAGTCTGGTCTCTGCCAGCTCTCTGTTGCTGGGAGCTTTGCCTTTGATTTCCCAAACTTGGCTGTGAGGACCCTGGTGCTCACTGGCCTCCTTTTGTAGATAATGATATCAAGCTTGTTGGCTGGATTGAATGGCTGTCAGGGGGCATGGTGGTCAGGAGGGAGTCTTTTCATGGAAACATTTGGGACATAAAAGGCCTTGGCAGAGCCAAAAAGGTCCTGACAATCCTCGTTGTTTCCTAACGGAGAACAGAAGCTGAACAGGCGCCCAGCCTTCAATCAGACGCAGCCGAGTAAAGTCTCCCTTGGCAGGGGAAGGGGTGAGAAGGGGGATGTGGCAGAGGACACAGCCTGCCAGCAGCAGGGCTGGCACTGCTCTGAAGCAAGCAGAAAGCTTTAACCAGACTGGCCTCAGGCACAGGCAGCTTGCTCAGAGGACGCGGTACCCACGTGCAAGGATCTGGCTTCATCTCCTTCCATCCCAAGCACCTTTGTCCCGCTGCTCCCAGGGTCTCTGGAGCAGGGCTGGCCTGCTATTTTGTCAAAGCAGCGGCCCCTCTGTGAGAAGCTGCTGGGGCAAGTGGATTACACAAAACAAGAGAAACCAAGTGACCTGTGGACAGCAAGAGCTGGGCACTCTCCCCCCCCCCGCCCCTGCCAAGGGTTGTTCTGTCCTTGCAAGGTGGCCTGGATGTACCTTCCTGACAGCTGGCACCCAGAGCCAAAGGTGGATTTCATCAGCTGTTTACTGTTAAACAAGGGCTTAATATTAATCCCTGGAGAAGTTTAGCTCCCCTACTCCAGTCAGCCCACACTGATGCTTTATGTTAAAAGATCAAATTCTAAAACCAACCCCAGAATCAGGGCTATTCCACACAGACTCAGCTCTGATGCTTTTTGGCTCTTGCTGTGACTCCTAAGCCTGTCTCAGTGTGCAGGGCCCAACCCCAGAGGCACAGATACCCTGGAAATATAGTATTATTAGCATAATACCTGAGATGACCTTTCTCAAGGGGAATTTGCAGAAGCTGGGAGATGAGTCATTCAGCGAATGGATCTAACACCTGCAATCCTATAGATACTGCTGTGTTCATCCTTGTTTCCTGAAAACATTTGACCTAACCAACATCTTACTTAACTGCACCACTTTAACTATATCTTGACATTTAAGATGTCAGAACCTATCTTGTCTAGGACAAATCCATTTGCTTCTTGAAGGCTTAAATGCTTCCCTACTTTAAGGGCCAGGGTCAGCGACTGAAGCGTGGAACTCTCCCCCCTTGCTGTGTGCTCACTGTTTGACTTTGTAGAAAAGACCAACAGCAGTGGGGAACATGGCTATTCCTTCAAGGGCAGAAGAGATACAGAGCTGAAGCACACAGGCTCCCAAAGCACAAAAGAGCTGCTCCAGATCACACACCATTTTTCCCAGACTGTTCTGCTTTAAAGCATTCCCAAAAGAAACATTTTGTAAACCAGAACAGAAATTACACAACTGCTTCAGAGCTTCAAACCAGCCCACAAGGACACACTGATGACTCCAGACTCACTAGCCCTAGAATAGACACAATCCTGTCACTCAAGATGGTACTGTCCATACCTGTTACTGGCTGCTTGTTTTCCAAATGGACAGCCAGCTGAAGCCTGTCTGGTGGCTGTGAATGAGCCTCTGCTCCAAGGATGCTTCTCTCTCATACCAATAGGTACCAGCATTCCTCCTTCAGCTCACTCTCTTGCTGCTTGTCCCACCGAAATCAAAGCAGTGGCAGAAGGTAGCTAGTATTTTCAGTACTGCAAACATGCTAGGGAGCCTGTTCTCCTCTTTCATGTTATTATGTATAATTTTCTTTTTGGCACTAAGTTAATGATACTAATTAGAAACAGATTTGAATTGAAATGGTGGATCTGAACAGCATGAAAGAGTAAGAGGTGAACAATGAACAACTGTCATCTGAGCTGAAAAGGCCTGCCTCAGAGCAGGACTAGATCGCTGCTTCCACAACCTGAAGCAGAATGTTTTACTGTAAACTCCAGTTGTAAGGGAATTCTCTTGTTTATGTTTAAACATATTTTTTTTCAGCATATAAAAACCTTATCTGTCACTCAAAATCCACCCCAACACTACAAATTGCCTCAAATTGACTGTTTCTGATACCGCAGCAAGCCAAAAAAATCAAGGGGTTGAGATGGTCCTGCAAAAAATGTGTCCCCACACACGGCAAAAACGTGCGATGGCACACTCAAAACACTTGGGTCCATCAATTTTAAAAGCAGCAACTGACCTTTGCTAGACGCTTCATGTATTTATCCATGATGATCTCGTTAAGGGCCAGTTGTCCCACAAGCCCAGCAGAGCACCTTTGTGTCACGGAGAGGACAGACGATGACTGGCAGCCATCAGCATGGCTGTGCTGAGCCCCAGGTCCAGCCCCACAGGGAGTGCTCCCCAGGCAAAGTCCCCCAGCAGCCAAGTCAGAGCGGTGGCTTCCTTCACTGTAGTTACTTCTGCCTCTGCCCATCTACTTGGGCAGACAAGCACAACACAACTAGTGCAGGGATAAGGAAGGCCACTTGCCCCCCCCTTACCCTTCCCCCAAACAATAGGACACTAACGGCAATTTCATGCAAGGTTTCCTCTGCATTTCAATGACAATCACCCTTAACTCCCTTGATCCTCAACCAGGCTCTTAAGCAAAAATGTAAATATGTTAATGACTGTAGCAGCCATCTGACCCAGGATCTTAATTCCCTGGCCCAAAACAAGCTTTTTTTTCTCCTATTTCTTCCTTATTTTAGAACAGACGCTCCATAAACCGAAGGCCCCACAGCAAAACTCCAAGACAAAAATAAGGGGTGGGGGTCCTGGAAACTCTGATAGAAATAAGAAATATGTTTGAGAAAAGAAAATGAAATCTCAAATTGTTCTTCCTCTTTAATTAAAGACATATCAGCCACGGCTGACTGAGCAAGTAGGGTGGAGGCTGGTGCTGCAGACAGACAATGGGTATCTTGGGAAAACACAGACATTTCACATAGCACAGCCAGCTGCTCCTCTCCCCCATGGCAAACAGCCCTCTGGGGCATCAGAGCAGCTGGAGAGCCAACAGCTGAACTGAGCACAACATGAGGATCCTTGGCTGGCTTTATGATTGCAGATCTGTTGCAGGAACAGAGAGTCTGCCACCACCCAAGGTTTCCCCATTGAGGGGCTTTGTCTTGGCATGAAGAAGAGGTATCACCCAAGCCATAAGTTGTCTTTGCAATGGGCAAGGCTCCAAGCAACTTCATCTAATTTGGAAGTTGTCTTTGAGTTAGATCAGTCCCTGCAAACCTGAATTGTTCTACGGTATCTTCACTTCTGTGAGAGACTGGCCTGGCAGGCAGGCCTCCTGGCACTGACCCCAGCTCTGCTCCAGACTAGGAGGCAGATTCTTAAAATAAATTGCCCTGAGCTTTAGATTCCCCTCCTATTATATTGAACAGACAACTCCTGCCTTATTTCCCACCAGAAGGGAGCTATCAGTAGTAGACCTGCTTCTTTCCCACTGGAATCTAGGCCCTTTCCCACTGGAAAGGGGGAGTCAATCATGTGCAAAATCTGTTAATCTCCAAGGGTTTCAGAAACCACTCCGAGCTTTGCTTCATTTGAACTCAGACCATTAGATGGCATAGTCTCCACAATCTAGGGTTGCTAACAAGCTTTGGAAACAACCAGACCATCTCCAGGCTCAAGGGCCATGCTGTAGTTGAATCAAGAGTCTCTAAGTCAATGCATGGAATTGACAGACTCCAAGTTGAAGCTGTGAAAAGACATTTAAGACAGGCATTGAAACTCTCCCCAAGATAGTCATACATCTTACCAGAGCCCATTATCTACCTTTCTACAGTCTCTGGGGTCATGCTGTGAGTTGGTGAGAGGGTTTGTTTTTTTGGTTAAAAAAAAACAAAAACAAATTAAAAAAAAACAACAATCAAAAACCCAACAAAAAACCCAACCACAACAACACAACAATGTGGCAACAGTGTATGTAGCATTTGCCACTTTGATGAAGATTAAAGGAATGACAAGGCAGAAGATGAAAGTCTCCTTTATAAGCCAAATGAGAGAGCAAAAAGCAGGGGCTGTTTTAACATGAGTTTCATCACTGTCTGGTGGTAATGATCTATCGAGCAGCTTAATGATCCTGCTCTCTCTTCCAGTAGTGGGAGGTGCACATGAGAGGAGAAAGTGTGATCCAGAAGAGAAGGCGGCCAGTCAAAGGTACATGCATATACCTGCACCGTGAAATCCAGCTTCTGACCATTAAAGTCACCTAATCTGAGTTGGTTGAACATGTGTGGTAAAACATCAGTGCTGGCTCCAGTGACACACACTCTCTTCCCCTGGAAATAATGAATTTACCCACCACTGCCCAGACAATGTAAAGTGATTAAGGGCTGTCCAGCAGTACTTTTAGCGCATGTTAGATTGCTTTCACCTAAGGTGAACCCAAGGGCTGGAAACATCTTCCAGTTCTCAAAAGCCAGATTGCATTTAAACAGGGAGGATGTACCCTCACTAACTCACCAAGTAGAGCCCCCAGACGGACCCGTTCCCTGGAAAGCTGCTGCCAGAGAGCACAGAGCTACCCAGCTCAGCATCCACCCAGGTGAGGAGGCGTTGGCAGAGCAGATGGCCCATCACCTGGATTCTGGTAAGTGTCTCTGCATGCAGCTCATGGCAAAGTGGAGATTGAGGGAGCTGTTATAAGAATCCTTTTTCCTTGAAGAGCAGAGCAGCCTGAAGGACCAGGTCCATCAGCTAGCTGACCAATCTGTAGAGGCATTTCTGCTCTAATTTATTTCTCTTACTGTTTTAGGCGTAAAGACAAGGAAGGGACCTACATTACTACCATCTGTTATTACCTTCTGCAAAAGCACTTCATCTAAACAGACACTGGAAGCACAGATTCAACATGAACGGGAGAATAAAAGGAATCGGGAGTGCATGACTGCTCAGTTGTTAGGCAGACAGGAAAGAGGGCTTGGGACCTGGTATTGCCAAGATTTCTGGAGTGAGCCCAGATGCCTCTTGCAGTGCCTTGACTTCCCCATCTACAAGGCACAAGACACATACCTGTGCCTGTGTGATTTAGCACAGTGAGGGCTGTAGAGCGCTTAAAGAGCACGGCTGGATTATATCTGCAATGGCAAAGGGCAATTAGTGAATCACAAGGCCAAGTACCACAGGGGAATACGAACAGAGAATATGAACAAAATATGGCCTTCTGCCAGGGTTTCACATATAAAAACATATCACACTTTCCAAAGCCAATGCCAGCCGGGCACCACACTGAACCTTATCTCCAGAGCGGTTCCCTGGTCCAAGTCACCATAGGCCAAGCAAATTCTGCATTTGGACACCTCAGGAATTTTTGACCCACAGCTTGCTGGGGAAGCCTATCATACTCACCCTGGTACTCAAATCTATGTTTCTGTCTCCACACACATTTTTAATGCAACTTGCTCCCCTATCCTTCCTCTGCATGGGTTTTCTTTGCTGCAAGTCCTTGCTAAGACACTAAGTGAGGATAGAGCTGAGATGCACTCACAGGACCTGTTGGGCAAGCTTTCAGTCCTTTGCTGTCTCGACAACCCACCACTCTAAGCGATCCCACTGCTTCCCTCTGGAGCAGCCTCCTGGCAGAACACTCACAGGAATCAGCCTCCAGTCTCAGCTGGGAAAATTACACACAGTGTTCAAGCCACCCAGAACTAAATTATTCAAAATATGCCACTGTGCTGGCTTTGAAACCAAAGCTGCTCCCCAGAAAGAAGCCAGGGTAAATAGAAGCTCCATTATCAGCAGCACTGACGAGGAAGGAGATGCAGCACTGAAAGTGAGGAAGATAATTACATAATTAAGGAGACAGCATGGATGGCAGGAGATGCCCTCCATTATGCCACAAGGCTTAATGCAAAGAGACATGCTTATAGACTGAGACTTCTCCAGCTCTGCTTCTTCCTGTTTTATTATTTATGTAAGTGCATTAAGAGTAATGGAAAAAAGCTGAGGCACTCTAAAAAGTGGTGGGGTTTTTTTTTAGGTGGAAATATAATTTTTAATCTTGATCCAGCACTGGGCACCTTGCACGTTTTGCTGGATAGATGTCCTCAGCTGCAGCAACAGGCTGGACATGTTGCAACCCAGACTGGCGAGCCATGTGTCATATCACAAGCCCAGCTCTGGTGCTGACTATCTGCACATTTCTGAGATTGTCAACAAGATGAAACCTACAAGAGATCACTTAGTGACTGCCATGAACAAACCCATTCTAACAGTTAAAACCTTAGGCAAGAGGTTTAACTCTCTTTCCAGATCTGCTTGTCAGCACTGGTCTAGACATTGTTATATGTACAGATGCCTGGTCTCTTGCTCTCCGTTTTGAATTCCTCTAGTTTTTAGGGCTCCACAGTCTCCTGAGGCAATGAGCTGTGCAGCCTAATTAAAATAAACCCCACTTTTCTTCTGGATGGTGTAAGGCATTAAATATCAAAAGCTGAAAGCAGCAATATCCATACTAACATGACACACGATATTCTCATTTACCACCACATAATTATTGTTTATGTCTTTTTAGTCATGTCTTATTGGAGAATCTCAAAATCCTGTATCAGTATTAATTACATCTCTCAGTGCTTCTACATTGTGAGGGGACATAATGTGTAAGCCACTTCATTCAGAGCTGAAATGCAATATGCTCCGGGTGGGATGCTGCATTTATTTGGACTACATAACTCAATAGGAGGCATAGCATGCACAATCAGCCTCACAGCCTGGAGACAGACAGGCTATAATCACTATTGCTACAAGGAAATTAAAAAAAAAAACCACCAAAACCAAAACAACCACTAAACATAAAATGAACACATAACAGTCAGAATAGCTGTTCAGCTGGGGCTGTATTTCAGGCCAAGTTCCTGCAGTCAGATCCCTGCTTACGCCCAGGTTAACAAAAAGTACACAAGCACTTCTGTAAAATTCACTGCTATTGACAATGTGTCCTATCACAGTAGTGTCTCTGCTGGTACAGATAAGTCAGATGAGTCTTCTAATTCAAAACAGGGTTTTGGTCTGATATCTGGAAAAAGTAGCATAGGTGATGCCAGTGCAAGAGTCAGTAGTAGTTGAAATGTTTCTGTTCTTGATGTGGACAAAAGCCCAATTAATTATTTCTATCATAAGATGATGATCCACTTTCTGTCCCAGCAGTAACTCTGGAGAACATTACACAGCAGCTGCTAAAGTTACATAGTTCTGAATTAGCAAGTCAAGGTAACTTGCATCCAAAAGATTTTTAAAAGCCAGTACTAATACTGATTTTTTGCAAGTCTGGGAACACTGGAGGAACACCAAGATCTACATTTTACCTTTCTTCTAGCTTTGAATCAGCAATACAGCCCTTCCAACTATGGCTCCAAAACTCCTGTCCAAACATGGTAACAGGCACCCACACAGCTCCCAAAACCACAGGGCTGTGACAAGAATTTAATGGGACAAAGAAGGTCTATCAGCCTAATAGCAACGAACAGCAAATTAACAGATGCCTGATACTGAGTAATGCATAAGTGAAGTAGGACTGGCCTAATACCAGTCAGAATAGGCTACAGAAAATAGGTAGTGTTAAACTGATACCATCCGGATGGTACAGATCCTAGACAAGGTTGCTGGTATAACTGATTTCTGCAGGGCATCTGACATCACCAGTTAACACTGTGTCTCAGGACTTACCTGTGACACAAACTCGGGCTGCCACATCTTTAACATGCTGAAAAGTCTGCCTATTTGACAGGTCTCAAAAATAAAACTAAGCTAGAGAGCTACCATCACAGGGAGATGCCACTAATGGGGTCTCACGAGAATTCATTCTTGCTCCTGCATAATCATCATTAGTGACTTAGGAGAAAGCATTAAGATAACTCTGCATCATGCTCACAGATGAGCTAAAGCAGCAAGTTACTAAGCATGAGCTGGGTCTTTTGGTAAAGCTGGGTGCTTGCAAACAATACATATTACGGTATAAACAAGTAGAAAGACACATGGCCAGGAGCCAAGAATGCCAGCCAGCTTACAGGATGGGGAATGCCATCTTCAGAAGCAGCCACTCTGTGGGGAAAAAAAAAAAAAAAAAAAAAAAAAAGCCTTGTTTGTTACAGTGAGTGCTCTCAAGGTAACACTGTCTGCAAAAAAGGAAATGTGACCTGCAGGTTTGTAAATGAGGTGACATTACCTCTGCACTTGGCACTTTGTTACTGGTACAGTCTGACTGGCTCCACTGACAGCGTCGATTCATTAGCTCATGAAAGGGAAGGTTAAGCAATGACTTGATCACTGTCCAGAAGAACCACAAAGGGAACAGAAATTTGGCAGCAGAGGATTCTCTACTATGACAAAGGTATAATCACATCTAGGGTACAGAGGTCAAATCTGAACAGATTTAGATTAGAATAAATTGATTATTTTTACTATTAACAAATGAAATAGCTCAGTAACTTCACTGGAAGTTAACAATTGAATTGCAAGTTTTCCTAGGAGATGAGGTACGGCCAAGATCAAGGAGAAGACCACTCAGAAAATCTTCTGGCCTTCATTATGAGAGACTAGATGATCCCAACAGTTCCCTTCTGACCTGATTGCAAGTTATTAGGGCTCAGAAAAACTTAAGCCAAACGGATGCATTGAAAGCCCCAACTAACAATTGCTATAACACACGTATAACCAGAATGACCCACCGATGCCGGAATTCAAACCACACTGGTTTTGGTTAGAACAACTGCAGAGCAAAACTCCTACTAAACAGACTGGGAAACACAGTTAACTCATACTGATTTTACATGTGGCTTTGCTCAGTCGTGGGGACTAGAAGCCACCAAAGAAACTCCTCTGCTTTCCAAGATAAACTGGAGCAGAAGGTGGTGTCAGCCTCGTGACAGAGGTATCGCGTGATCCTTATAATGCTTGTAGGCAGCTGGCGTTACACTGCAACGACATAACCATCTCAAAAGAACTCCAGACAGGCTAGTTCCAAATGGAATCCAGACCTGGAAGGATTAATTATTACTCTATCATTTAAGCTCTTGAGAACAAGCAATCCTGACTTGCACCTTTCCAGTGTAATCACAAAGGTTACAACTGCAGTAAGGAGCCAGACTGATGGAAGCTGTGGTGGTTCACACTGTTTCTTAGGAGATATATCCAAATCAGCCCTGGATGACACCCAGACCCCGCAGGTTCCCTGCATGGAGGACTGTGAGGGTAACACCTGCAGTGTTTGCATCTTCCCAGTGCCTGCTATGTCAAATATACTTCGGTTTAAGGGCAGAAGAGATTTCTCTGAGTACCAAAGCTGCACAGTCAATCACAAATCAGAAAAATAAAGCTGCAGTTTTGACTTCTTATATGCCCTTACTGAATATGATGGACAAATGCAAGGCAAGGCACAGTGTTTCTAGAGTTCTCTTTGCCACAGCTTTCAAATATACACAAACTTGTCAGAAGTCTTAAAGCAAATAATTATTTAATTAAGTCTCCGCAAAAGGAATGTAACTAACTTCACAGGAAGAGGTGCTGTCCATGCAGGTTCCCTGCCCAAGCCTCAAGGCTGGAATGGAGCAGTTGTCCCTGCAGGTGACAAAAGGCAGGGCTGGCCTGGGGCTAGCTGTGCCATGCAAGGTGTAATGTCTCTGTGGGGTCCAAACACAGCGAACAGGGAATCCCTTTTACACACTTACCAGCCTAATAATAAATAAACTGCACCACAGCATGGTTTGCAATCCCTCTTTTAGCCAGTTATGATCCTTCTTACAGCATTAACAAGTCCTCACTGAGCTTGGCCCTGCCTGAGCTGTACCAGGAGCTCCTTATTGCAAATACTCCTTACTGCCTGGGGAAACAGCAGCAGATCTCCCTTCACAGCCTCCCACACAACAGAGTGCTGGTCCCATCAGTCAAATCTGCACTCACTCACAGAGCCCCTCTCCTTGGCTGCCTCCACCTCCTTTCTGCCTTCTTTACCGAACTAAGCAGATTTCTCATGTATACAGGGCTCACACATGCTTTAAAGAGCACCTGCTTCCTCCGACAAGCCTGTGCGCTCTTCCCAAGCTCTAGTATTCCCCTTTTACTTGAACAGACTGGATTGAATGCAGTTTAACCATTCAAAGCCGAAGCCCCCGTGGGCACCCACAGGCAAGCAGACCTCCCACTTAGTTTTCCTGTTACACTGCAGCCAAGAGGCCAGCTCCTTCAGTGGGATCGGGTGGATATCTGCACACTGCCAGCATGGTGTGAGCTGTGGGGGGACCAGGTGCACTGCAGGCTGGGGGATCCTTGCCAGAGGCCTGTGGTTCATATTTGCCATGTCTGCATCACAAGCACAGGGTCACGGCTGCACTGAGACATAGAAACAAGCAGCGCTGGCTACTGCGATTCACAAGCTCTATTTCCTGGGCGACACTAAAACTCACTTTCAAGCACAGAGATGGCTTTCCAAAACTGATACGACTTCAATGCAGGCGATCAGAAGAAGGAAGTGGAGAAGGCATAGGCAACAACCATCATTAGAGAGCCAGCATAATTAATGAAATGCACCTTATGTCCTCAGGAATGAGGAAATCAAAATGACCCACTCAAGAGTCACCTGAGAGCTACAAGCACTGCAAACAAGGGAGAAATAAGCCAGAGGGGACAGAAGACAGAAAGACCAGATGGAAAAGGAGGGTTAGGAAATAGCAATACTCCTTCTATTAATGCATCATGCTGTATCTCTGGGAAGCGGGAAGAGAGTGAGGGAGGAAAGAAAAAAAAAATCTTCTCACCTGCAGGGTAACTAGAGAGAAATCCACCCCAAAAAATCCCACCCAGCTTCCACTGGGGATTAATTAGCCCATCAAGTGGGGTCAGCTTCTAGCGGAGCATCCTCATGGAGCACACTGCAGGCTGCTGCATTTCGGACAGTCACGGAGAAGGGAGTCCAAAGACACAAAAGGAGGACTGCGGAAGGGGCAGGAGGAGAGGGCAGCCCAGACTGGCTGAGAGGAAGCCCAGATGAATGGGGAAAGGCAAGCAGGGAGGTGAATGAGCAAGAGGTGATGAATGGTAGGGAGGGCATGGAAGTTTTACACACAGGGCAGAGAGCAAAGACAGACCTGAATGGGGAAGACTGAAAGATGCCGCTTGAATGGAAGGGGAAAGAGGGAGGAGAAATGAGGCAGAGAGAGAGCTGAGCAGCACAAAGTGAAACAGTGTGGGCAGAATAGCTTCCCACATGGACTTGACAAGGCCTTAAAGACAGAGAGAGACAAGTGACAGCATGAACTTTAATCCAGGAGCAGAAAAGCTGCCGAGAGCAGACAGCGCTACCCTCATCTGTCCCTGTATAATCCCTCCAACATTGGGCACCTTCTTTGCTCCCAGTCAACAAATTCTCATGAACCCAGAGCAACTCAAACAGTAGCCATCAAAGGCCAGGGGGCCCCCATCAAAGGGGGTCGTAGCAAAACTGAGCCAGTGACATGGAAAGAGCTGATAGGATAAAGCACCAAGCTAATTACAAGAAGCAGCCCAAGAGATGCAAGCGTAACACCACCCTGAAGGCAGGAGAAGATGCAGTTTGTATGTACAACACAGAAACACTGCTTCTCACCAGTGCTACTTGCAGGGCTTTCCTCCCCTTTCTAAGGCCAGGACAATTTTTTCAAAACAAAACTTTTCCAAGTAAAATCTTGGAGATTTCAGTCATGCCAAGACTTTCCTGTGAATCTGCCTTAGTGTTGAATCTTGATTGTAACGAAGAAGTTTTCTCAGATTCTACAAGGCCAAAACACCACAGACATCACAATTTTCAAAATGCTTCATTACAAAATTGCCATTTATGTTTATATTCAGCATGCCCAGATGGTTCAGCTCAAGTCAAATAAAATATTTTTCTCAAATGGAAACAAGAAGTATTTTTCACAATCTTTTGGGGAACTGCGAACAAGATTATACGTGTATCATTATTCACCCACCTCCACAGTCTTCACAGCTGGGGAAAATAAAGCACTCAGAAAGGACACATCTTATTACTTGCCTCACTGGCAGACCTGAAAATTGGATACACTCCTATCCCTTTTGGGTGTGCAGGTTTAGATAGGCCAAGGTATCTGCTACCCTCCTAGGGCTATCAGTCACCCCCAATATGATCCTGTGCCAAATCTAATTTCCCCAACTGCAAAACAAAAGATACAGTGACTCACTCTAAAAGGAATAGTATAAGGCCTTAAATCATAGTCCTTCATGCTCAGAAAATCTTTCATATTTGTCAGAAACAACCATTTAAAAGCTAATTCAGTGTCTGGAGCTCATGTTTCACTCATAAACAGACTCCACTGTCACACAAGATGAAATGAGAGGTCATAGAAACCCACTAGAAGGTAGGACACAACTCCCAAAACCAAACACAACGGAAAGGAAAACAAATTTAAATTGAAGACTTGACACTACTCTGCCTTTTCAACACATCAGGGAAGTCAAACATACTAACTGTTTTTTAAAGTGTTGCTAGAGGAACCACAAGGGGCTCCATCTATGCCTCAACTTGAGACTCTAGTTCTGCCCTTTTCTTTTTTGATGTTTCTTGCATCAACCAAGCATAACAATATCAATGCAGCTAGTTCCAAGCAAAAATATGAGCATCCTGGAGTCAGAACACAAGCAACAACTCATCCGAGAAAAAACATGAGGATTTCTCTCCCCTGCCCCCAAAGAAAGAGCAATGGAATTCCTGAGAAATCTGGGCTGGATCATCAGTGTCCCTCAGAGAGGTCCACAAATACAGGACAGAGACTTGGGATCTGGCCATTAGCAAATGCATCTCTGCATTTTGAAATGATAATTTGTGCTCTTTATGATTCACAGTGGTACCATTGTCATTGGCTCAGTAGACAGAGTTCCCCTTTATGAACTAGGAACTCAAGGCAGAGAGGCAAAGTAATTCACCCAAGGATGCAAGAGGCTTAAAATATAGTTGAGATGAGCTGCCTGTGCTCCAGCCACCTCCATGAAGCTACATGCTTCCTACATTGCCACCTAATAACTGACTAGTAAAAATGGGAATTGCCAAATACTAGGATTTTTAAAGACAGGTTAAGATAGAGTAAAAGTCTGAGCACTCCCAGCAAGTATGCTAAGCTTGGTGATCTGCACAAGCAACAAGAAAAGATGTCCAAGTGTGAAAGTCTCTCCTGGAAGCAGCAGGGAGATGAAGAGATCGATGTGTGTTTGCGCAAGCAGGCACACACACATAGAGCAGTGGCACAGGGACAGTAAGGGTCTCCAGAAAGGCTGCTCTGCCAAAGCTGACAAGCTTGAGCATTGAACTTCACAACCCAGTGGAGCCCATGAAGAAGTGCTACTGCAAATAGAAAAGTGTCTTGCTTTTCCATCTGCCAGCCTGGGCACAGGCAGATCACATTACATATGGCACTAAGGGGAAGGGGAAGAAAATACGAGTAATTCTCAGTTCAGTGAAAGGAGTGTGAGTTGTGCAGCTGCTGCAGTGTGAGCAAGCCCTAACAGCACCAGCTATTGCTTTGGGTCAAGAGATCATACCCTTTCAGCCTGCCTCCTGACTTGTGCCTCATCCCAGCTGCTTTCCTCTCTGTTTAGTCCCTGCCTGCAGAACAGCTAGCTCCCTGGAAGAAATCCAAATGCAAGGAGGAGAGGTTACAAGTACCTGAGGGAGGTGACAACACAAGGCAGGTCACCACTTAGTCTAAAAGCATTCAAGCAGGGTCAACACCTACTAAAAATAAATACATAAATACACACATACACGCTACACAGGAGAAGGATTTACGCAGAAGGGACAGCCAGGAGCTCACGCATGCTTGGGGTTCCTTGAATCTGCATTTGGGAAACTGGCAGCTATCATAACTGAATCAGACAGACTTGTGCTGCCAGCAGCTGGGAGCTGACAAGTCATCCTCCTTCCAGGCAGGGCTGCTGTTGCACCCGTGCTATTAGGAACCAAAACTGTCACTCCCTCTCCATCCCACACTCAGCCTGGGAACTCTAGTTCTTTTCTGCTCCCCAAATCTAAGTGTCCCATATCAGACAGCCAAGGCAAAGCCACTACTACAGGCTGGCCAATCTTCTTATGCAAATGAACTGAGGGTAATTAGGACAGTTACAATGAGTCCCTGACAACATTTGCCTTTGTGCACACCAGTGGTAAATATAGACTGAGCTGCTTTCTAAGGATGGGGGGTGAAGGGAGCACTGCACTGGGGGACAGCAGCTCAGCTTCTCAGGGATGATGAGGAAGTAGGCACTGTTTAAACACAAAGATGATCTCAGAAGCTTGGAGTTGATGGGCAGAGGAGGCAGATGCTGCAAATAAAAGTCACTGGCTGGAAGTCTCAAAAATATTCAGGGGAAGCACAGACACTATGGCAGAGCTGTTCCGTTCCACTAAAACCCTAATTCCATAAACAGAAAACTCCCACAGCATTTATTCAGCCAAAGATCTCAGCCCATAGGATTCAGAAACCCAAGAGACTCCCAGCAGAGCCAAGACTGGACATAGCACAAGCAGAGCAATTGCTGACAGTCTTCAGGGTGCAGGCACACAGTGGCTGGCTCTGGCTCAGTCACTCCTGCACTGATTGGCTTTGCCTCTTGGTTATCTCAGCACGCTTCAGCCCCATGAATCTCATATATATGCTCTACTTTTGTTGTAGCCCTCCAGGGCCCGTGCAGCAGCCGTGCAAGAAACCTAAACAAAAAAGCAATCGCTCCCTGAAATCCTGTCATGCAAACAAGGCTCTTCCCACCCATCGCCACAAGGACTGAATGGAGAGGGACTGAACACCCCCCGCCCACCCCTGCCTGGTGGTCTTTTTGTCTCATGACCTTCTCCACACAAACACAACCCCACAACAATCAGACAGGCAACATAATGCGCCAGCGCCGGCTTTCCCAGCCCTTCAAGGCAAGCTGGGGAGGGAAGCGGGGAGAGCTGAGGAGAGCTGAAAGGATTTGGGGATAACAGACAGGATGGGCAAGGAAATACCAAGCAGTGATTTAGTTTCTACTTGCTCAGTCCCATGAGTCAGGACAAAAATTGTTTTAATGAAAGAAACAGACAAAATTTTATCTCAAATGGCTCAAATTACATAGGAATACCAGCCAGTGAGATTTTCATATAATAAACGCCAAAACCCAATGATGCTTCTAAACCCTGCAAACATCTTTTAACATTCCCTCCAAGAAGCTCACAAAATTGAGCCCTTTGGCATGAAGTCTGCTGGTTTTACTTGGCTACCTTTGAAATTTCAGGTGTGAGATGGATTAGATATAAACTGGGAGAAGGAAGACGACTATTTTTGCAACAGCTGTAGCCAGGATCAACACACATGTAAACCCTCCCCAGTGTGAAAGCTTCAAAGCACAAAGTTTCTGTGTGTCCTGTCCTAACTATGGAAAAAGAGAATCATCACCTGTGCTACTGCCACCAAGGAGTAAATGTGCCTCCAGGCCCCAGATTGTCCTTGCAAGGTAACAGATACCCTGTGGTTACTGCAGGACAAGTATCATCTTTGGGAAAGACCAACAAGGGTCTCCAAGGACTTGTTAGAAGCAGATCAGGAGACCAACAAGGTAAGGGGAAACTCCTACCCTCCCAAATGCCAAGGGGTTCTCCCCTGCTCCCTGTGCACGTACAGGAAAAAACACAGACTCCACAGGAAGGCAAACCAAAACAAAAAGAAATATCACCTCTCAGGGCGTGGATTCAGTGAGCTCAGCAGGGCCCCCGGCTACGCTTCAGGGCACTGGAAATACATACTAAGCACCTTTACAAGGAAAGGAAGCCGTGTTTTTGCCAAAATCTAAGATCTGTGTCCCATGAAATCCTGGCAGCTGAGGCACTAACAGAAAGCAAAGCTACAGGAAAGCACTTGTGGGATTTACAGACACATTAGCCACCTAGGGAGCATGATACAGTGAGAAATGACATCTGAACTCCTACTGCCAGCACCCCCCACAACGCTGTTATTGTTACCCACATCCTTGATTAAAGTACTGGGATCACACAGTGGAAACCACCTGACAAGCCAGGTATGAAATCACCTCCATGGGGTGGTGCAGCTGATGTAAAAAGACTGAAAGTCTTGGCAGAGGCCCCATGTAGCAGCTGGGTACAGGAAGCCTCTCTCAAACTCGGCTTGCAGTGCACCAGTCCACTTCTGGCCATCTGGCCCCAGTGAGGGGGCATGGAGCTGCAACTGACCCTTGCCTATGTCCTGACATGAACTGGAGTAACTGGAAGAGCAGCAGTACTGAGCCCACACACAATTGGCAAACTTCCCACAGCAAGGATACTGTCTCCTGTCAATCCACTCCAGCCTTAATCCTCTGTGGAAAGATCCCATCAGCACTGCGCTAAGAGGCAATCTTTCAAGTCAGATGCTAACAATTAATGATATTGAAGATGAGGGGAGAGGAGACAGATGGAGAACAGATATAACCACGCTCTGCTCTGAGTGACTTGGAGGAGCTGGACAGGAGATGCACAGGCAAGATTTTCAGCTTTGCTCAGCCCTGCAGTGAAGTACTACACATAGGCATCCATGGGACAGCAGATCTGTTGCACCCCAGAGACAGACATAAGCCAGTGACAGTCAGTCATGGTCCTTGTTCTCACTAGAAAGGAAACACCACAAACGTGCTGCTGGTTGAAGTATTCGCACCCTGAGCCTGGATTTCCCCAGCACGGAAGGAAAACTAGAGTTTTGACTCAGCTCATTCAACAGAAATAATTTCAGCAGAATCTGCAGAAAGGAGATTACTCAGGCTGTAGCAGGATCTTCATCACAGTTACCATGTAAGCAATGCTGCCTTCCACAGCCCCCAAAAGTCACTGGTGCCCAAAGATGCCAAATACCTTCAGCTGCCAGCGAGATAAGTTTCCCAAGAACCCTGGGCACTGACTATTTGAGAGACCGTGCCTCCTGAAGAAAAGGAGCTGGGTTTTGCCTGCACACTTGTCCTCGAAGCAAACACAGCAGCCTTTTTACAAGTTGAAAAACTGGCTTATACCAGCCCATAGCTGACTGTAAATCCCGCAGTCACAACTAGCTACTTTCAGAGGCAAGGCATGATAACCAAGCACCCCTACTAGCCTCTAGGAGATTTTTTTTTTTTTTTTAGATTTTCCAAACATCATATTGCAGGAAAGAAATGCCATGAAGGTAGCACCCACACCCACGCCCCCAGCCACCCCACACTGGTACTTCACCCTGGTTCTTATTCCTGCTGCCCAGCCAGCAAATCTGGTTCTTTCAGTCGCCTTCCCAGAAACATACCAAACATGGTCAGATCTTCAGGCTGCAAAATGGAGACACTCTTCAGTCTAACCCTGGCATATGTTCTTATAAGAACAGATCAGTCCCTCCAGAGATGGATGCAGTGCCTGCAGTTGTACAGTATTACAATAACAACAGACTTTCCACAGCCAAACTCTGCTGCATTGAAACCAGCATTTAGAGAGGCTGTGGACAAGGAAGATGCTCGCAAAGAATTTTTTCCCTGACGTGAAAGATGCTGGCTGCCAGCAAGGCTTGGGTCCAGAACATCACCTTAGAAAAAAAATTAAAATAAACCGCAGAAGCCTCAGGGAAAAAGATCATTTGAGATGATATTCCTTTCTCCTTGGCACAACTTTATGGTGCATATCACAATATTCTCTCTGCATATTTGTTCCTGGCCCTTCAGCTCACGCTCAGCATAAGTGATGAAGAGCTGAAGTATTTGTCTCTCAGTGCTAAAGGGAAAAGCAAGAACTGTCAATGTTTTCAGAGTGCAGCCTCTCAATATCTGAGGGATCATCATAACCTCCTGTTCTTGAAAAATGGAATTTATCACGTGAATGCTCTACCATGGAAGGGGTGCATCCTTGTGAGCTTCCTTCAATAAAACCCTCAGCAAAAGAAATGGAATATTTCTATTTCTGCATGCTTAAAGAAAGACCATAAAATTAAAATCAGGGGAAGTCCTTACCCTTCTGAAATCAGTAATGAAATTAGCATGAGGCCCAAAGGAAGCAAATGAGGCCCCTTCAGAGGGGCCAGGATTTCATCTTGTGCTTAAAAACCCACAGATCTGAACTTATTTTAATGACCCACCAAATCCTTTTAGTCCTCTACATCCCTCCATGAAAGCCTAATAATGAAAAATTATCTACTAAAACTTGGGTTTTCCTGGAAAAGCAGTATCTGAACAAATCTCCAAAGACAGATATTTCTGTGGACACAGTGAATTTGGACTGCAATGCTTTGTTTTCAGATATCATTGCATTTCACATTTTCACAGCTTCCTTGGAAAAACATTTGATACAGAAAAAGTGTAAGCAATACAGACAAAAGAATAGCCAACTCTCTGAAACCACAGGGCCTCTCCATTTGTATTGCTTTTGTAACAAATATAGCCTGAGCCACAGAATTCCAAGTAAAAGATCTTCAGGCAACACAAAAATTCAAGAAAACCCTTGCCATGCAATGTTAAGTGAATTCATTTTTATGAGCATCAAATTCCACCTATTAATGGATCAGTCATCCTCTGCAGCTACCAATTTACATATCCAGCCTGCAAGCTTCTGAGGGGCCAGTGGACATACATGAATACATTAAATCTGAAAAAGGAAACCAATGGCCATCGTAATTCAACTTAGTGATCACACTTTCTTCATGAGCAGCAGCAGCAGCGTCCATGCCTGACAACCACACACCCCACGGAGGCACCCCAGATGCACTGAACCCCCTACTTAGAGACTGTAACTGCGATACACACAGTGTTCACAACTGAATCACATTCAAGCCTTGTGCAAAGAGGGAATTCCTTGGAGTTACACTTTCATCAAGTCACTAAAGCCCATGCTGTTGTACATGGACTAAATTCAAAGGCCTGATCCTCACTATGGGTGACAGTTTACCTGAACATACATTAAAACCCTGGAACAATTTCTCAGCCCTTTTGCCAAGCCATGCACTAATACTAGCTTTAATGTAACTGCACTTTTGATCTTGTAACAGCTAGAGTGGTGCTGGTACATCTATTATTGCTCCTGGAACAGAGCCGTGCTCTGGTATCACACCTACAATTCATTCTTTTTGTGCACAGCTGTCTAGAAACAGATGTAAAAGAGAGCTTCTCAGCAGCATGTACATTTTCTATTATCCCAGGGAGGTGAATGACCCCCTCCAGTGCCCAATTCAGGGCCAATTAGAGCTATGGCAAGGAGAAAGGCTTCTATTTTAAACTTGTTGAAGAGGTAACTGGGTGCTGCAGGCAGAAGGATGGACATGGGGGAAAGTCTCCTGTAAACTGTTTCTCCTTGTTCTCAACTGGGGACCAGGCAGGTAGACAGCAACTTCAGGAACGAGGGGCAATCCCACAAACAAATGGATTCCATTCCTTTTTAAGGTCTGTAAGCAGCCTGTCCCCCATTGTAACAGGATATAAACACTGATCTCCCTATTCCATGTTCCCACCTGCAAAACCAAATGAACTGATACTGGAGAAGGAGCTTTGAAGTCCTTGAAAAGGAAGGGCTATTGCAGTGCTGAATAAGGTCAATTCCCTACAGCCCACAGCCACTGCAGTGATACAAGCAAAAATCCTAAGGTGCAGAAGAATCAGCCCCTGAAGGAAGCTAAAAGCTCAGAGAAAAGATGAAAGAAACTGCACATGGAACATTAATACTGCTTTGAACATTTACTGAGCAGAAATCTTTCCCAGAAGTGACAAAACTGCTGTTAGCAATCAGGTACTCTTGTTCTGGCATCCAGGCTGGTTAGGCGAGACACACACCTCCCAAGAGATCCGACTGCAGGGCTTACTCAGACCCATCTCACAGGCATCAGCTACAGCAGTTTTTCAGAAAGGAGGTGCAGGACTTGTTCGTTGAGCAGTGGGGAAAAAGCAAACACCACTGGTTTATTCACAGGTCTTGTTACTCTAACTTGTTGCTTGCATCAGATGTGACAGTGATAAGTACCTGTTTAAGGAAAAAAAAAAACAAAACCAAAACCAAACAGCAACGCCAGCAAAACCAGCCCCCTATAGCTAATCCAATTAAGTCGCAGGATAAAGTTGTAGAGGTTAATCAGATCTGAGCCATTGGGTCTCTCTCTGCTGCTGCTTAGTGACATATCTGTCGAGCAACACTAGTGAGATGAAGGGCAGGCAGAGACACCAACAATCTAGCTAGCCCCAGGAGACGCGTACTGCTCCCCTGCTGCACAAGAGAGAGGAACACGCTGCAGGGCAGCCCTGGGGGCGGGGTGATGGGCTCAGAGCTTGAGTGTCCCATTCAGCCTTACCAAGTGCCAGAATGCTGTGACTGATGGGCTGCGTTAGGCAGTCCTTATAGCAAAGGCCAAGGTCTTCAGGGTGCTGCCAGGCTGGCAACCAGGATGGGAATTTACTCAGCAAGAAAAATTCTTCCCATGCAACACACTCTTACCTTGTGTTTCATTAGCAGCAAGTCTGGGCTGACCACGGCTGCAGCAGGGCAGGTGAGGCCTGTCCCAGCTCAAGGGGCCACCAGCACATAGATCACTTGGACTGTCACAAATAGCCCCTTCAACACTGGGAGCCAGAAGAAAGCTGAGCTGGGGTTTGCACTGAAACAGCTCCACCAGTGCCAGAGGGACAGGGTTCAGCACTGATGAGGGAATCTGCCTCTTGTCACACCACCAAGGCATCCAGCACACTGACCAGCCTGAAGGCTTAAACAAAAGCTACCTTGCAAAACTGAGCGTGCTGCTTTCCCCAACAGCCTGGTTGTCTGGTCAGATCTGTTCTGCCTCCATCCCTCCTCCTCCCTTTACAGTAAGAAGCCAGCTGCCTCAGTCCTTATTGATTAGACAGGTGTCTGCACCTTGGTGGCAATGACTTCCTACTCCCGTCACCACACCCCTGGGTGCAAGACAGTCAGCACAGGATGGACCTGCTCTGGAAGGTGACCTTCCCTTTGACCCATCAGGCTGGACTCAGGTACAGAATAGCCCAGTAAGGAGAGGAAGAAATTTTTTCTATACCTGTTTCTTCTGAGCAGGGAGAACATCTGGACCAGAAATTCATCTTCTCTCCTGGACAACACATGCCAGCCTTTCAAAGAAGACAGATGGAGCAGTAACTCCAGTGGGATGATAGAACTGTAGTGACAGCAAGAAGGTGATGCAAAGTGTGTAAACACTGTTCTGGCAGAAATGCTGATCTCTTTCGTTGCCAGAAATGTTGTTTCAGGTAAATGACTCCTAATCCAGGGACCATCATCTTGCCTCCTGGAGGTGAACTGGGTCTCTTCACATCACTCTACCACACTGAACTTTGCCAGACTCCTCTGTTAAATGGTTCCTCCTTCCGGGTAAATTCTGCAGTCCAAGGACAGTGATCACCACCATTTTTCAGTTTCTCAAAGGAACTAAGATCCACAGCCCCCAAAATCAGAACTTTTGCCCTTCCTGTAGGAAGTTTTATCCTTCCTTTAAAGAGAAGGAGTTTTATAGCAAATCAGCCATGAAACTTGTTAGGAGAAAAACTACATTTTATACTCTGGACTTGAAACACAGAACATTTCAGATTAAAAATAGCTCTCTTTTTCACTGTCTGCCAGATTTGGGAGGGAGGTGAAAACCCACAGGGACTTGATTTGATGCATGAAAAAGTAGAATTCTATAGCAGTGAGTATGCACACACTGCTTATTTTAGGTCAAATAGTAGTTCTGCAATAATACTTAGCTTAGCAAAGAAAACCAAAGCTTGGGATAGACCCATGCTAGCCAGTACTCTAGTACTGAGCACCATGACAATTCAAGCACGTCCATCAGAAAGAGAGGGTTCAAAAATTAAAAATAACTTAAAAATTATTTTTAAAAATCCCATCACTTCACGGTTTTCCTGCCTTTGAGATTGTTTATCTTTTACATTCCAAATACCTGCTCCTGTATCAGCAATTATGACAAACATCAAGATATGAAACAGTGTCTGCATGACCCAGCTGTGGCCCCAATCCTGGCCAGCACACAGCCTGCCCCCCACAGCAGGTAGCTCCAGATCAGGCTCCCTCACTCCATAATCACGTAGTGGGGCAGCAAAGGGGTCTGGTACAATATTCAGCCTTCCTCCCTCTCTTCTCAACAGGGTGAGAGGACAGGCCATGCACTGCCTGCAGCTTTCTGAGGAACCGCCACTCAAGCCTGTGCAGCTCAAACATAGCAAACAACTGCACAGCTTACTCCAGAGCACCCTATGTTCTGCAAAAAAGCCAGCTCTGCTCTTTGGGGTGATGAGTTATTGATCAGAAAAGAATAGTAGAGCTGCAACATGTCCCAGTGAGCAAAGGCTCTACACAAAGCTCCACCAGCTAAATTGATAGATCCTAGCAAAGAAGAACAGGAATCAGCTGGCACAGCTTTGACTCTAACAATACAGGCAGTTAAACATTCAAAAGTATGGGCTACTGAGTAACACAGGAGTGATGGGACAGAAAGAGGGTTAATTTAGTAATCCAATTAAGTGGGAATAACGGCCAGTCATTCCCTCCCTCCAAATCGGTGTAGGATGACAGAGGCTGGATCATCTATACAATGTCGGTAAGTGTCTTGTCATTGGCAAGGAACGCAATACCGGGGGACACAAACATCCCATCTTTGGTGTCACCATCACAACTGGCATGCACAGAGCATCCTCATCTCTTTGCGTGCTAACATCAGAAAAATATTTTGGTGTTCCCACTGGGAAATAACTCATTCAGCTACGCTTCACGGGGAACAGCAAGCAGAGAATGACCTCAGAAGGACTACAGAACTCCCGCTGCAGAGAGCATCTTTCCTTGAATGAACTGCTTCGGCTCAGGTTGGGCGTGCATAATTCAGGCTGGTTTAGACTACAAGAAACCATCCAATGCAGCTTTGTGTCAAACCTCCACCCACACATCAGCTACATAATTAATAAGGATGAAAGAGAACATTATCCCAAGCTGGTGTTCAGATCCTCAGTGATCAGTAGAGCTTGTTATATTCTGTTCGGCCTTGGAAGTCAGCAAAAGGAACACACTTCATGCATCGTATTACATGCTTGGTCATTAAATACTGTTGCTTGCAAGTGTGGAGTAATTTTTTGCATGGACTAGTTTTTTTTTGCAGTAGGCCCAAAAGTTAATTAGCTTTCACAGTTTTATTACTCCACATGGTCAAATAACAGCCTAGAGCTTCCAGTCAGCTGGAACCACATAAGGTCCAGAAAATTCTCACTGTGCTTTTCAGGACTGTTTTCTAGGGCCATAAATCAGCAGCTGGCAAATGACTTTCTGCCCCAGCTCTTCTTGGCCACCATGACCAACCCTACAGGATCCCATAAATCAATGTAGCAACAGCAGCTCTCAGCTCATGGGCCACTGAGGGAAGGAATAAGGCTGGAAAACACTGTTTCAGACACAAACAAAACAATTCTCTGGGACACGTTTTGCTATCACCACCCTGGGAGAAGCCACCCCATGCACCTGTCTTGTTGAAGGGGACTGTGCAGCGTTTACACCCCAGCCAGCTTCAGCTCTCACATATAACTCTGAAACTAGATTGGAAGGAAGTTATTCCTCCAGCCATGGTCTCCAGACACAGCTCAGAGACCAAAGACAGCAGCAGCAGGTCCATCTCCCATGCTCTTCACAGCAGTCTCCCCCAAAGGGGCTGTCTAAATGTGCCAATAAATGCAAAACAAACATTTCTCCAAAACACAAATATTATTGCCAGAGGACACATGAAGGAAAAATATTTGTTCCTTCCCTGCTGACCATGAAGAAAACAACCTAGAGACAAATTCAGTGATAACAAGACTGTATGCAAAAGCAACTCCTCTATTAGCAACCAAGAGAGAGTAGCTGAGGGAAGAGGCAGCAGTTCAAATGGAAGAAGGAACCACAATAAGCACTTTCATTTTCCTCCCCAGTGCAAATAACAAGGCTAAAAACCAACATCCTTCATGGAGGCCACTTCCTGCAGTGAGGAAAGATGCTCAAGGTCCACTTCCCATTATTTCTCAGCCTGAGCATAAGTGAACATGTGAGAGGAGTGGAAGGAAGCTTGCAGAGGGAAACAAGTGTCTGTCTGCTTCAGAGCCAAGGGGCAGAACTAAAAACCTACTTTGCTCTTCAAATCCCTTAGGACACACATCATTCCGGTATCAGCTGCAGCAAAACATAGGTTTATGTTAGACATATAATGGGTCCAGGACAATTGTGCTTTGCTAGACCAAGTCAGAGCACAAAAGATCAAGTCTTCCAGTAGTTTTTGTGAAACTTTCCATTTTTCACCTTTTATAATACTGATCCTTTCTCTGACAAGAAGCAAGCATGACTATGTCTTGCTGGCCGTAGGCTGTAATCAACAATCACTTCTACTACAACTATACATCACAAAACAAGTATGCTACACAAAGCAAGGTCTCCATCATCACTGGTACCCCATCATGAAGGATCACAGAGGTAAAGAGATGCTCCCTTGGGGAACACTGTCCTGAAGAAGTGCATGAGACACAAGGTTTGATGGTGGTCACGAACTGCTTTGCCTCCAGGAGCCTCCTTTATTTTTTCCTCAGGAAACTCCAGAGTATACGCTGCATACAGAATATATCAAGTATCAAAGAACATGAAGAACAGTTCCTAGGTGTAAGACTGATCTTGCTTGTTTAACATCAGTTTTGTACATCATTACTTCTCTAACCAGCAACACGAAGTCACTGCAGACAGCTGTTCCTAAGCAACAGGAGCATATACTAAAAATACTTATATCCCCTGTGTCTTGTAGTGCTAGGGTTTTAGTTTCAGAGTTGAAGGAACTCAAGGTCCAAGTGAGACTTCTGTGCCTTCTCTTCATGATTCACTGGCACAGAGAACAACCCCATACTACAGGCACTGATAGGCAGTCACTGATAATTAACGTGACTTCAAGAAAATCTACAATTCTTTACTGGTTTGAACTTTCTAAAGAAGGAAGAGAAGTTCCTACTAGGAAGTTCTGGGTTGGTTCCAGAGCAGCTGATGAGAGTGCAACAGCAGTCCCTACACAAGACACCTGACATAACACAGGGACAACCCAAGGCGGAAATCAATCTCCAGGCTCCTTTACTCAAACACAGCATCCAAAAGAAACACTTTACAGGCTTACATAGATTGGATGGTCAGATCTCTTTGAGTCCTTTCAATGATCTTTGCCCCATACAATGGAAAGTAAAAGCCAATTTCTCCAGCCGAAATTACTGTCAGAGAAGTACAATTAGCCAGCTCAAATCCATCCAGGGCAGAGAAGATCATGACTGATCTCAAAAACAAGTATCAGGACAGGTATGATCACAAACATTCTGGAATTTCACCACACATTTCACCAAGACATATCATCTCTAGTGACAGAATATCCCCAGTGTCACCTCAAGTAGCTGAATCAGGGGGCATACCACCACTCAGGAGACTAGGAGAGGAGAGAGAAAGAAGTGACTGTCCCAAGTGCTACAGCTTGAACAGGCGAACACTGTAAGGCTCAAGTCACACAAAAATACAGAGCATGCAGAGATTAGCTTTCTTCAACAGCCTGTATGTACAACTCTGTAGGAAAACAACCCATCACCTGCATCCCATCGACTCTGTCTCACGGTGTGTTGGTATCCAGATGATTTCAGACCAACACACCACACAATGCCTAGCGAGGAGGCAGAAAGAGATCACAGCTTCCTTGGCTGCTGTCAAACTCAAACACGCCCACTGCTGCAAATAATTTGCAAACGTGCCCCGGTACATTTTCACTGACTGCAAATACCAGAAGGCAATGGGAACATCATACTTCCTACCGCAGAGGAGAAACACTCACTTTCCAGGATTGGTAGAGAGTAACTTTAAAAGCCCTGTAAATGTTACAGGCATAACTGATGATGGTGTAGAAAAGCACCTCCAAACTGCTTCCAATCGCTAAGCAGCTGGTTTGTTCCTCTGAAGACAGGATGCTCTCTTCTCCTTCTCTGTCATAACAGAACACACAGCCACAGAGCACAATGCACCAGCTGATTTGCAGAAGAGCATCAATCCATTCTGTGTTTACAGCTTTCCCCTCCTTTCTTTTTAAACATGAGGGCTTAAATGTTCTTGTTGCTTCAGTGATTTTCTATGTGCAAGAGAGGATTTGAGAACAATGCGTTAGCAAGGATCTATGTGCCTAAAAACCATCCCGTGCGTTCAGCTGACATGGCAGAGCATAGGCTGCCGTGGGCTCCCGCTGCAGCTGGGATCAGGAGGCAGCAGAGAGATACAAAGCCTGAAAGCAGCCTGTCGGCCCTCTCAGACACTACACTCTAACGTGCAGGCTTCCAGGCAGCTCAGCCGTGGAAGGTACACAAATGTGTAATGAGTAGGAAGCCTCCTGAAGCTTTTAGAAATCCAGAGACACCAAGCTGCCAGTAACTCACGAGCTGTGTGAGACTGACTCAGCCTCCATGTGCTTTTCGGTGTGTTTGTTATGACTCCTTGAAACGTTTCAGGAGATGCCTACTTCTACCAGCACAAGTGTAACAGGCCTGTGTTTGCCACACTGCTGATGTTCATATGGATGGCTTCTACTCCCAACTTTTTGCACTAGGCAAAGCCAATAGTCTGTGTACAGGCTGGCAGGATTGGAGAGAGAGGAGTACCTAAATAGTCGGGGAAATAGGGTAGGTGTTCACAAGCCTTTCACACTGCAGGGAAGGTGTAAATACAGACAGGAGGAACTTGGGGAATTTTACTGTTCATCCTGCAAGAGGCAGGAAGATCATTAATGACCTCCAGGTAGCTTTTTCATGCTGAGCCATCACTCCAGGCTATTGTGGCTAAAAGCCAAATCTGGGTATAAGCCTTGAAGTGCTGGGAGGTTGCCATGCACTGTAACAACACTGGGAACGGACACAGGCTAATCCAGACAGGGTGAAGATAAGGCATTACCCTGCAGAGGAGAGTCTCTCAGGCATCTTTTCGCTGCTCAATTCCTCAGTTTCCCTCCTTGACTGAAAGAAGAATAAATTCCCTTCCTCTCTTTCCTGAGGGCTGCTGTATTCAAAAGAGCCTCTGGCAGAAGGCAGCAAAGGGTTGATAATCCAGACAGCATCAGCAAACCAATCTCCTTCAGCAAAAACAGATCCTCTCTTACCAACCCATTCTTCCCTTCAAGTCTGTCCACAGGGCAATGAATTTGAAGGGAGACTCTTTTTTTTCCCCCCAACCTCATAACCCAAAGCGGAGGAGTCAAGGGTTAATGCTGCATGACAAAGGTCAGCCCAGTTTGGGGAGGGAGGAGAAAGGGAAGCTTTGTGGCCACAGACAGCAGCTCCCTGCAACCAAAATGCCACTTGAGAAATGTAAAGTGATGGCGCTGCTCAGAAAAAAAAAAAAGGCCCTAGAGCCCTGCCTAAATCCCAGGGCTTTATCGCTCACAAAAGCCCAGCCCCTTGAGTCATTAATCGTGTGCTCCATGGCTGGGCGCCTCAAAGAGCAGCAGATGACACATGCCCAGCTGCTACTGCCACCCCTCCTCAAGGTAGCGGGGCAGAGGCAGGTGCACTCCCAGTGCCCTCTGCTCGAGACTAATCTATTCTCCCTTCTTGTCCTCTGCCTTTCATCTCCTCCAGCAGCCCACGCTGACAACTGTAAATGAGATTAGACCTCAAGGCGTGGGGCAGATGCAGAACCCCCTCTGTGCATTGCCAAGAGACCCTTGTAGCTTTTAAAATGTCTTTCCCCTTTACAAATTCACAGCTTGGTGGAGGGGGAGAAGGGGGCAAATTTCTTGTCACGCTCACAGAAGTGTCTAATATAGCAGACAAGGCAGACCCTGGTTTTAGGGCCTGGATGCTAATCTGTTATCACCACGAACAGTCTTCCCAACAGCATCTCTGGTTCTCCAGTTCATGTAAGGAGATGAAGTAACAAGTCTATGACTATTTCTTAATTCCAGTTCCTACAACCTCTTTGCAGCCTCACTCTACTTCAATGCGGACATATGTCCCAACAAACACTAACTTAAAAAGGTAGCAATAGTCCAAAATTCAGGCAAGGACTTGAAGGTCGCACACAACACTGTGCTAAGCCCATTGCCCACACTGCTGCTCTCACTGTGATTGTATCCTATTTCTCATCCTGAAGTTTCTGCTCCTCTGCTCCCAGTGACCCACACAAACCAGTGGTAAAACACAAGCAATTTGTCAGAGAAAGTGGTAATATCTCCAGACACGAACCAGTGCCTGGAGCTCAGAGAGACCTGCCTGGCAAGGTCTTCCAGCCACAGCTGGCAGGGGACAGCCAGCAACAATAGTCAGAGAAACTTTTCAAAGTGAAGTGTGATAGATCTTTAGGCTCAGCAGTGCCCCAGTAAACAAAATGGAATTTCTTTTACAGTGTGGGAAATAGCTCATCCTGTCTGTGTTAAAGGTTACCCAGAGAAAAGGGACACAGTTAACATAAAAGATCATCGAGTTCAAAATAATTCCCCTTCTCAGTTACCACCAACCATGGTCATAGCTGGCCTGATTTTACGGATTGCTTTGCAATTTCAATTGTGCAGGAACCAGCCCTGGATTTAAGACTGCTAACTCAGCATATTTTGAAGCATATTTTAATGTTTATGAGACCATGGCAGAGCAGGTTCAGCTGCACCCACTACTGGTAGTGTCAGCAACCGAACTCTTCCTGGTAAGCGTACGTCTGGTCCAGGATATCTCTACAGCCTTGTTTCTGAGCTCAAGTTTTCCATTAGCTGCCTACACAGACTGGTTAACTTGGCATCTCTCTGCATTCCCCATAAACTCTGTTCATCTGTTGCCATCACACCCACGTACAAGTCTCAGGAAGGAATCTAGGGTTTCTAAAGCAGCTGCAACAAAAACACAGCCTGGATTGATAAGCAATAGGATCAAGGTACTGAGCCAGTGAGGAGGGTCTTTTTGGAGAGTTTTGTGTGTATCTATTTAAAACAAGTTTGTTGTCATGACTACAAACCAGAATATGGGTGAGAAGAAGTGAGAACTCTGAGATGAGGGCTGATAATATTAATTCACCCTTGAAATCTCAGCAGCCACAAGGACAGGGAAACAGTAAAGATAATAGAAGCTCTTGGCATCTAACAAGGCTAAAAGCTACCTTCAGAAGGCAGGTCTATCCTAATAATGAACATTTTCCTCCTAGACAGCCCCTTTCACCCAACACAGCAAAGGGCTGAATAATACTGATGAGCTCTAGAAGCAGGGACATTGGTGACATGTAGGCAAACACAGGCATCCAAGGCCCTAGAAAGGATATAGCAAAGAAGGAAAAGCCCCTCAGGGGACTCAGGTTCACTCTAACCATCAGATAACTTCGCTTCAACCAGGACAGTGAGATGTTCTCTTGTCTGCATGCAAGGCAATTAACAAAGGATCCTAACAGCACAAAGTGCCAAACTATCAGGACCTGCTCCTGGGATTGTCACGCTTTTAAGTCTACCGGAAGATTAATAAAAAAAATGGGATTTTGGCCAGTGAAGAACAAATGAGAGAACCCTAAGCGATTGCGGATGGATGGAGAGAGGCAATGCCTTCCTCTGCTCAGAGCTTGGATTCCACACAGAGACAGCGTAGAATGCTCAGCGACTGTGCAGGCTCTGCAGAAGGCAGCAGATGCAGAGCTAATGTGCGTGTGGGGGTGGAGGGTGTTTATGAGCACAATAAATAAATGTATGAATCCCTATAAAAGTTCCATATAAAAGTGAGTTAGAGCTGCCCGAGGGCCATGGCCTCATAATAAAAAACACATCTTGCAAGCACAGTATGAAGCAGCAGCTGTACTGTAACTGCCTGGCTGCAGCACTGAAAAGCCAGGAGTCTGTCTGCTCCCACACTCCCGGGTAAAGTGCTGACCCCACAAAATGCAGGAGGAATGGTACTTCCTTTGGCATAGTGAGGAGTTTGCCCTAGGAGGGGCTTCTTTGCCCAGGAAGCAATTCTGAAACTGTCTTTTTGCCAAATTTAAGTTCTTATTATTATTAAAAAAGAAAAAGCAATCTGTAAGTAGCTGGACATACTGGTTTGATTCACCAACAGTTCCCAGTGTGACATACTAGAGCTGGATCGAAACAAATAAAAAATTCCTCCAGAAAGCATTGTCAGTGAGTTCCCTCTCCCAAAATGAACAAGCAAAAAGCACTGCTTTATGGCTGAGCAGCAATTTTCATCAAGAAGTTTTCAATTTTTAATTTAAGATGTTGGGGGGGGGGCATTAAAAAAACGAACACTTTAAAAGAAACTTTCTTTTTTGTCACTAAACCTAGATAAAAGTATTTTAAAAAATATCTCCCCACAAAAAAAAAAAAAGAAAAAGAGGGAAAGAGAGGGAAAGAGAGGGAAAGAGAGGGAAAGAGAGGGAAAGAGAGGGAAAGAGAGGAGGAAGCATTCCCCTCTCCAAACCCCTCAGAGGTAAGGGGGGAAAAGTGCTGACCCCTCCCTTGCTCTGTTTGCTGTCATACTCCACCAGCCCGAAAAGAAGAGACTTGCAGAGTCCCGGCCTGTAAATTCCCAACTGTCCTATCACTTTCTCCAGAGCCTTCTCTTGCTCTGCTGCTCTCCCGGGAGCAGAGGCCCACGTGTCTCAGCTGAGAAGGGTGGCTATCAAGCTTCAGTCCCAGCCCATGAGTCACAAACGCACTGGGCACGTGAACCTTTGGCCACCCATTTCCACTCTAAGTGCACATAATGCCAGGTCATATCTCCCAGGGAGAGCTGCAACTGTTCCAACACACAGGCTTTCCCTAGTTATTAAGACTGTCCTCATGTTTCACATGGATGCCAGTCAGAGCTAAACAAAATGCTCTCCTCTCCTACCAGCACAGAGCTGCTGGGAATAGCAACCTTGTTCCATGACAAACAGCATTTTGCAATTCACTGCAGGGCTAATTGCATTACATTGTGGATATAATGCTCAAGGAAGACGTCAGCTCCTTGGCTTTGCCCACAGGCAACAAGGACATTATTGATTTATTCAGGATTTAGGACTACTTGTCACAGGTTGCATTCTCTTTGATAATAAAGCCTTACAGGCAAGGCTTAAATTTCAGATGCAGCCCTAATTGAAACATAGCTAATTATTGAAGGTCTGCCTTTACGTCCCATTCCCTTGTTACTGGGGTAATGTTCTGTAAATCCAACAGTCAAACTCTCCTCTCCCTTAGGAAGAAAGAAAAAAAAAAAGGAGGAATAAAACCCCATCTACTATTCAAGCAAGTCCAGTGGGAAATTACAGATTCCTCTCTTTGAGCCCGAGGTAGCTACCAGCCAAGAGCCCCATCCCGCAAGGACTCAATGACTTCAAAGAATGCTTGTAGAATCAGACTCCAAATTAAGGCCAAGGTTTGAGATGGGGGAGAATTCAATGTGGCCAAAACGAACATTGAGCCTAGACCACAAGCAATTTACCTTGCATTCACCTTTCGAGCGGCAGCATACCCTATGAGCCCCAGAAATTCAAATACAACACTCAATTTAGGTGTGATCAACAATTACAGTAATCTAATTTCCAACTGCTGGCTTGCTTGATTGTACAACAACAAACGTACTGCAGCCCAGACATGTGGTGTTCCTCAGGGGTCCATACTAGGACCAGTGCTGTTCAACATCTTTGTCAGAGACATGGACAGTGAGGTGGAGTGCACCCTCAGCAAGTTTGCTGATGACACCAAACTCAGTGGTGAGGTTGACACGCTGGAGGGAAGAGATGCCATCCAGAGAGACCTGGACAGGCTTGAGAGGTGGGCTCGTGCAAATCGCATGAAGTTTAACGAAGCCAAGTGCAGGGTCCTGCACCTGGGACGTGGCAATGCCAGGCATAAATACAGGTTGGGCGGAGAATGGCTGGAGAGCAGCCCTGAAGAGAAGGTCTTGGGGGTGTTGATGGATGAGAAGCTTAACGTGAGCCAGCAACATGCACCGGCAGCCCAGAAAGCCAACCGCATCCTGGGCTGTATCAAGAGAAGTGTGGCCAGCAGGTCATGGGAGGTGATTCTGCCCCTTTACTCTGCGCTTGTGAGACCCCACCTGGAGCTCTGTGTCCAACTTTGGAGTCCTCAACACAGGAAGGACATGGATCTGTTGGAACGGGTCCAGGGGAGGGCCACAAAGATGATCAGAGGGATGAAGCACCTCCCCTGTGAGGACAGGCTGAGAGAGCTGGGGTTGTTCAGCCTGGAGAAGAGAAGGCTCCAGGGAGACCTT